>JAVTVY010000268.1:5000-356204 GCA_036873755.1 Hanleya hanleyi | reverse complement strand
AAATGCCGACCGTCTGCCAACCAACGTGTATAATGCCCGCTGGGCATAGGTTGTGCGAGCGACCACAGGTACAGGGCATTGGCGTCAAAGCCAATGATTTTGGCACAGGGTTTCCCACTGGGCAGAGTAGTCACATCCTTCTCATGGTAGCGGTGAAAAATAAGGCTAGGTCCACCCACGATGTTCTGCTTCAAACAATCATGCATGTCTGCATCTTTTCGTTGTATGAGTGAAAAGTACGTAGAGCAATCTTGAAAAAGATGGCGAAGCGCGAGATCGGGTAAACTCAAGCACTCTTTGAATATATCCACGTGCATTTGGCGACGAAAGAGTTGCACCATTTTCGCGGCCGCCTCCAGGAAGGGAACCACATCTAGGTTGTTATACCACACCAGGAAATCACGCAACGTCTCCATATGTTCATCGTTCCACACTTGTTGAAGTTCGATGTAGGTGGCCTCTGGCAGAGCTTCCCCTTTCAGGTCATTGTAAAACGCTTCCCGGGGTGGCAACTGGGTGTCTTCTAAGCGGTCCAGGCTCGTCATATAGGTGTAAGGAAAGTAACCTTTGGTTTGTGCACAGTTATAGGCCTTGACCCACTGATCATAGCTACAATTAGGAGCTAAGTAGTTCCGTATATCCAGGAAATGCAGTGATGTGGTAGTGATGGCCATATGATTGTTGATCTTCTTGATGACGGACTTGAGGGTATTCGCCTGGGCCAAGTAAGGGTAGAGAAATTCCTTCACCATGTTCAAATCATAACGTCCCGAGTTGAAGCCGAGCACCGGTAACTGGCCTAGGTATTGTAGGAACCGTAACTTCAATTTCTCCGCATAGGGTTTAGGAAGAGGTACATCCTGCGACTGCAGGGGCTGCGACTGCAGGGACTCGGACTCCGACTCGGACTCGGACTCTTCATCGTCGCTGAACGCTACACCGGGTACAGGGATACGGTCGTCCAGTTGGTCCAGTACGTCCTGAAACTTGGCCACCAACAATTCCGTACCAGCCGCACTGACTTGCTCTAAATACTCCATCATGCGGGTAATCAACTCATGGGAGTCCCCCGTGGACACGAAACACACTGGAGCAGCGTCATAGCCAGGTACATTGGTGGAAATACTGACACTCAGAGGAATATGGCGCTGCGTCCACTGCGTTTTGGCTGAAAACATGTCCATGGGCTCCAACAGGGCCTCGAAATCATAACACGCCCGGTAGGGAAAATAACGGTCCTCTTCCGGTATCATCACACCCTCATCGGCCAGTTCCTGGAAAATAGTAGGCGTATTATGATACGCGCCACCCGGATATACTCGCTTGACACTGTTGTCACAGATTTTCTCGTGGCGATGTAAGTCGGTGGAGCGATGAAACACCCGATGGCATTGACCACAACTGAAAGACTGAGCGTACTGGCTCATATCGTGGATGAGCGAAAAATGACTCACCCCACCGTTGTCGAAGACATTGACTTTCATCGTAGCAGCATACCGTTCTGTTGATCGCCGAACCAATTCAGCCACAAATGTATCGTCCTCGCATCGTAATCGATAGACAAAGATATTAATGTCGAACAGTGTTTCCACGTCATCCAAATTCTTAAAAGGTACTCCACGGAAGTGCCGCTTATCCATGTCTTGCGCCTGTAAATACTGTTCCCAATAGCCATCGGCCACTGTGTCACAACGCCGGGGGTCACACTCGTCCACATGCACGGCCAAACATCGAAACAGACATTTCTGGTCTTTGTAGGGCCCCTCTCTCCCTCCTGTTAATGCATACAGTCCGCGTCGATGAAACAACCACGGAGGAAGTAGTACAGGAGCACCGATAGGATGATCCCTCATTTTCGTGACGAAAAATGTGACGTTAGTCACCATTTCCACCAACCATTGGATATTGGGGCGTTGCAACCGAGCCCATTCCAATGGATCCAACGTAGTCAATTGGTCGATGAGTGGCTCCAGAGAAATGGCATCCGTGATCGTGAATGGCTGGTCAAACACATACGAATTATTACTGGGATAGAAATACCGCAGTTGATCCGTCTTTTTGTGCCGTAAGATATACCCAAATGTCACATTCAATTTAAAGGCAGTGACCTGATCTTTGAAAATGTTCTCGGCGTAAGTAGGAAGAAGCGTGAGATCCTCCAACCGAAAATTATACAAGTCCAACAGACGTCGGTCACGGTGGAAACAATGGCGTATGGTAGCCCAGTGACGTTGATAAATGGCCCTGACACGCTCATCTTCAGGCAAGACTTCAACCGGAGGTACTGCTGGGTCCCAGGGAAAATCTTCTCCACGTCTCATGCTTTTCGTCTCATACAAGCGGATAGGCAAGCAGGCAGGCAGGCAGGCAGACAGGTCAGGTAAGTCAGATTGAATACACCCCTACCCTAAAAATGGACTCCTTTTATACGTTTTTCTACCATCCGCCATCTTGTACCCAGCACCCACCACCCACATTTGTACCCACCACCCACATTTGTACCCACCACCCACATGTATCCAGCACCCACCACCCACATTTGTACCCACCACCCACATTTGTACCCACCACCCACATGGACCCACCACCCACATTTGTACCCACCACCCACATCTTGGTCCCACCACCCACACACACACACACACACGCCGCAGTACCCACCACCCACATTTGGTACCCACCACCCACATTGGTACCCACCACCCACCACCCACAACGAACCCACCACCCACATTGGTACCCACCACCCACACCCACAACGTACCCACCACCCACATTGGTACCCACCACCCACACCCACACACACACCGCCATGTTAAACACAGCACCCACCACCCACATGGTGGCACCCACCACCCACATTTGTACCCACCACCCACCACCCACAACGTACCCACCACCCACATTGGTACCCACCACCCACCACCCACAACGTACCCACCACCCACATGGGTACCCACCACCCACACACCACACATGCGCATGCGCACACACCCAATTGTGACGTCAACCCAGGTTCTGCGCATGCGCACTGAGGCGCTGGGACGTGAATTTACGCCTTGTATACTACTGAGGTCTTTGCGCTCATCTATCTAATGGAGCTTTTCTGAGGTCAAATGCAGTATGGTTCCTGTTAAGTATTAGCGTCATATGGCCACATGTCACAGCATGTTGTACACTCCAAAAAGAGGTTAAATGTTTAACGTTTTATTTTGACATGGATAATATGTGAGATGTTTCCCTCTATTTTTCCTTCAAAACATCTTTGGGCGTAACGATAGATCTATTCGAGGGTTGTGACATGTTTCACCCGCCTTGCTATTTCACTTCAACGTCCCGAAGAGCTGTTTGAAACATCAAAGCTGAAACACGTACAACAGCGTCGCAAAGGCGACATGTCTCAAGGAACGCGGGTTAACCCTACCTGGCCGCCCTACCAAACCTCTGCGCTATCTCAGGAACGACAACAAACGGAGAGCTGAAACTCCGTGAATTTATATTTTATCATATTGTAGCCATTTTGAGCCTACTTGCATAAGCCCCCGAACAGAAGATCATGGGTAAATTCAAGATTGCGGCCACGTGGTGTACCAGAAAAGTGATGTTTTCGTCATATTTCTTCAAAATTTCTGCTTTTTCGCTAAGAAAAGTGAGCAAAACTATTTTATTTGTCATTACATTAATATTAACTAATTTATCATGCAGTTTTTGCAGAGAAATTGCATAAATAAAAAAAATCGGAAAATCTGACCGAAAAATCGATAATCAAAAAATGTCGTTTATGAAAAAAACGTCAGTGTAACGTCATCACAGCGGTAAGTTTCAGCCTCCTAGCTCAACAAGTAAGAAAAATAATTAGGGAGCGGGGGCCTTCCCAACGCCAGGACAGGCCCTAAAAAGTCCAGGCCAGATAGGGTTAAAAGACGGATAGTGTTGTCCGATGCATGGAATTAGACACCACGTTGTCTTCACACAGATCTAACCGTAACTCGGAAATATAATGAGACATCGTACATGAGCTTTATCAACCTGCATACAAGTTCAGATTACCACTGGCTTCGAGATATTTATTTCTGATCGTTTTCAATAGGTATCGCGAAGATATCGGTTTTGAAAGACTCACCAATTTCATTGAATTATTTGTATCAGAACAGGGTATTTGAGGCTTTACCAGACCTGTAGAGAGATCATTTCACTCCGCCCCTATCTACTAAACTTTTTGTTTACTCCTTCAGCTAGAGGTCTAACTCTTCCCACAATATTTCTTGGGGTGAAGCTCTACATCGAAGTGTAAACAATCCAACTGCAAAATGACCGCTTTTAAGACTTTATGGTTACGTCATACTCTAAATATGCATCTTCGCTCGATTTTTCGATCCGATTCTCATTTGCGCTACGTTCTCCGATAAAAACTAAATGGAAAATTGGGAAATAATTATATGATGTCAAATAAAATAGTTCTTGGACACTTTGATCCACAGAAACGCAAAAATCTTGAAGAGAAAGTGCGAAATACCACTTTTCTGGCACCCCCACATGGCCGCCATTTAGAATTTACCCTTGTTCCTTTTCTGGGAGGGGTATCCAGATATGGACAGAATGATCTCAATATAATACGCTAACTAGAGCATTAGACACTGAAATTGTGCTATTTAAATGTCAAATAGGCTGTTGGAATAATTCCACTAACTATTTGGTGTTCAGTCCAATGATGAAGAGTCACACAATTTGTCCAGTCTCATAGTTCTCTCAACAAGGATCTCTAGTGAATTAGTGTGATTGTACATGTAACACATATACATTTCAAAAAATAATTTGTGACCGATGTGATAGATTTCAAATTTATTATGTAGCCGACTTAATAAAAGGATAAATACTGTCCTCTCTGCATGTTACCAGTATTTGTAAAATATTTTACTTTTTCAGATTATAGAAAGCATATCTTTCAGCAGTAAATGACAAAAATTCAGTATTGAGATACAATGTAAAATCCTTATAGTTAGATGAACTGGAGCTATGCTGGGATACATCCTCCTCTCATGGTATCGTATTATATACATGTGCCTCCTCCTGTCAGTACACCCCCAGTTTGGGAGGTTACAAATTCTGACAACGGTGGAATGACAACTATATTGTGCAGACCAGCTAACATCAACCTGATACATGTAGGTCACTTCTATTCAAACATGAAGACATGGAGTTTGATTCTATCAATTGACCTTATCCAGCCAAGTGAATCAAGCCATTGACCTAGGTCATGCATGTGTCTGCATCTAAATGGTATAGAGGGTCTGGTGGAGGGGGTGTTTGTGTAACTCCCCAAGTTACATACTGTGGATACAATTCCTGCAAGAATAGGAGCCTAGAAAATTAGAATTTCCTTCCAACATGGCAAACATATGATAAGTATGCCTTAAACTATTTTCTTCTGCATATATTAAGTGTACAAGATAAAGTTTTTATCAGCCAGCCATTTATGACATCCTCTCACGAAAACTCTCCAAGGCAACCCCTGAGTGGTATCCATATTGTATTCATGTTCTAAAACAGCAAATCTCTGTGAAAATGACATCCGAACATACATAAAATTATCAGAAAAAAATTCAACTTCACTAATATAGAACTGGTAGTAGAAAATCTAGCCAAAATAGTTGACCAAACTATCTGCAGTAGCTGAATAACTTGAGAACTCTTTTCTTCTGCTCTTCTTCTCAAAGCCTAAAGCAGTTCAATAAACAACCAGTCACCCTGACAACGGTACTACTTGTGCTCAAGTTTTTCCTCAGTATTAAACAGGACCATTAGACACTACGGGTCTACATCGCCCCGTGAAAAGTTTCGCAGTGTCGGCTCCTAATGTTTTCTTGTTTCGGAGATCGTGTAGAAAGTTTGATCGGGTTGGGTGCGTGATATGACCCTCCGTGATTGGGAGGCTTAAGAGTAACCGCGTTAATCATATGAGCGTACCAACAAAATACATATCAGGGTTGCCATATTCGATACGATTTCATGCCTCCATCATTTTGATATTCATCTGATCCGTATTCCGTTCCCCAAAATGAAATGAAATTTATCCGAGTGTCGCGCCAGAGATAGTTACCGCGAGTAGCATAATCAATCATATACAAGTTATACGCATCTATGTATTTAAATCAGCAAGTAGGGTCGATATTTGTTTGTAATATTACCCCTGTTAGGAACTGCTTTATGTGCGCTGGATTAGACGGTGTCGTGTCAACAGACCAATACGGCAACTTGAGTAAATTATCCGTTTGAATGTAAATATACAAGTCTTAGTGGGAATCAGTGCTATAGTTAACCAAAACTTGAGCGCATTATCGTCATGAAAAAAAATCACTCTATTCATAATGGGTCCACATCAGAGATTATGATGTATCGGCCATGTATCTGTCAAGGAGTTATTTTTGTTTCTGCCTATATGGTTATTGTTCGTTTATACCCGAGTTTGACTTCCATCGAAGACAAGAGAATAAAGCCGGGCGCAAGCTGAATTTAATAAATGTTTTGTTTATTTCAGTACCGGTATCATTCACAAGCAGTCTGGCTGTGTGATGAAACATGTAATAGGAGGTAGGCTATTTAGAAACACCTCCAAGTTTGTGACATGTCCCAAAATTGGGTCATGTTTGGGCTTAGACGTTTCATTTTGAAACATGTAGTCGACCGTAAAATGTTTCAGATTACGACATGTATATACAACAGATGTTTCATTGTGTAGGATGTCACATGTTTCAAACGAACACATGCTTATCGAAGACATGTCCCATATTGACACATCTTCAACACATATGAAGATGACACGTGTTTCAAACTGAAACATGAAGCCGCTTCAAAATGAAACATGTACGTATTCACATGTCCCAAAAGTTGGACAAAATCATGTTTCATTTTGAGACGTTAAACATGTCACCAATGATTACCAGTCTATGTACCGTATTGTTTGCCTCGCGAACCTTGAACCAAACGCGAGTTTCAAGAAGGTTTTCACCAATCTATTATCAGATCATGAAATAGAGGTGATCGGAATAGACATTAGTTGACGTAATCTGAGGGCCTAATACCTCATAGTATGGAGACCACCATATTCCCCCAAACTGTGGATTTAAAAGGATGTGTCTATCCCTTGAAGTCTTCTGCAATGGATTCTTCTAATTGATGGCCTTTCTGAAAGATTTACTTTCTCAAAAGTGTCAGCTGCATTCAACCTCTCAATATTACCATGTGTGTATCCTGTTGGATCGACCAAACCCAAGATTTGAGGCCTGTTTATGCAGCGTGGGTGTGCATATACTGCAGAAAATTATGTCCTGCAACGTGTGAGTGCATGTTGTACTCGAGACAGAAAAAATATTCGTCATCGGACCAGGACCAACTCGATTCATAAAACATGGTCAACATAAACCTCGGGTGGAGAAGTAACCCCATATTACGGTATACAATATCCTCAGGAAATATAGCAGAATATTGTTGCACACCTTTTTAATATTACCTGTATATCGCAATATCAGGTGTGTAAAATGACTGACAGAAGGGGGTGACAGATAGACCCACAATTTTAACTGGATTCTGGACTTCAATAGGCCCAATCAACACATGCTTTATGTGTGGCTAGCTCTATTGTGAGGCGGGCATGATGTCAAGCGAATTTTTTGACAGACGGACGGATAATCACAAAAAATGAAAGCGATAACATTGTGATTTGACAAAAGAAATCAAATGATGTCATACGTACAAGCGGACATTCGCTGTGAAGAAAACACTGCCTCGATAAGGGGATTTAACCCTGTCATAATTTTAACCAATCCTTGTTTTCATCAGAGTTAACCAACTCATGTTTGCAGTTCCTGGGGTCGAGTCAGCCACGCATTGCTCGCCAACCTCCCCACAGCCCATGCTCCATTTCGCAGGCTCCATTATTCATGTTATTAGACCCCCAGCGAGGTGGTTGATTGCTCGCATGTAGGTTTGTTGTCATTTGCCCGGAATTTGGCCATATTTGGCTCAACTCGAAAATACCGCTGAAGAATTATCGGTATCATACCGTATTGTTCGTGAAAAATGAAGACATCAGTAAATATTACACTTCCCCAGTGGACATAAATAAATGAATAGCGCATTCAACACATATTCAAGCAAAGGACCTGGCCCGCTTTAGTGAAGTATTGGTCCTGTTGACTATCTTCCAGGCGGTCTAACTGATTTTTAATAACAGCATCTTGAAGTAGTACATTGGTGCAAAAATCGGCTATTTCTCTCCGCAAACATATGAAGCCCGTCCAAGATCATGACTGCAGATAAACGTTACTGAGATAAATTGGTCAGATCAATAGGTAATTGTTGCCCAAAACGGGTTTGGTTCTGGACTGGCTTCATGTGATTACGGAGATAAATAGGTGCTGTTTATACCTTGAACAGATTTTGTACAAATACAAAACTTCTAGATGCTGTTATCAAAAAAAAAAAAAAAATCAGACTGAGGGCTGGATAGATCTACGGTTTGCGAACTGATGATTGGAACGCGAATGATTGACAGGTGACAACAGGCAGAAATATGTAGATTGGAATTAATGCTCATTCCAGTTAATTGCCGACTTTAAGGTCGGTCACGGTTCCAAAGAAAAACTGGAGCATAATGACGCAAAATACAGAAAATGAAGCCAAATCGATCATATCCAAAGGCCATAAATAAGAAATGTATTGATGACGGACGTCTCTTACTACATTAACACCGTCTGTTTTGCGCTTGGCTATATCGGATTAAACTAATACTAATTACAGGTATAGTTATTGTTCTGCTAATTCCCATGCGAGGAATGTGCCTGGACAGATTAACAACACTTCCATTCAACTTTCCGTAACCCTAGCATAAGCCTAATTACTAAATACCAAGTGAGTCGAGAGAAATGGTTACCCTGGAGCTAAGAGTGAGTGAGTAGTAGGGTTCAATTATGTGACGTTTGCACGTACTAGTATAATCATGACATCAATATCGTTTGCGTTTTCACTGCAGTTATTATCAGTCACAATAAGGTGTTAGCTGTAGGGATTAATTAATAATGTACACGGTCCCGCATTCCAGAAAAGGCAAATTATCCTTTGCTATGTTTCGGATGCAAGTATATAAAATTTCCCTGGTCTGTATGAGTTGAGATTAGCTAAATGTTGTTGGAGAGAGAGAAAATTTAATTAAACGCCATTTGTTGTTGGATAAGCAATTCGGTGTGACCCGACAAAAACAATATGACCGTGGTCTACTATGCCTACGATAGACTCAGAGAGAAGATAAAAGGGGAAGACTGTTGTACTCGTGACGACGGTCAGGCGAACCGTGTTACACATCACCTGAAGGCCCTCGGGGACAGACCAGAAATTGATGATCAGGATCGCAGAATTATTTCGATCTGAGTATCAGATACATTATAGACAACTTAACGCTCAAAAAACATTAGAGATCTTATTCACGAATAGAATCTAGAAATTTTATTTGATACTGATATCATAAGATTCGCTGATACTAGACATCTTGGCCTTGTATTCCAATCGGACTGTAAATGAAAAATAAACACATAGATTTTATAATTCAAGTTGCGCCCGAATGAGTGGGGTTACTAGGAAATCTTAAATACACTTAAGTTGACAGAACTTGTGTCCAATCCAATTGCTTCTTATGCGGCAATAAAATAGGTTTAAAACAATAAAAACATTATTGACTTTATATACCTTATCTGAAACGACAACAATATAAGAGCTGACATTGTATAGCCTATAATATTCATCTTCATTTTATCCAGCCAGTTTCTACGTTCCCACCTCGAACCTGCCTTGATTTATCCGACACCCTTCAGTGTTCAAAATCCGAGGTGTACATTTCACCTACGAGGGAGACGAACCATTCAGAACGCGCACGCGGATCGGAAGTAGAGTGACATAATCCTCAAGTATAGCGGCATCATTCCTCCTAATATGAATGCTTGTATTAGTCCACTACTTTGGTCAGCCAATCAATAACGCTCCTCTACGACCCATTTCAAAATTCAAACGTTTTCGAGGTGATTGACGTCTCGGGTCAATTTATAAGTTCTTTGATCATTGAATTTGAAGGGAGCCACATATAAGTTCGAAGTGGGAACGTAGAAATTGGCTTGATAAAATGAAGATGATAATATTGGGGTCATTTTAAGCTTATTTGCATACATTCTCGCGAGCCAGTGTATCAATCAATAGGTTACGATAGATAAACCCTCTGCGAGAATTTAGGTAAAACCTGGACTCGTGCAGATAATTTGCATACAACTTCGAGTAGAGGATCACGGGTAAATTCAGAATGGCGGTCAATGAGGGTGCAACTAAGTTTGCTCGTCTTTTTTTCAAATAATTTGGCATTTTATACATTGTTATCCATTTCATTTGTCAGCAGATAATTATTTCTTAATTCTTTTTGTAGTTTGTCCAGAGAAAATAGCTTAAATTAAACATTCAGAAAATCTGACCGACAAAAATAGAACAAAAACGCCAAACAGGGTATCTCCCCTTCTGCCAGTCGATCGTCCCTGCCGTCATTCACTTTACATGCCTATAGCCCTGTACCAAAACATCATTTCACATTACCGGAATCTTACCAGTCAAACAGTTCTTATCAGCATACTAAATACCGAGATATTTAATTTTACAGATGTAAATGTGCCTGAGCATTAAATGACTCAAAAAAACAAACATAGCTGATTTTTTTCTCAAACAAACGACCGCTAGTTTTGATGTAGTATTGCTGTTGTTGTTGTAAATAGATGAACAGTTTACCGGTAGTTACCGATTGTTTGTTTTTTGTCTGCCGAATCCCACAAATGCGCTGCAGTTGATTAATATTAATTTTGGTTAGTTCGAGTTGTTGCGATACAGAGCACTGCAGTTAGGATAATCTTACCATTTTAATCTCCGTCAAAGGCTACATGGGTAGGTGAAGACCAACTTTGCGGAGAATGCCAGGGCGTTTTTTTCGCCTGGAAAAAGTGAATGACGGCAGGGTCGATCGACTGGCAGGAGGGGAGAAAACCCTGTTTAGAGGTCGCAAAAATGCTTGTGAAATATGATGTTATCAGCGCGGCCATTTTGGATTTAATTTTTTACCTTTTCTGGTAGAAAATTAATCCAAGTTATATTGTGGGAAGATTTCATCATCTAGTTTGAGGAGTAAAACACATTTAGGGGTGGTGGCCAGCGAGGTGACATGAAAGTGTAAGTCGAGCAGTATCAGGAGTATATAGTGAATTCGTCTGACAATCTAATTAAAATTAAATCCTATCTGCTCCCAATTTGGATACTATCGCTTGTAGGATCTAACAGGCTTGCAGTAACTCGCGTGTTAACCAATCCCGAGAACGCTTCATAGTTCTTTGAAGGGAACATTGATGACAAAGAATTTTTGGTTGGCTCAGCCGAATTAGCCGGCTCGCTGGCAGGGTGTCTTTTCATGTTGCCGCGGTCTCGACATTGTGGCGCCAGAATACGGGGTAAATATATAGACTGATCTTCAGTGTAAACATTGGGGTAAATGATCCACAGTTAACCTATCTCCCCTCCCCGACTGCAAATGGATGAGTCCAGATGCGACCATGATGTCATAATGCTATTAAATATCCATGGTATTGGCGCATTTGCGTACACTTCGCCATCCATAAGATGGCTTGCGAATCGTGAGTCTCCGGTATATTACGGGATTCCGTTCGGCCTTCATCCGGCAGAGAACAGACTCGAGAAATCTGATAAATTACAGGTTTTCAAACCACTTGGGAAACAGATATAGGCTAGGCTTACAAAATATATAGGTATAAATAACTTTCGTATCACCCAAGAGGTGTGGTAGATCTGTAATTTTCAACAAGTAGGGCATCACATGATTCGAAAATGGCGAGTTACGTTGGGGTTACGTCGGTAGACTTTAGCTGATTGGCTGACGAAGTCACGTGGTATTGATTTCTGGAAATTCCCTCTCGCACTTGCCGAAAGTAGGCTGTAAATGGATACACACGATCCCACGGTCAGTCTTACCGCGTATAGGTGACCGAGATGGTTACAGGTTGGGTATTGGCGCTCAGAACATCAAATTCAATTGAAATACGTAAGATCCTATATAGCGACATGTACGATTGGAGAGCATTCACGCTTAAAACTAAAGTGTTGAAAGTTACTCGTAAAGTGTTGAAATAACAACTTTAAGTGTGTCCATAGGGACAACACTTGTGTCCACAGGGACAACACTTAAAGAGCAGTCCCTGTGGACACACTTAAAGGGTTATTTCAACACTTTACGAGTAAGTTTCAAAACTTTAGTTTTAACCGTGTTGATAGGATATTAATTTATTAAGATTGATTCGTCTGAGCATGGAGCTATAAATCGGAAGGAGACACAGATTGGGGTGATGAGAGTGTTCAATGTACGATGCCGACACAGCAGGGTATAGCGGATTAACCCGAGGGATTATAGCTGGCTCGGCCATGTCCGCTGTTGATTCGGTAGCAGTCGATTTCACGCGCATGCGTGCCATGGACTTGCTGTCGACCTATTAAGCGTTGTGTATTCGAAGTGGCTATTGCCAATTAACCTCCCGTTGCGCTGATCACCATCAGGCGTAGTTTGTGTAAAAAAAGACAGATGGTTTAGTTTAAAGCATGATAAATAACATGTGGCTGTCGCCATCGGGACCCCTCGGGCCGGGCCCAGAGCAATTGTGGAAATAATGTTTCTGACCCCAACAACTCGCATATTTGGGTTGGGCATAATTTTATCTGTATGATATAGATCATAGACAGACAAAACAATATAGCAATAGAGCAGTGATTACCTATAGTAGATGTAGTCAAACGATTACTGTCTATTCACAGCAATCCACACAGGTTTGTGTGAACTCCTGAAAAACACATCCCATGGCACCGACTTTCAATAGGCTTCTGGTACTGGCTATATTAAACAACTGTATGAAGTTTCATTGTTGTGAGTGAAGGACTTTTTGAGATAATGTGTTTAGAAGGATAAAAACAGGCAGACATGTATAAAGGGCATAACTCCTGAAAAACACATCCAATGGCACCGACTTTCAATAGGCTTCTGGTACTGGTTGTATTAAACAATTGTAGGAAGTTTCAGTGTTGTGAGTGAAGGACTTTTTGAGATAATGTGTTTACAAGGATATGGACCAACAGACATGTATAAAGGGGCATAACTCCTGAAAAACACATCCGATTACAACGACTTTGAATAAGCTTCTGGTACTAGCTGCATTAAACAACTGTATGAAGTTTCATTGTTGTGAGTGAAGAACTTTTTGAGATAATGTGTTTACAAGGATAAAAACAGCCAGACATGTATAAAGGGGCATAACTCCTGAAAAACACATCCGATTACAACGACTTTCAATAGGCTTCTGGTACTGGCTGTATTAAACAACTGTATGAAGTTTCATTGTTGTAAGTGAAGGACTTTGTGAGATAATGTGTTTACAACGATATGATGGACAGACGGACGGACGCTACGACGCCCCGACGGACGGACGGACAGACGGACGGACAGACGACGGAGGCAACGACAATACCGCGCCCGAGGGGTAAAAACTACAACGTACAGTTATATTCCAAGTTACTTTGGAAACACGTGAGTGAGTGAGTGAGTGAATAGAATTTAACGTCGCTTTCAACAATATTTCAGCTATATCACGACGAACCAACTAAGCACCACCCAGCCCAGTTGTGTTCCTGCTACTTCAAAGAAGAGATCTTTGAAGCAGCATGGAACCACACAGCCTCCATCCCTCCTATAAACATGGAGGACAGCGCACAAGACACAGACAGGACACTAACATGGTGCAATAAAGACAAGTGATATTACAGTGCTAGACACCACATTATCAAGTTCCTGTTGCTTCTCAGCAAAATGCATTGAAGCAACAGGAACCTGAACCCACCCAACCACCCGCTGGAAACACGTGAAAATAACGCCGTAAGACTGCGTTGTATCTTGAGTAGATTGCTTTCAGAATTCCGTCGCCAAGTTAGGAGACGTACGAAAGAAATTTTCCACTTTTACAACGAATATTTTTGGGCAGATTCTCAAGCGATGTGTTAATCAACATTTCCTGTTTCCAAAGAATTAAAGAAACTATGTTATTGATACCGTGCTGGGTATTCATTAATATTTATCCATTAAACTGATGTTAAATATCGCTAGTCGGGCTTTAAATATAAAAAAAGTGTTCTTTTCCCATTGTGAGGAACACCGCATGTATATATTTTTCGTGGTATTGACAATAATTTGTCCTGGCTTGAGTAATATCTTTTTCTTGATTATAAATACCTGCAATCGCAATCTTCTAACGGCAAAACAATAACATTCAATGGGCCTGTTATAATCTCAAAAGCGACTTTCGATTTATAGCTCCATGGTCTGAGCAACCGAAAACAAAACCGATGTAAAAGGAACCAATATTCAACTCCTATTCTTCCCGAAGACATGAATACGGAATTGTTTTCCTTCCCAAAGTAATCGGAAAAAGGTATTGAATTCGAAATGATTACCATCATCAAGTTTGCCCTTGAGAAGTCGTTTTTCATCAGGCATGCAGCGCCAAACATTTTCCGACCATGGTGTGTGGCTGACATTCGTAGGCTGCTTACTGCCAGGCTATTTATATACCGTACCTTAAAGCTGACATGACCTTATTTAATGCACGAATGGTAGCGAAAAAAAAAAATTATTCTCAAAGATTATATCTCCCGTTGAATAATACCCGCCGGAACTAGTCCATATGAAAGTGTACCTGTTTTGCCCAGCTGCCAAGTTTATGACGACATTACTGCCAACTTCTCATCCGAGTAGCGTTGCCTCCACCGCATATATAAAGCTGGAGTCGATCGAGAACCTATAGCCAGTCTGAACGACACTCGAACAGTTCACATTATACTTTTGCTGTCATTGTGGTCACCAGACCAAATTCGGAGCATCATATTCTATCATGCATTCATTCGCACACAATATAACCATATCTGGAATAAAATTGGATAACGAAATCAAGGATCTGATCATTCAAACACGATTTAGACATACCGGTAAGGGTTTCCTCAAAACAATGAAACTTGATCCCGTCACCAGTTTCTCTAGCAGAGTATTCTCCATTCCAGTGGATAATTCTTGGGGCTCTATACGGTGCCTTCCAAATGCGACCCCTTTTTAAATTCCCGATATGATGTAACTGTTACAAGACTGTTGTAATTCGGAATTTTCAATTCAAACTGAGAATTGTTATATGTTATGCCCACTGATCAGGCCCACTCATGTTGAACGTATACGGCGCCAATTGGGAAATGCGGGAGCTGCTGTTGCCGTTAGAGAGGGTGCACCACTATTTGTGGAGAGGCACGGACAGTTCCCCTCCCGGATAGTTCCCCTCCCGGACAATTTCCCTCCGGACAATTCCTCTCCTGGTTATTTTCCCTCTGGACATTTCCCTCCCAAATATAATTTTGCCACTCTAGACAACTATTCTCTTATATGTACTTATTAATAATATGGAATATGGAATTCACGCCCATTTGTGGAAACCGGAATGGCAAAGTCCTAAATACGGGGTTACAAATTGAAAGCGACCACTTTTTGCGATTGTCACCCCGTCCAGTATTTTAACCTTTACACCAGTTGTATAAAAAGGTGAAATCCCTTGGCTTTCGTGGTTGGGAAATCGGGCGTAACTGACCTCAAACCCTTGACCTTTGATTATCAAGGCAACTTGAAGAGGTCACTTCTGTTCACGTGAACAGTAGGACAGATGAGAGGAAGAACAACAACAACAAGCATTTTGCTTAGTACACATTTTATGTATCCCCTACATTACATGACAACCAACCTGTGAGAGCCGCGCTGGGTGTGTTTACAATTCACCTATGCTATTGTCCGTGTATCAGATGCATCGTCGGCAATGTTCGCTCTTGTCTGTGTGCAATGACCATCCATTCGTTCTGGTCCATCTCTGAGCGTCTTCGGGTAGTCCAGGGTACTGTCGAGGCAACATATCCCGGAACAGCTGATTTGGCAATTTGACGAATTTCCGGCTGTTAGTCTTAGTTTTGCATCCACCCGCCAGTCAAGTGACCTCTCCAATGTGCGATGGAAATCCAAGGTCAAGGGTCAAAGATCAAAGGTCATTTTCGCTTCGTTCATCCACCCTGATTATCTCACCACAAATGCTAAGAGCTTTCACATTTCCATACTACTGATAGATGAGATAAAAATGGACGGGGTGGCAATCAGAACAAAAGGTCGCTTTCGGTATGTACCGCCGCAATTTGCAACTGCTTATGGGCGGGCCTGATTATTAGGCATAACATATAACAAGCTAATTAGGGTGAAATGTCTATATATAACCCCATGCTTTATGTAAATCCACATAAAGGTGTGAAACGGACTTTTTGTGAATCGAGAAATAAACGGTTCACCGCCAAACAAAATACATCAGCATATTCTACAAGTATCACTTTATATATTTCCGTCGTCAAATTAGTAAATTTGTGCAATTTTTTACCTTTGCCGGGCGATTGAAAATCCAACGTAACTGTCCGTCCATCTAGGAACAGTTAGATTATGGCGGGCTTCGTTCTCAATTCTGATTGGTCAGTCGCGACAGCTGATTAGTGCGTGACCTCTCTTGCCGAAGGCGTGTCGCGACAGCTGATTAGTGCGGGACTTCTCTTGCCGAAGGCGTGTCGCGACTGACCAATCAGAATGGAGAACGAAGCTTGCCATAATCTAACTGTTCCTAGATGGACTGACAGTTACGTTGGATTTTAAATCGCCCGGCAAACGTAAAAAATTTGCACAAATTTACTAATTTGACGACGGGAATATATAAAGGGATACTTGTAGAATATGCTGATATATTTTGTTTTGCGGTAAACCGTTTATTTGTCGATTCACCCAAAGTCCGTTTCACACCTTTATGTGGATTTATATAAAGCATGGGGTTATATAAAGACCCCATATTTCGACATTTCACCCTAATACCACCGCCCGCACCCCTCAAAACTCTGTTTTGCGGGCCTGTGCAATGGTCTGAATCATGTCCGATCCTTCATTTTATTACCCAGTTTTCCCCAGATATATTTTTATTGTGTGCGAATGAATGCGTGATAGAATATGATTCTCCGAATTTGGTCTGGTGACAACAATGCAGTTCAGACGGGCTATAGGTTCTCGATAGACTCCAGCTTTATATATGCGGTGGAGGCAACGCTGCTCGGATGAGAAGTTGGCAGTAATGTCGTCATAAACTCGGCAGCTGGGCAAACAGGTACACTTTCATATGGATTAGTTCCGGCGGGTATTATTCAACGGGAGATATAATCTTTGTGGATATTTTTTTTCGCTACCATTCGTGCATTAAATAAGGTCATGTCAGCTTTAATAATACAAGTACAAGATCTGAATGGTACAATATTCGAATTCCAATGCAGGTAGATTGCCAGCTGAAGTTAAAACATAAGATATGTTCCGAACAGCTGAAAAAAAAAACTACCGGAGATATTCTGAAGATTTTCTGCACTGCCCTGACCTCTCAAAGTTTGAAAAAAAATCATCAAATCCGATGGGATTACTACTGGGATTACTACTATCTAGGAAACAAAATAATGCACTTTCATAACATTTTAGAATGAAAGTAAATTTCGCCACTTGATTACTTTGTACCAGTGTACCCCAACAAATGTGTCCCAGTATGCCCCAGGTGCATAATTTGTTTTCCGTTTTGTGAAAAACCGAAATACATACATCTGAGATAATGAATTGATGCAATAGAATTGTACCCTTATCCATTCTCTATCAATAGTACCAAAACAGTAATGAATTACCGTAGAAGACTTGGAATAACAAAATATCCTCGGTCCTTAAAATTTACTTGGACTGTTCAAAAACATTTTTTTTGCCCCACGATAGCTTTTACTTATAAACAATATAGGTGTTGTATGGAGATGGTAGTCTTCTGCTGATAATAACGTAATGTGATTCCTGTACATAACATAGGAGATATATGGCTTGTTCCACTGTACCAACCCCCCCCCCCCCCTCCATGTTCCACTGTACACCAATCTCCCCTACTGCAAATTCAGCCAAATGAGATGGTTGCCCTGAAGCTATTGTCTTGCGAGTTCAGGTCGGCTGCAATTGGAGCGAAGTTATTGGTATCAGCGTTTCTCTGAGCCGCATTGGTCCATTTTAATATCAATCTTCTAGAGGATTTCCGAGGAACAACATCAAAGGCATTAAAGAAGAGTGATTTCTGGAGGCCTTCGTGTTTACTTTTCTTATCGTTGGGGAGAAACGGAGTAAAAGCTTATCTTTTTAATCCGGGTTTTCCCTTCTTCTATTCCCAAAAGATTCTTTTGATGATTATATGCGCGTAAAACCTCTATAGAATGCGTCTTATGGAGAGATATCAAGGGCAGCAGTTTCCATATCAGTTACAGTGCCCTAGGTTCGAGGCCCAGTTCACTGTTACACTGGGTTGCTGCCCCTGTTATCAATTCAAAAAACCGTTAACCGCTGACATTTTGATTTACGACAATTAATCATTGTCAACAAAGAATCCTGCCTTCGTGATAGCTCTTCTCGTAGTAGGGAGTCTCACGGGACTGGAATGGGCAATTAATCATTCGTACCTTCTCGGGGATCTCCGGTGGCAGATAATCCCTCGAATGCCATGAACGCCATATTGGAATATCGCCTGGTCATTTGATTGATGAAAAGATCATTTGACTACCCTCTATCTCAGCAAATATATTCCAGATGCTCTCTAAAATAATTAAATTGAAATTCAATCTATCAGATTGAAATTAGTGACCAATCTTTCATCAGATCGAGAATATTCAATCTAATAGAATGAAAACGATAAACGAATCTGTTGTAGGCAGAAAATTCAATCTACTAGATTGAAATTTTCAATCTAATAGATGGAGTATCCAATCGAATAGATTGGTCACTAATTCCAATCTGATAGACTGAATTTTCAATCTAATTATTTTAGAGAGCATGGGTTGTCTGATTTATCACAAAATAAAGATGGTCTGGAGTTTGAAACTTGTCAATTCAGGTCAAACCTGTATTTGTTCTGCCAAATATGGTTGCACAAGATCAGGTAGAACTCTAAATTTGATTTCCGGGCAATAAATTAAGGATCCCTCATCGGATTCTTCCCAAAGTTGGAATTCAGATACCATGCCACGAGATGTCACTTGCGCCCCCGGGAGATGATGCTTGGTGACAAAGTCTAAATTTGGTTTCCGGGCAATAACCTGAGGACTCCTTGTCAGATTCTTGTCAAATTTGGTTTGCAGATAACATGCCATTTGATGTCGTTTGGGGTTGCATCTCGCCCACTTGTGTCTACAGGTGGCGTCACCTGATGGCAACATATAAATTTCGTGATCACGGGGTTATCATGTAAGCATGCTTGCAAACATATACATCAAAGAACCCACACCACTCTCATACTCAGCTATATCTCAGGAGTCAAACAGTAACTCTCAGTATATATGGCAGCAGCAGTTACCTCCCTTGTGTATATATCCGACACGAACAACGCTCTCAAAGCTATCGCTGCCATTTCGGCGGGGAATCAAGCCTTCTCTGGTTGATTGTTCAAATTAGGAGCCTGTCTCTGGCTTTTAATGAGTTTCAGATATTTTAGAACACTTTGCATTTTAGAACTCTCGTGGAGTATGTTCATATGTTGCATCAGTTTGGAATATATTCTGTTTGGAGGTTCTTAAATATGTGATGTCGTGTGGATTGGCTTTATTCAAGCCTGTCTTGATAAACTCTTCCGGAAAAACCCTACTTGCCAAATCTTTGTCATTGTCAATAAGCATTACTTCCCTTAAGGGAGTAGAGTACGTTCATTTTCCTGCTCTTATGGGGTCACAACATGGTGATTTGTCAATTTTTTTCAAAACAAGCTGAATTTCCTAACAAAAGTACCCAGACATCTCAAAATGGGATATAAATAAAGACGAGAGATCCTGAAGGATCTTGGCGCCCACCATTGTCCGATAATTGTAAGCTAATGACAAGAGGATCTTTTTGTCCATTGTTACTAAGACGATTGAGTTGTAATTTTGTTTACAGAATTTCGAATCTGATTGAAAAAGATCGAAAAAGGGACACTGGAAAACACCAAGATATAATCTTTCTAAGTTTCAGAAGTTTCAAGATTTCTAGAAACTGAACTTATGTCGGTTGTTATAGTACAAGAGAAATGAGCAAAGTTAGCCTGAAAGTGAATGTACATGTACGGAGGATCCTTCGTCTTCGTTTTGTAGTATTTTTATTTTATTTATTTTTTTGCACGGGTCATCATTTGGTACTGGAAGCGAAGAAAAATCTATTTGACACTTTGGCATACTTAAGATTTTATAATTTGGAACGAATGCTAATTCTGTTCTGTTTACTGGACTAGTTTGAGATATCTCTTTTAAGATACCATGCTCGAAAATAGTAAGATGGTACAATACTTAATACTGAAGGCATCCGGTCCGCGCAGTAATGTTGAAACTTCGAATTTGAAAGTGTCTGAATCTCGATTATTTCCCATGGATCGAAACATGCAGTAGTTTACAGTTGTCGATTTGTGACATTGTGTCACAAGAGTGACGTCCCTCATGTAGCTGACCCGCCGGCAGACGAAAGGGTGGGGCAGTTCACTTGCAACTGCATGGACTAAATACATTTTAATTCCGAATTATTTGAACTCCTTGATATGGAAGGTGAAGATATGGATATTCTCTATAGTCAATATATAGAATATGCCCCACCGTTTGATCCACCGACTCTTGTGATGCAAGGTCACAACTCGGGAATACCGTATTAATTGGATTTTCGAATCGGACCGATAAAGCTATCTTGCACAACTAGGCCCCATCTGGGACCTGTGTACCAAATTTCAGAAAGATCCATGAAACATTTTCCGAGAATTCAAGATAACAGTGTTTCAAGGGGAAATTCAAGATGGCCACCTGGCAACCATATTGGATTTTCGAATCTGACCAAAAAAGGTATCTTGCACAACTGGGCCACAATGGGAATCTGTGTACCAAATATGAGGAAGATCCATGCAGTACTTCTTGAGAAATCACGATAACAAAGTTTCATTGGGAAATCCAAGATGGGCGCCTGGTGGCCATATTGGATTTTCGAATCGGAACAGAAAAGGTATCTTGCACAACTAGGCGACAAGGGGAACCTGTGTACCAAATTTGATAAAGATCTATGCAGTAGTTCCTGAGAAATCGCAATAACAAAGTTTCATGGGGAAATCCAAGATGGCCGCCTGATGGACATATTGGATTTAGGAATCGGACCAGAAAGGTATGTTGCACAACTGGACCACAAGGGCAACCTGTCTACCAAATTTAAGAAAGATCCAGGCAGTACTTCCTGAGAAATTACGATAACAAAGTTTCATGGGGAAATCTAAGATGGCCGCCTGGTGGCCATATTGGATTTTCAATTTGAACCGAAAAAGGTATCTTGCACAACTAGATCATAAGGAGAATCTGTGTACCAAATTTGAGAAAGATCCATGCAGTACTGAGAAATGGCGATAACTAAGTTTCGTGTGGAAATCCAAGATGGCTGCCTGGTGGCCATATTGGATTTTCGAATCGGACGAGAAAGGATATCTTGCTCAACTAGACCCCATGTGGTACCTGTGTACCAAATTTGAGAAAGATCCATGCAGTAGTTCCTGAGAAATCGCGGTAACAATGTTTCATGGGGAAATCCAAGATGGCTGCCTGGTGGCCATATTGGATTTTCGAATCGGACCAGAAAAGGTTTCTTGCACAACTAGACCCCAAGGGGAACCTGTGTACCAAATTTGAAAAAGATCCATGCAGTAGTTCCTGAGAAATCGCGGTAACAAGTTTTATGGGGAAATCCAAGATGGCTGCCTGGTGGCCATATTGGATTTTCGAATCGGATCGGAAAAGGTTTCTTGCACAACTAGACCCCAAGGGGAACCTGTGTACCAAATTTGAAAAAGATCCATGCAGTAGTTCCGGAGAAATCGCGGTAACAAGCTTTTATGGGGAAATCCAAGATGGCTGCCTGGTGGCCATATTGGATTTTCGAATCGGACCAGAAAAGGTTTCTTGCACAACTAGACCCCAAGGGGAACCTGTGTACCAAATTTGAAAAAGATCCATGCAGTAGTTCCGGAGAAATCGCGGTAACAAGCTTTTATGGGGAAATCCAAGATGGCTGCCTGGTGGCCATATTGGATTTTCGAATCGGATCGGAAAAGGTTTCTTGCACAACTAGACCCCAAGGGGAACCTGTGTACCAAATTTGAAAAAGATCCATGCAGTAGTTCCTGAGAAATCGCGGTAACAAGGTTTCATGGGGAAATCCAAGATGGCTGCCTGGTGGCCATATTGGATTTTCGAATCGGACCAGAAAAGGTTTCTTGCACAACTAGACCCCAAGGGGAACCTGTGTACCAAATTTGGAAAAGATCCATGCAGTAGTTCCGGAGAAATCGCGGTAACAAGGTTTCATGGGGAAATCCAAGATGGCTGCCTGGTGGCCATATTGGATTTTCGAATCGGACCAGAAAAGGTTTCTTGCACAACTAGACCCCAAGGGGAACCTGTGTACCAAATTTGAAAAAGATCCATGCAGTAGTTCCTGAGAAATCGCGGTAACAAGAATTGTTTACGGACGGACGGACTGACGGACGACGGACTGACGGACGGACGACGGACCACGGACGAAAAGTGATTTGAACAGCCCACCATCTGATGATGGTGGGCTAAAAAGACACAACAGAACCATTTATGCGCTTTACTGGTGGTTCAATAGTGTGATAGGACTGACCAAAAAGTTGGCATTTTAGATTCAACGGTTGGAAGGTGCAAAGTGCTCCCGAAGTTGAAAATTATGCCTCTGAAATCCCTCCAAAATTCACTCTGTCAATTTCGACAAAAAGGAAACTTGTAAATGGCTAATAAATGAATCTCCAATAATATTCCCTACCCCCATCCCGATTCCCCGCCTCCACGCCAGTAGTATAGAGACGGGACGAAGCATTCGGAACTCCCGAGCGGAAATCTACGAAGGGGACCGATTCTACGCTCGGGGGACGACAGCATGAATTTCCTATGAATCTCCAGATGTGACGCGCCGGAACGGTTTAATACGCGTGGCTCCGAAGCCCAATCACTCTCGCGGAAGCCTTAATCCCCGACCAGCAAATATTTCCCTGCGAGTCTCTGATTTACGTCAGATATTCTAAAAACTGTTTATTCTTTTCATTCGAAGCACGTTTCAATAGAAAACCATCAGTTTAAATGGTACACACGCCACGTATTGGCAAGATATAATTCCCGTGACGTCACTGACAGTTCCCCGACAGACCGAAACACACGTGGTGGGAAATGTAAAGTTGCTCAGTTTAGTTTGTGTCAGTTTTGTGTTCTTGGAGCAATGGCATCTTCACCCCAGCCCATTACATTCGAAACAGCACTCCTCTTGGCAAAGAGAGCCATTGGCGTCCCATTTGACTTGAAAGAAAAACAAAAAGAAACACTCGAATGTTTGTATCGTGGCGAAGACACTATCGCGGTATTACCCACTGGCTATGGTAAAAGTACGATTTTCCACATGCTTCCGTGGCTCTTCCAAGCCAAATTTGAAAAACAGAGGCCCATGATCGTCATCGTAATTTGCCCCCTCAATAGTATAATGGAGGATCAGGTACAGACCTTGTGTGAAATGGGGCTGAAATCCTGCTTCCTCAACATAGAGGGGTCCAGTGGCCATACCTATGCTGTTGTGGTCACATGGTCTAGTCATACGTCACATGACCACGCTCTAGTCCAATATGGCGTCAATGGCATTCGAGGGACATCTCAAACCGGAGATCCCCGAGAAGTTGCGAAGGCCATTATTTTGCCGGGGGAGATAACTCTTTTGTGGAGGGTACGTGGAGGAGAGACAGGGGGCGCCACCACTCCCGCATGACGTCACTTCCGGTCTGGATGAAGAGGCCAAAAACTACCTCCAACACAGAAGAGTTCCAATCTAGGGGGAGGTAACTCTGGGTCACCATAGTTTCGGCAAAGGGCCCCTGGGCATGTATTTTTCCGCGGTGATGCGGTCTGGCGGTGATGCGGTCACTTCCGCGGAGAAAAAGTAGTCCCCGACTTCAAATACGCTGCATGGTCCGATTGGGTCGAGTGAGGTATCAAAGTGAAGCATTCGTGAAGGGGCATCCAGTCATGGGTGGGTGCATGTAAAATTAGGATTTTTTCCTGAAAATATAAAAAGCGGAACACGGGCTTTACACCTATAATAGGGGAAACCCCTATCAACTCTAGTCAAAAGGGCTAATATCGGTCTCCGGGCTTATCGGGGCCTGCCTATCAAGTCAATGGGGTGGGTGCATGTAAAATTAGGATTTCTTCCCGAAACTATAAAAAGCGGAACACGGACTTTACCCCTACAACAGGGGTCTGTATTATACAATATAAGGGAAAATGCTTGTATGGGGTATGGGGATGGTCAATTTTTTTCGTGGGCTTTACTATGGCTTGTGGGGTCTCGTTTTTCTCGTTTCGCCAAGAAAATGACAATGGGAAGGGTCCCGGAGCGAATCGGTGAAATTTTTGGGAAAAGCCACCGAGGTCTGTATATAGGCTCATACTGGCTATATGGGGGGGAAGGGGTGGTCAAAAATTTTTGTGGGTGTTACTATGGCTTGTGGGGTCTCGTTTTTCTCGTTTCCCCAAGAAAAACACGATGGGAGAATTCCCGCAGCGAATCGGTGAAATTTTTGGAAAAAGTCACCGAGGTCTGCATATAGTCCATACTGGCTATATGTTGGCATAGGTTCAACCTTGGAAATTCACACACGTTCATTGTGATATGGGTTGTGGGGTCTCTTTTCTCACGTCTCGTCATTTAGAACACAATGGGAGGGGTCCCGGGGCGAATCGGTGAAATTTTTGGGAAAAGTACCGGGTAGGCCTGTATATAGGCCTATAGGCTGGCTATACGAGGGTATAGGTTCAACCTGGGAAATTCACACACGTTCATTGTGATATGGGTTGCTTGGATTTGTTTTTCACGTCTCGTCATTTAGAACACGATGGGAAGGGTCTCTGAGCGCAACGGTGAAATTTTGGAAAAAGTTCACCGAGGCCTGGGTAGGCCCATAGGCCTATACTGCATGGCTACGGGGTATAGGCCCATACGGGGTGGACGTTTGGGGTCTAGGTGAGCCCCTAATGATCCTATGATGTCGTATGAGGTCTTATTTTGAAGCTCTCGTGGAGGAGCATCCGACTGGACTAATGGTTCGTCCGTTTGAAATAGTCTGCACATGCGCAGTCTGGCCGTAGTATAGAAAGCAGGCATGCTGGGGGGTATGTGGGTGTGTGTTTGGGGTAGAGATGAACCGCTATGGGTCCGAATTGGTCGTGGAAGGTGTCAAAGTGAAGCTTGTGTGGGTTAGAGTCAGAATGGCGTGTTTTTAAGTGCAAGTCGCGTCAATCTGCGCATGCGTAGTTGGTTGTAGTAAGTAAAGTGGCCATTTTGGGGCAGTACAGGAAGGTATTTGGGGTAGAGATGGGCCATCCTTGGTCCGAATGCGTCCTGGGAGGTGTCATGTTGTAGCTCTCGGGATGTAGACCCCGATTTGAGGGATGTTCACGTCATCTGTGACGTCATTGGTGACGTCATCAGTACGAGTAGTAGCCAAAGTGAACATTTTGGGGCAGGGAAGGAAGGTATTTGGGGCAGAGATGGACCATCCTTGGTCCGAATGCGTCCTGGGAGGTGTCATGTTGTAGCTCTCGGGGTGTACAGCCCCATTTGAGGGATGTTCCCGTTATCTGTGACGTCATCGTTGACGTCATCAGTACGAGTAGTAGCGAAAGTGGGCATTTTAGTAAAGTGCAGGAAAGTATTTGGTGTAGAGATGGACCCTCCTTGGTCCGAATGTGTCGTGTGGGGTGTCATTTTGTAGCTCTCGGGGTGTGGACACCGATTTGAGGAATGTTCATAGCATCTTTGACGTCATCGGTTAAGTCATCAGTACGAGTAGTAGCGAAAGTGGGCATTTTGGGGCAGTGAAGGAGGGTATTTGGTGTAGAGATGGACCATCCATATCAGTCATGCGTATTATACAGTATCTGTCCTGTATTATACCAATCTGTGCTGTATTATACAATATTTGCCCTCTATTATACCATATCTGTGCTGTATTATACCATATCTGTCCTGAATTACACCATATCTGTGCTGTATTATGCAATATCTGTGCTGTATTATGCACTATCTGTCCCGTGTTATACAATATCTGTCTTGTATTATAGCAAATATGTCCTGTATTGTACCATATTTGTCCTGTATTATACAATATATGTTCTGTATTATACCAAATCTGTGCTGTATTATACAGTATCTGTCCTGCATTATACCAAATCTGTGCTGTATTATACCATATGTTTCCTGTATTGTACCATATATGTCCTGTATTATACAATCGGATAGCGGTTGTCGTGAATAACAACAAGTTCAGCAATGTTTATATAGTTTACTATCCCCAATGTTACATCATACCCAGGCTGGGGGAGCCGCCCTGGGTATGTTTAGTATGTTCACAGCAAAACAAATTGAAATATCAAACACCATGTTTTATTATTTAACGCACCGTCACATTAGGTAGAAGTGTTTACTGAGCTCAATTCAACGCTCAGCATGTAGACATAGAGAGTATGTGCGGCATGTTATGGTATTCATCAGTGCACGGGTGACGCATTCAACCGATGGCGGTGGTCGGTCAGCTTGGTAAGGAAAAACGGGACATTGGTTACCCTCTCTACCACCCATTGTGTGTTGGGGCGTTTACGATGTGCCCATCTCGAGGCATCCACGGTGTCCAGTATCTCCAGCATCGTCTCTAGTGACCTTCGGTTAATGATGGTGAACGGCTGATCAGACACATAGATATTATTGCCGGGATAATAATACCGTAACTGGTCCGTCTTTTTGTGACGTAAGATGTACCCGAAAGCGACATTCAATTTGAAGGCCGTAGTTTGATCTTTGAAGATGGCTTCCACGTAGCTGCGTAGACGGGTGAGGTTGGTCAGTGGGAAATTGTAAATATCTTGAATAGGGCCATGAGGGTGGAAACAGTGCCGTGTCATGGACCAATGGCGCCGATCGATGTCACTCACTGGATGGTTGTCCTGTAAGAGATCGCCCAGAAAATGTTCGATGTTGTCAGGCGTACGACTCGAAATCGTAACGCTGGGGTCCGGCTGGGTATCCAGACTCTTCTGAACTGTGGGTATAGGTGGGCTCTCCTTCATCACATCACCAGTGGCGCTCGTCTCCCCGGGCTTATCTTCAATGGGTCTGACCTTCCGCGGCTCCTCTTCAGTAGGAAGTTGTCGCTCATGCCATGGTACCGGGGCATGAATCAAACGTTGGTGTCGGCTTTTCAAACTGACCAGTCAGTTGCTGCGACCACAATCCTCGCATGGACGCTTGGGTGGCCCATGAATTGAACGTTCATGGCGCAGTAAAGCATCTTCCCGATTAAATGACCGTGCGCAGGTTATACAAGTATACAGTCCGCCGTTGTGGGTGGCCGTGTCGTGGCGACGTAAATTGTCTAGACGAGTAAACTGCTTCTGGCAACTTGTGCAAGTGAACATCTTGGTGGTTGACAGAGTGTCTGATGAAACGGCCAGACCGCTTTCCTTTTATAGCACGCTAGCTGGTGATCTATTTTTAGCACACTCAGTTCAACTACCCCAAGTCGAGGACCGAGATGTACTGGTGTACGACTGAGCCGCATTGCGCGCGTGCGTGTGCGTGTGCGCGTGCGCGTGCGCGTGTGGGCTGTGGATTTTACATCCGGGATCTTGTCAACATCCGGGTTTCCAAGTGGGTTTTTCCCGTCGTTCCTCCGTCTTCCATCCGGTTACTGTGGTTTTACACCCGGGCCCCATCTTACAGCCGGGTTTTGGACACCTGCTGACCTCAATAATTTGCATATGACCTGTGTGAGGTCACTTCCGCTTCCGTTCACGTGACTGCAACTGACTTTTGGCCCCTGCGTGCGCTAACAATACCGGATAAAAATTGCGCGCAGAGGCCAAAGGTCAGTTCCAGTCACGTGAACGGAAGCGGAAGTGACCTCACAGAGGTCATCTGCAAATTATTGAGGTCAGCAGGTGTCCAAAACCCGGCTGTAAGATGGGACCCGGATGTAAAACCACAGTACCCGGATGGAAGACGGAGGAACGACGGCAAAAACCCACTTGGAAGATCCCGGATGTAAAATCCACAGCCCACATACACACACACACGCGCGCGCGCAATGCGGCTCAGTCGTACACCAGCACACCAGTCTCGATCCTCGACTTTGGGTAGAGTGTGCTAAAAATAGATCACCAGCTAGCGTGCTATAAAAGGGAAGCGGCCTGGCCGTTTCATCAGACACTCCGATCAACCACCAAGATGTTCACTTGTACTACGTGGTCGAAATCATTCACTCGTCTGCACGACTTGCGCCGCCATGAGGCTACCAAGCAGGAAGGAACCGCCCGGTATAGCTGTAGTATATGTACACAGTCGTTTCAGCACCCGGATCATTTACAGCGCCACACATGTGCACGCCATGAAGTACCCAAGCGTCCATGCGAAGAATGTGGTCGGCTTTTCAAACTGACCAGTCAGTTGCTGCGACACCAACGCACACGACACCCTGTTCCGCAGCCACGTTTGCTGGTAGAGAAGCCCGTAGGCACCAGTATCGAGATAGAGGGAACTCCCACCCATCGAATGAGGGCCGATGATGATGATGTCGCCCTAATTCAACAGTCAAATTCCGACGACAAGACCTTGAGCCAGATTTTGTACGACGTAGAGGGCAAAGTACACTTCGCGGACGAACCCATAAATGTTCCTAGCGACCTGTTACACGACGATCATCCAGTGAGTGACATCCATCGGCGCCATTGGCCCATGATCCGGCACTGCTTCCACCGTCATCGCCCTATTCAAGATATCTACAATCTCCGACTGACCGACCTCGCCCATCTACGCAGCTACGTGGAAGCCATCTTCAACGATCAAACTACGGCATTCAAGTTGAATCTGGCGTTTGGTTATGTGCTACAGCATAAGGAGGCAGACCAAGTCCGATACTTTTACCCGAGCAGTAGCATCTGGGTATTTGACCAACCCTTTACCATCACGGATAAGACGTCGGTAGAGACGATGCTGGAGAAACTGGACACCGTGGATCCCTTGGAATGGGCCCAACAACAACGCCCCAACACCCAGTGGGTCGTAGAGAGGATGACCAATGTCACGTTTTTCGTCACCAAGCTGACCGACTACACCATAGGCTGAATGCTTCACCCATGCACTGATGAATACCATAACATGCCATACATACTCTATATGTCTATACGCTGATCGTTGACGGCGGCAACGCTAGGTGGTGGTGGTGGTGGTGGTGGTGGTAGTGGTGGTGGTGGTGGTGGTGCTGTGAGGATAATAAAACGTGTATTGCGCAATGTGCCTGTTGGTGTTGATGTCTCTTGGTTGTGTTTATATTGAATGGATCCGAGCATATTGATGCAATGAGAGGAAGTTTTCGGAGAGAACGTAATTCGACAGGGTGCACGATTGGACTCAAACACAAACACACACACGTACGCAATGTGGCTCATGAAAAACCTGGATGCAAGCTGAGGACCCGGATGTAAAACCACAGTACCCGGATGGTAGACGGTGGAACGACGGGAAAACCCCACTTGGAAACCCGGATGTTGACAAGATCCCGGATGTAAAATCCACAGCCCCCCCACACACACACACGCGCGCGCAATGCGGCTCAGTCGTACACCAGCACATCTCGGTCCTCGACTTGGGGTAGTTGAACTGAGTGTGCTAAAAATAGATCACCAGCTAGCGTGCTATAAAAGGAAAGCGGCCTGGCCGTTTCATCAGACACTCTGTCAACCACCAAGATGTTCACTTGCACAAGTTGCCAGAAGCAGTTTACTCGTCTAGACAATTTACGTCGCCACGACACGGCCACCCACAACGGCGGACTGTATACTTGTATAACCTGCGCACGGTCATTTAATCGGGAAGATGCTTTACTGCGACATGAACGTTCAATTCATGGGCCACCCAAGCGTCCATGCGAGGATTGTGGTCGGCTTTTCAAACTGACCAGTCAGTTGCTGCGACACCAACGTTTGATTCATGCCCCGGTACCATGGCATGAGCGACAACTTCCTACTGAAGAGGAGCCGCGGAAGGTCAGACCCAGTGAAGATAAGCCCGGGGAGACGAACGCCACTGGTGATGCGATGAAGGAGAGCCCACCTATACCCACAGTTCAGAAGAGCCTGGATATCCAGCCGGACCCCAGCGTTACGGTTTCGAGTCATACGCCTGACAACATCGAACATTTTCTGGGCGATCTCTTACAGGACAACCATCCAGTGAGTGACATCGATCGGCGCCACTGGTCCATGACACGGCACTGTTTCCACCCTCATGGCCCTATTCAAGATATTTACAACTTCCCACTGACCAACCTCACCCGTCTACGCAGCTACGTGGAAGCCATCTTCAAAGATCAAACTACGGCCTTCAAATTGAATGTCGCTTTCGGGTACATCTTACGTCACAAAAAGACGGACCAGTTACGGTATTATTATCCCGGCAATAATATCTATGTGTCTGATCAGCCGTTCACCATCATTAACCGAAGGTCACTAGAGACGATGCTGGAGATACTGGACACCGTGGATGCCTCGAGATGGGCACATCGTCAACGCCCCAACACACAATGGGTGGCAGAGAGGGTAACCAATGTCACGTTTTTCCTTACCAAGCTGACCGACCACCGCCATCGGTTGAATGCGTCACCCGTGCACTGATGAATACCATAACATGCCGCACATACTCTCTATGTCTACAAGCTGATCGTTGAGTTGAGCTCGGTAAACACTTGTACCTAATGTGACGGTGCGTTAAATAATAAAACATGGTGTTTGATATTTCAATTTGTTTGCTGTGAACATACTAAACATACCCAGGGCGGCTCCCCCAGCCTGGGTATGATGTAACATTGGGGATAATAAACTATATAAACATTGCTGAACTTTGTTATTCACGACAACCGCTATCCGATTGTATAATACAGAACATATAATGTATAATACAGGACATATATGGTACAATACAGGAAACATATGGTATAATACAGCACAGATTTGGTGTAATACAGGACAGATACTGTATAATACAGCACAGATTTGGTATAATACAGAACATATATTGTATAATACAGGACAAATACGGTACAATACAGGACATATTTGCTATAATACAAGACGGGTATTGTATAACACGGGACAGATATTGCATAATACAGCACAGATATTGCATAATACAGCACAGATATGGTGTAATTCAGGACAGATATGGTATAATACAGCACACATATGGTATAATAGAGGGCAAATATTGTATAATACAGCACAGATTTGGTATAATACAGGACATATATGGTACAATACAGGACAGATATAGTATAATACAGCACAGATTGGTATAATACAGGACAGATACTGTATAATACGCATGACAGATATGGATGGTCCATCTTTACACCAAATACCCTCCTTCACTGCTCCAAAATGCCCACTTTCGCTACTACTGGTACTGATGACGTCACCAATGACGTCACAGATGCTGTGGACATCCCTTAAAATCGTGGTCTCCAAACCGAAGGTTACAAGATGACACCCCACAGGACGCATTCGGACCAAGGATGGGCCATCTCTACACCAAATACCTTCCTTCACTGCCCCAAAATTCCCACTTTCACCGATGACGTCAAAGATGCTGTGAACATTCCTCAAATCGGGGTCTACACCCCGAGAGCTACAACATGACACCTCCCAGGACGCATTCGGACCAAGGATGGCCCATCTCGACCCCAAATACCTTCCTGTACTGCCCCAAAATGGCCACTTTACTTACTACAACCAACTGCGCATGCGCAGATCGACGCGACTTGCACTTCAAAACACGCCATTCTGACTCTAACCCACACAAGCTTCACTTTGACACCTTCCACGACCCGTTCGGACCCATAGCGGTCCATCTCTACCCCAAACACACCCCCACATACCCCCCAACATGCCTGCTTTCTATACTACGGCCAGACTGCGCATGCACAGACTATTTCAAACGGACGAACCATTAGTCCAGTCGGACGCTCCTCCACGAGAGCTTCAAAATAAGACCTGATACGACATCATAGAATCATTAGGGGCTCACCTAGACCCCAAACGTCCACCCCGTATGGGCCTATACCCCCATACCCATGCAGTATAGGCCTATGGGCCTACCCAGGCCTCGGTGAACTTTTTCCAAAAATTTCACCGTTGCGCTCCGAGACCCTTCCCATCGTGTTCTAAATGACGAGACGTGAAAAACAAATCCAAGCAACCCATATCACAATGAACGTGTGTGAATTTCCCAGGTTGAACCTATACGCCCGTATAGCCAGCCTATAGGCCTGTATACAGGCCGACCCGGTACTTTCCCCAAAAATTTCACCGATTCGCTCCGGGACCCCTCCCATTGTGTTCTAAATGACGAGACGTGAAAAAAGAGACCCCACAACCCATATCACAATGAACGTGTCTGAATTTCTCAGGTTGAACCTATATATGTAGACCTCGGTGACTTTTTCCAAAACTTTCACCGATTCGCTCCGGGACCCCTCCCATCGTGTTTTTCTTGGTGAGACGAGAAAAACGAGACCCCACAAGCCATAGTAACACCCACAAAAAAATTTGACCACCCCTTCCCCCCCATATAGCCAGTATGAGCCTATATACAGACCTCGGTGACTTTTCCCAAAAATTTCACCGATTCGCTCCGGGACCCTTCCCATTGTCATTTTCTTGGCGAAACGAGAAAAACGAGACCCCACAAGCCATAGTAAAGCCCACGAAAAAAATTGACCATCCCCATACAGGCATTTTCCCTTATATTGTATAATACAGGCCCCTATTGTAGGGATAAAGTCCGTGTTCCGCTTTTTATAGTTTCGGGAAAAAATCCTAATTTTACATGCACCCACCCCATTGACTTGATAGGCAGGCCCCGATAAGCCCGGGGACCGATATTAGCCCTTTTGGCTAGGGTTGATAGGGGTTTTCCCCTATTTTAGGGGTAAAGTCGTGTTCCGCTTTTAATAGTTTCGGGAAAAAATCCTAATTTTACATGCACCCACCCATGACTGGATGCCCCTTCACGAATGCTTCACTTTGATACCTCACTCGACCCAATCGGACCATGCAGCGTATCTGAAGTCTGTGGACTACTTTTTCTCCGCGGAAGTGACCGCATCACCGCCAGACCGCATCACCGCGGAAGAATACATGCCCAGGGGCCCTTTGGCGAAACTATGGTGACCCAGAGTTACCTCCCCCTAGATTGAAACTCTTCTGTGTTGGAGGTAGTTTTTGGTCTCTTCACCCAGACCGGAAGTGACGTCGTACGGGACTGGTGGCGCCCCTGTCTCTCCTCCACGTACCCTCCACAAAAGAGTTATCTCCCCCAGCAAAATAATGGCCTTCGTCCCGTCTCTATACTACTCACGCCCTCCTGGAAATAGGACTGAAAAGGCTCAGTTTATCTGTTATACTGCTAATATTTTCTAAGAAATGATGATGTCCCTCTGGTTTTATTACATATTCAACAAGAACTTTATGTGTTTCAGTTTCAGCTTATTGGCATAAGAATCAGCGTAGCTGTTTTTCATCTTAGCACAGATAATATACATATATACATTAAGGGGATAAAACAAAATATAGTTAAATAACAAAATATGGATAAAAACAAATGAAAACATCACATACAGTATGTGTTTAGTATTATATATCAAAATGGAGAAAAGTTGACATTGGGAAGTTTGATTTATTGAGCATCAAGCAAGAAAAAAATTCAAATTTTCCTATGTATTCAGTGTTATGGGTTTAAAGTGGTATACATGCATTTGGCGAACTTATTTTTTTAACGAGTATGGTGACCACTCATTTTTTTCATGGATCATCATCTCTCAACCTAATGAAAAAATAATGGAATTTTTAAAAAAAAAATCAGCCTCTAGAAATGAACGTCCTCTACTGCCTTAAGTGCGGTTCTGTCACAATGGTGCAAATCAGACGGACAAAAAGAGGTTATATGGAATATGGAGTTTAGTGTGTCTTGCATGATTGCTTTTGAAATTAAGATATTGTCTAGATTGATGGGTTTATGATACAAATCGATGATTGGTTTGTTTTCTTTTATAGTTATCAAAACATCGAGAAAGCGTACTCTATTTCTGCTGCTTTTCATGGTAAATTTATTATTCGCGTACCCATCGACATATTTCGTAATCTGTCGTCATATTGGTCGATCGCAATGATATTTTGGATCGCGGGCTGCAGATTACATTCGGTTGACACATTTCGGGTTAATTATGCATTCTTAACTTACATTATTACAAAAGATCGGTATTATGTATGTTACAGCTCGGATGAGATAGTCAGTTGAAAATACATCCAATATTCAATAAAATTGGCCGTTTCTGAGAGAATCTGACGTGAAAAGCAACCGAGAATCATCAAGAAGATCAATTCTTTTAATTCAGCTCTCAATTCATTCGGATAAATCCACGTTTTCAGTTCACCGAAGCCGCCACATGACGACTCGATATATTACCATTCCAAAGAAGAAACAAAATAAATAAAACAATTTTTTCTCGGGTGAATGCCACGCCACCTTTGTTGATATCTCAAAGCATATCATTGGTACCCACATGCAAGAGAAAACGGACTTTGTGAACTAGATTTATGAATTGATCATTCGTGGTTTAACTTTATGGCTTGAGGGGCATCTGTGTCCACTCCTGCACGAAAGCGCGCTCTGTAATCTAATACTTAACGATCTGTTAAGTAACAGCAAATGAACGGACGACGAGGGAGACTGGTTCGCCTTCTTTGTGAAAATAAATGCTGAGAAAAGGTGGCAGAGCTTTCAATTAATGTCGGGGTCGAAATTACATGGGGCGTCTCTTAAGCCAAAAAGAACGTACGGACATCTGAATTTAAAACAACCAAATGGATGAGATAAACGGCACATTGTCTGCGTCCTATACCTCGCTCAAGAATGAACATATTCGGAGAGGTGATGAGGGCACGCGTGTGATTCGGAACTCTTAATGATAACACTGATGGTCTTCGTTATGGCAGACAGCTCTGTGATGGTACGGCTTTGACGGACCAATCATGGCTTGGGATGCTGCTTGAAGGGTCGCATCTTCATCTCCACGAACTGAATTGGTTTTTTATTACTGTCCCAGTAAACCGCAGTATCACCTGCATCTGCCTTCTTATTCACATGTTTGTAAACCCCATTAAGATTGGAGTTAGAACAGCTGTTAAACCACCATCCGGCGCTGTGGCGAGAGACAGCGGCACAGTGATCCGATCCAGGTGAGTAGTCGTTGTCTTTATCCACAGTTGAAAACATACAACCACTGTGATACGACAGTCTATCTCCTGTAGTAAAAATGATAGAATTCGGTTGAAAATATATTAACAGATCCTTGCCAAGGAATTTAGTTCAGCATTATTATTCTATAAGGCATAAACACCGACAGCAGTATCACCAAGAGGCGTAAGATCGATCTATCATCACCATTAAATGGTGATTTCCATCAACAGTTATCGGAGATAAGGCCTGACCATATCCATTAAATGGCAAAGACCTGAAAGCGACGCTTATTGTTCATCACCATTTATTGATGAACCCCATTGCCAATAGATGGAGATGAGCCTATACCTGATTTGTATAGCTGAGATGGACCAAATGATATATATCTTTACCTGCGATATCTTTAGACGCATTACAAACAGGCGGGACAGTAAGGGTTGCTGTGAATGGTTCCTTTAACATCACAATGTGATGATAAAATTAAGTTGTCCGTTTAACATCGATGTGAGTAGTATAGTAAGAGAATTTCGAGCCAACTTTTCCAGGGAGGTAACTCTTGGTGCCCTTTTTTTCCAGGCTAAAGTATAGGGGGCGCCACATCGTCTTTCACTTCTGTGGCGCTGTGGCGCCAGGGGGCGCCACCAGCTCAAGGTCACGTGGAGGTCAAAAGTAGTTCCGGCAATCTTTAACCTTTGTATTCCTCCGCGGTCTGGTGGTGATGCCGTCACTTCCGCGGACAGAAAGTAGTCCCATGTCAACCAAGTGACTTCAAATGTTAATGTATACGGGGAATGCCTAAAAAGAGTATGGGAATAGACGTTTTGTGACCGGGGTGGGTCCACCCACCCTAGTGGACCCAATGGGTCGAGTGAGGTGTCAAACTGAAGCGCTCCTCGAGGGCCATTCAGTCATGTGCATGTAAAATTAGGATTTTTTCCCGAAAATATAAAAAGCGAAGCACGGACTTTACCCCTAAAATAGGGGAAAACCCCTATCAACTCTAGCCAAAAGGGCTAATATCGGTCCCCGGGCTTATCGGGGCCTGCCTATCAAGTCAATGGGGTGGGTGCATGTAAAATTAGGATTTTTTTTCCGAAAATATTAAAAGCGGAACACGGACTTTACCCCTACAATAAGGGTCTGTATTATACAATATAAGGGGAAATGCCTGTATGGGGTATGGGGATGGTCAATTTTTTTCGTTTGCTTTACTATGGGTTGTGGGTCTCGTTTTTCTCGTCTCGCCGAGAAAAACACAATGGGAGGGGTCCCGGAGCGAATCGGTTAAAGTTTTGGGAAAAGTCACCGAGGTCTGTATATAGGCTCATACTGGCTATATGGGAGGAGGGGTGGGTCAATTTTTTATTTTGTGGGTGTTACTATGGGTTGTGGGGTATCATTTTTCTCGTCTCGCCGAGAAAAACACAATGGGAGGGGTCCCGGAGCGAATCGGTGAAATTTTGGGGAAAAGTCACCGAGGTCTGTATATAAGCTCATATAGCTCCATACTGGCTATATGGGGTATAGGTTCAACTTGGGAAATTCACACACGTTCATTGTGATATGGGTTGTTTGGATTTGTTTTTCACATCTCGTCATTTAGAACACGATGGGAAGGGTCTCGGAGCGCAACGGTGAAATTTTTGGAAAAGTACCCTATAGCCCATATAGTCCCATACTGGCTATATGTGGGTATAGGTTCAACCTGGCAAATTCACTCACGTTCATTGTGATATGGGTTGTTTGGATTTGTTTTTCACGTCTCGTCATTTAGAACACGATGGGAAGGGTTTCGAAGCGAAACGGTGAAATATTTGGAAAAGTACCGGGTAGGTGTGGATAGGCCCATATAGCTCCATACTGGCTATAGGGAGTATAGGTTCAACCTGGGAAATTCACATACGTTCATTGTGATATGGGTTGTTTGGATTTGTTTTTCACGTCTCGTCATTTAGAACACGATGGGAAGGATTTCGAAGCGAAATGGTGAAATTTTTGGAAAAAGTTCACCGAGGCGTGGGTAAGCCCATAGGCCTATACTGCATGGCTATGGGGTATACGCCCATACGGGGTGGACGTTTTGGGGTCTACGTGAGCCCCTAATGATCCTATGGTGTCGTGTGAGGTCTTATTTTGAAGGTCTCGTGGAGGAGCATCCCACGGGGTGGGTGTGACGTAAAACTGACGTCATTCTGCGCATGGGCAGTAGAGAAAGTGTATGGAAATAGACATTTTGGCGCCGACATGGGTCACTATAGGTCCGATGGAGTCGTATGAGGTCTTATGTTGAAGCTCTTGTGGAGCAGCATCCGACCGGACTCGGGGTTCGTCCGTGTTCAAGAGTCTGCGCATGCACAGTCTGGTCGTAGTATAAAAAGCAGGCATGTTGGGGGATGCGTGGGGGTGTGTTTTAACCCACCACTAGGGGTCCATGGTTGTGGTTGGGTGGTGTGGGTTCTGCGCACAGACGTCACTTCCGGGTTTCACTAAAACTACCTTCGAACACAGAAGAGTTCCAATGTTCCCCTTAGACGTAGGGACCGGATGTTCAACATCCGGGTTTTCTCCGGCCCGGCCCGGCCCGGCCCGGCCCCGCCCCGCCCCGGCCGCAGCGCGCGCGAGTTACTCCGCCCGCAGCGCGCGGGCGGGCTACTCCGACCGCAGCGCGCGCGCGCGGGTTCTCCGGCCGCACGCCTGCGCGGCATGACCGGAAGTGTGCGGGTGAATTCATACTGAACTATAGATTGTAATTTCTGCTAATTGGCCGCTAGATGGCGCAGCGGTATATTACTGCACGCTTGGCTGAACACAGGTGCCATTCGTCTTTTGACTGCCGCTTAAACGGTGTACGACCGACAGTGTATTGAGCCCGACTCAAGATTACACAGCATGGGGTCAATTGGGGTCTCCAGCTTACTCGTTAATTGTACAATCAACTCCCAATGTATCATCTTTAAATATATTTAACTCTGGTAGAATATCTGATCTTATAGACAAGCCTGTTACATACACACAAAAGGCATACGTTGGAGCAGATATTGGACATTGAATTTAAGCAATAAAATTTAGATGAAAGAATATAACAAAATATGCACTTCAAAACCGATGAATATTAATAATAAAATTGGTTGAAGAGAAATGTAACGCTGTTGTATTATACATGTATTTTTACAGATTATGGCATTTCGACCTACCAGTAATAGTACAACGCTTGTGAAAATATGCAAGAAAAGTTTGTATAGATACCGTGTGAATTTCACTGAATAACACTTCCCTGTTCCAGTTTCAGTATTACGCCAACAAACATAAATCACAGCATTCTAATCAAGGAAGAGGAGTTCACACATTGTATTTGGCAACAGATACTCATGAAAAATTACAGTCTACGTTTTCAGGGTGGGATAAAGGTGTAAAAAAAGCTGTGCGATATTGTTTTTGGTGTTGATCACATAATCATATTATGAAAATCAACCTTCCTGTCCGTAACGTTTTCGAAGCCGCAATAATGACAAGAACCCACGCTACATAATAATAGAAGGTTCAAGAGTTAAAAAACCAAGCTTTCGATTCTATTGTTCGACTTCATCCTTTGCAAACAAAGTTTCTGAGTAAAACAAACCTCTCTGACTTTCTGAGTAAAACAAAACTCTAATGATTATATATTCTAAAGGCAAACGTTAAGACGGAAATGTGACAATACTTTAGGTATTTGATTATCTGGAGGATTATCTGGAGGATCAAAGAGACAGACCATAAAACCTGAGGCTGAAACTGTACATTGTGACTTACAACCCTAGAAGAACCTGCACCACATCGCCTCGTGCAATACACAATTGTGATCCATGCTTAATCCGCCCAGCAGGTATCGTCACCTGTCACCAAGTCTCCGCGTTAATTGCCACCGACCGGCCCCAACTTAATCAGTCTAGCTGAACCCCTTATAGTGTCTTTCTCTAAAAATTAGCAAATTTTAAATTGAAATGGAAGCAAGAAGATATTTAATAATTAGACCAAATAAAGAACCATGAGATAGAACAGAATATGGTTTGTATAACGCCATGCTGGCAAATATCGTTGGCTGAACGGTATTTTACCTATAAGCTTTTAAAAGTGAGCTACTTTCGGCTTTTTCGTGAAAACCTATGCTAAGGTATAGGTTGAAAATGCAAATTGAACCCTCATTTTTAAATCAAATTGGAAGCAAGTAAAACATTTTCCATGGGAAAATAAAATAGCACATCGTATGGATATACTATTCGAAATTAAGTTAATATGCTGGCAAATGTTGTCACCCGAACAGAAATGCTTGATTTTCAGCTTCGAAAAGCATGGTCCTATCTAATCTAGGTTAAATTTCGCAGGCCTTGTTGAGCAGTGGAGTCTGTCTGCGCCTGACAGAGTTGTCTTCCCTTACCAATGAAAGTTGGACATGTTCGGATTATCCTAGGCCACTGATGGGCTACTTTCTTCACAGTGTTCGAAGCCAGTTTCACCGAATCCCCACATGTCTGTTATAGCCTTCATGCTTTATGCTCATATAGAAAACACACAAGACAAGGATTTTTTGGTCTTCGTGGTGACATGTGGGGATTCGGTCATGTCTTAACGCACCTATAACCTCTATAATGTTTTTCACTCCACTTGTTGCCAAAACATGTACTTGGTCTTTGGGCTGATTTCACTGGCTCTCCATTTTACTGCAGTGCTCTTGCATTGTTTTCTGGACACTGATGGGTTACCTTTGGCCCCATCCTAGGCCACTGATTGGCTAATACGGTGCTCGAGGCCAGTTTGACCGAATCCCCACATGTCTGTTATAGCCTTCATGAACTATGTTCATATCGAAAATACACAAGACAGGGTGTTTTGGTGAGATCATTTTTTTTTATTCAGTGAACAACAACAACGGGAGAACAACCACGTGAAAACTGAAGCCCAGAACAGGGGGGCTTGTACATTGAAATGATGGGCGGCCCAGTCATATACGAGTACATCGCGGTCCTCGACCTTGGGGTACTCGTCAAACATCTGTACGATGGTAGATAAGGTCCTTCCCCAGCATCGATGGTACAGGTAAAACAAGCAATATTGTCCGCACACGCTACTGGTCAGGCTTTGCAACGTTTCACTGTTACAACAACACGCCTCTGCCTTGATCCATGAAGTCTGTTAAATCGGGATGGAGGGGTGGCAGGCCATACGGGTCAAAGTATTCGCCCTGCTGTTCTGTCAAGTACACGGCCACCCAATGTTCACCGGGCCGATCCATCGGGTCCGTGTTGAGAACGTAAACAGCAGGATACGTTCGGTCTAATGGGAACACATCTCGGACGAACACACATTGAAAGACCATACGGGTCCCTGGGTCATTCTCCAGCACGGTGGTTATCTGGTCTGTATCCATGTTAGGTGGAAAAGTCACACAGGACGTTGCGCGGCTTGTCCACTTGAATGATGTTGTCAAACTCGGCGTAGCAGATCACATTGACGGTGGTCCCGAGGGCTCGTGCAAAGTGAATTTCCAACCGTAAATTGCCTTGCTTGGCCAGGGCCAGCTGATGTTCGTTCTCTAAGGTGGGGGTCAGATCGAAACAGAACAACGTGTATTCGTTCGCGTAGTCCTCCCGACTAATCATACTCCCTTCGTCCTGGTTGATTTGACCGGTGGCTGTAAAAAGGCTCTGATATGCTCGAATGAAATTCCTGCGCCAAAAGTTCAGTGTTAAGGCCGTGGCTGCGACCTGTTATCCATCCACATGCAGGGCCACAAAATTGATGCCGAAATGTTTAAAGTCAAACGGATTCTCTGGGTAGGCTCCGCTGAAACTGGTATTTTCCACACAGGCCAGGATCAATCGCTTGGGTAGTTCCCCAGGAACAGGTTTTCTTTGTTGGCGCTCATATTTCCAGCAGGCACAGAGAACACTTTGGTTTGTACACGTCGGAGAGGGTACTGGGCTGGTTTTGTTTCCAAGGCTTTCATGTGTCCCAATTGAACGGCTCGTCTCGCCGAGAAAAACACAATGGGAGGGGTCCCGGAGCGAATCGGTTAAAGTTTTGGGAAAAGTCACCGAGGTCTGTATAGGCTCATACTGGCTATATGGGAGGAGGGGTGGTCAATTTTTTATTTTGTGGGTGTTACTATGGGTTGTGGGGTATCGTTTTTCTCGTCTCGCCGAGAAAAGCACAATGGGAGGGGTCCCGGAGCGAATCGGTGAAATTTTTGGGAAAAGTCACCGAGGTCTGTATATAAGCTCATATAGCTCCATACTGGCTATATGGGGTATAGGTTCAACCTGGGAAATTCACACACGTTCATTGTGATATGGGTTGTTTGGATTTGTTTTTCACGTCTCGTCATTTAGAACACGATGGGAATGGTCTCGGAGCGCAACGGTGAAATTTTTGGAAAAGTACCCTATAGCCCATATAGTCCCATACTGGCTATATGTGGGTATAGGTTCAACCTGGCAAATTCACTCACGTTCATTGTGATATGGGTTGTTTGGATTTGTTTTTCACGTCTCGTCATTTAGAACACGATGGGAAGGGTTTCGAAGCGAAACGGTGAAATATTTGGAAAAGTACCGGGTAGGTGTGGATAGGCCCATATAGCTCCATACTGGCTATAGGGAGTATAGGTTCATCCTGGGAAATTCCCATACGTTCATTGTGATATGGGTTGTTTGAATTTGTTTTTCACGTCTCGTCATTTAGAACACGATGGGAAAGATTTCGAAGCGAAACGGTGAAATTTTTCGAAAAAGTTCACCGAGGCGTGGGTAAGCCCTTAGGCCTATACTGCATGGCTATGGGGTATAGGCCCATACGGGGTGGACGTTTTGGGGTCTAGGTGAGCCCCTAATGATCCTATGGTGTCGTATGAGGTCTTATTTTGAAGGCCTCGTGGAGGAGCATCCCACGGTGTGGGTGTGACGTAAAACTGACGTCATTCTGCGCATGGGCAGTAGAGAAAGTGTATGGAAATCGACATTTTGGCGCCGACATGGGTCACTATGGGTCCGATGGAGTCGTATGAGGTCTTATGTTGAAGCTCTTGTGGAGCAGCATCCGACCGGACTCGGGGTTCGTCCGTGTTCAAGAGTCTGCGCATGCACAGTCTGGTCGTAGTATAAAAAGCAGGCATGTTGGGGGATGCGTGGGGGTGTGTTTTAACCCACCACTAGGGGTCCATGGTTGTGGTTGGGTGGTGTGGGTTCTGCGCACAGACGTCAATTCCGGTTTTCACTAAAACTACCTTCGAACACAGAAGAGTTCCAATGTTCCCCTTAGACGTAGGGACCGGATGTTCAACATCCGGGTTTTCCCCGGCCCGGCCCGGCCCGGCCCCGCCCCGCCCCGGCCGCAGCGCGCGCGTGTTACTCCGCCCGCAGCGCGCGGGCGGGCTACTCCGACCGCAGCGCGCGCGCGCAGGTTCTCCGGCCGCACGCCTGCGCGGCATCACCGGAAGTGTGCGGGTGAATTTCGGATTATCCTAGGCCACTGATGGGCTACTTTCTTCACAGTGTTCGAAGCCAGTTTCACCGAATCCCCACATGTCTGTTATAGCCTTCATGCTTTATGCTCATATAGAAAACACACAAGACAGGGATTTTTTGGTCTTCGTGGTGACATGTGGGGATTCGGTCATGTCTTTCCGCACCTATAACCTCTATAATGTTTTTCACTCCACTTGTTGCCAAAACATATACTTGTTTTTTGGGCTGATTTCACTGGCTCTCCATTTTACTGCAGTGCTCTTGCATTGTTTTCTGGACACTGATGGGTTACCTTTGGCCCCATCCTAGGCCACTGATTGGCTAATACGGTGCTCAAGGCCAGTTTGACCGAATCCCCACATGTCTGTTATAGCCTTCATGAACTATGTTCATATCGAAAACACACAAGACAGGGTGTTTTGGTGAGATCTCATTTTTTTTTATTCAGTGAACAACAACAACGTGAGAACAACCACGTGAAAACTGAAGCCCAGAACAGGGGGGCTTGTACATTGAAATGATGGGCGGCCCAGTCATATACGAGTACATCGCGGTCCTCGACCTTGGGGTACTCGTCAAACATCTGTACGATGGTAGATAAGGTCCTTCCCCAGCATCGATGGTACAGGTAAAACAAGCAATATTGTCCGCACACGCTACTGGTCAGGCTTTGCAACGTTTCACTGTTACAACACCACGCCTCTGTGCCTTGATCCATGAAGTCTGTTAAATCGGGATGGAGGGGTGGCAGGCCATACGGCTCAAAGTATTCGCCCTGCTGTTCTGTCAAGTACACGGCCACCCAATGTTCACCGGGCCGATCCATCGGGTCCGTGTTGAGAACGTAAGCAGCAGGATACGTACGGTCTAATGGGAACACATCTCGGGCGAACACCCATTGAAAGATCATACGGGTCCCTGGGTCATTCTCCAGCACGGTGGTTATCTGGTCTGTATCCATGTTAGGTGGAAAAGTCACACAGGACGTTGCGCGGCTTGTCCACTTGAATGATGTTGTCAAACTCGGCGTAGCAGATCACATTGACGGTGGTCCCGAGGGCTCGTGCAAAGTGAATTTCCAACCGTAAATTGCCTTGCTTGGCCAGGGCCAGCTGATGTTCGTTCTCTAAGGTGGGGGTCAGATCGAAACAGAACAACGTGTATTCGTTCGCGTAGTCCTCCCGACTAATCATACTCCCTTCGTCCTGGTTGATTTGACCGGTGGCTGTAAAAAGGCTCTGATATGCTCGAATGAAATTCCTGCGCCCAAAGTTCGGTGTTAAGGCCGTGGCTGGGACCTGTTATCCATCCACATGCAGGGCCACAAAATTAATGCCGAAATGTTTAAAGTCAAACGGATTCTCTGGGTAGGCTCCGCTGAAACTGGTATTTTCCACACAGGCCAGGATCAATCGCTTGGGTAGTTCCCCCAGGAACAGGTTTTCTTTGTTGGCGCTCATATTTCCAGCAGGCACAGAGAACACTTTGGTTTGTACACGTCGGATAGGGTACTGGGCTGGTTTTGTTTCCAAGGCTTTCATGTGTCCCAATTGAACGGCTGGATTCGGTTTCACTTTTCGGACATACAGGACTGCGTCTTGGATAACAATCTTATAGTCAGCTGCATGCCCATCTACGTTAGTGGCCATCAAGGCGAAGGTCGGAGGCGCCCGTACCAGTCGGATTTTGATGGGGGTCTTGTTCAAGAGGTACCGGTCTTGCATGAACATGTCTGCATGTAGTCGACCTGTGAGATCCACCGAGGCACCGTTCGCAGTGAAAGCCTTCCGTTTGTTATATCCCACATTGTCCACCGTGTCCATGTGCTCGGGTGTGTCCTGGTAGAATAAAGCGGCTGTCAGCTGAGATTTTTTAGCCTCTCGGCCATACGACAACAGTGTCTCGATGTAGGCTCGATAGGGGTACGTGTTGGTAGAGTCACTGATGAGTTTGTCGCTGAGAAAAATATCCATGTGTTGAAACATCGAGAGCAGCCAGAGATTCGTCGGGCCCACCGTTGCAGCTTGGATGATTCTGGAGCCATCCCCATTGACGACCTTGGCTTTCACATACAAGCATGTATGGACTAAATCCACATAGGCCGTATCCGCATTACTGATGTTGAACTCGATGGGCCCTGTTTCGTTGATGCTGGAGAGCGGGAGATGCTCCACCCATAATCCTTGTTCGGCACTGGTCTGTGTGGGCGGCACGGTCCACAAATCAAATTCACTGTTGGTGGAGCGACAGGACTCTGCGTGGATTAAGGACATGTTTAAGAAAAGATATCCTGCGTCTTCGATGTGCGTCGTCGCTGGGTCGGTCGTCGACTGGTGCGTGGTATCGGTGGGGCAGCTCTTTTATTCCCTACGGTGCGTTGTGCTTTGGCCACCATGACGCCTCCCACTTCTTTGGCCCGCCGTTTCAAGGTTTCTTTGGGTGCCGTGCCACCCAAGACATCACCGGCCACTTGCAGTCCACTGCGTACCGCTTGTTTGCCGATCGCTTTCACCCCACGCGTCATCAAGGGCAGGAACGTTTTGACGATGCTACCGAGTATGTTCCCCAGCCCATGTCCTCGTTGCATGCGTGCACCGCTAAAGACCGGAAAGCCTCCCCCGGCCTGTTGGGCATAATAGTCCATATAGCTGCCTGCATCGCACTCGTAAGGTACTTTCATTATGCAAAGTGGGGAGCACGTGCTTGTCGAAATTGAAGTGTCAGCACCACTTTTCCTCGTTCGAATGCCACCGGTCGCCCCGTGTCATCTCTTATATCCACCGTGATAGTGTTGATGTCGGTTTGTCGTACGGGCAGGTAGAGCATGTGGGTGAAACTGTGGGTGATTTGATCTCCATACGTCTTTTTAATGGGGACCACCCGTAACAGAGATGTGTTGATATCGCCCACGATGTGGTTTTCGACTACGTCCGAGTAAACGTAGAGTCCGTACATACCCGACTTCATATCCATCGGGATCTGGCCATGGTCCTCGGATGGACCCGTGTAGGTCGCGTGAGCGAGACCCAGCATTTGCTGTAGGATAGGACTCAGTACGACACTCACGTTGGCGGTGAGAAGGATCTGTGCCTTGTCGTTGTGTGCATTGTAATCGAAGTCCACGTGATTCTTCAAGGGAAAGGATTTGATGGGTTTTGAAGTATTCGTCACCTCCGGTAGAGCCTTATAATGCAACATTCTTGTCAGCCCACCCATAAACTCCTTGGGGGGTATCGTATTGGTCTTCGGGGAGGGTGAGTCGGGTGTTTTTGCCTTCGTAGGTCACCTCATACCACACTTCATTGGCTCGCACGTTGTACCACGAGTAAGGGTATTGGATATCCACGAGGCCACATTCCCATCGTCCAGGTAAATGCAACGGTTGCGGTAACTGGGTGACGTACTTGGCCAAGGTGTTGTCAGGAAACACATCCAGCGAACTGTTACTCGGTAGGGTGAGGTAAAACATGACTGGATGATTATTTTAAAGGCCTGAAAAGAAGGTGCCGTTGTGGTGGTGTTTTGGGGGGTGAAACCGGTTCCCATTCGGCTTCCCAAGAAGGTAGTGGGCCACTCGGCGATTGCTGGGTCCGCTGCATAAAGGCCCAGCGGTGGGGGTTCCCCACCAATTCCTGTGGTACATGCAGGTATTTCAAGCCTTGAGCGAAGACATCCCATCCTTGATGATCCGTGTGCGACCTGCGTTGACGCATCAGGTCATTCACTAAATCCGTCATGTGGGTCCCGGGACCACCTGATTCTGTATCAGGAGTTCGCCTTTATCATTCCAAGTCATGTTAGGATTCTGTTTCATCCGTTGTAATACCAACCAAAGTCTTCAGGATTTCGTCTTCCACCCACTGTGGGGCTGTGGGTGGTACTCCTGGTAATGGCGGCTGTTGGAGCTGTGCTGAGGTCGGCGGTGTGTCGCGTGGTGGTGGTGATGGTGGTGGTGGTAGGGTAGAGAGGGTTTTGTATTGGTCCATGAACGTCATGTACCGTTGAAGCGTCTCCTTGTACCGTTGCACTTTCTCACTGTCGCTTAACCCCGGTCTTTGTAAGATCTGTTGCATCTCTTCATCGAGGGTGTTTATGGTCTTCACAGTAGGTGGAACAGGGTAGGGCGATTGGAGGTTTTGAAGGAACCGTGGTTCGACGAGCACTATTTTTTTCGTGTGGTTCATTGTCGACCAAAGAGTCCACCCAATACTGGACCCAACACGGAAGCGGCCAACGGTGCTAAGATGGCCCCGAGAAAGCCGCCTTTCTGTAACACCTTTTTCCTTTGTGTTTCAGAGACTCGCTTCTGGACTAGGGTTCGGAGACCTGTCTTATGCTTGGTCAACTTGGTCTTCTGAGCCGGAGTCAGTGGTACGTTGCCTTTTAACAGGTTATACCCTATCTCACACAGACAGCGTACAAGGTCAGGGTCCGCACCGCGTACAATGGTTCGGATCCAACTCGGGTGGGGCCGTCTTCAATACACGGAGCGTCGGAGCGTGCTTCCGTAGTCGCGCAGACATCATGTACAACTAATGCCAGAACCCACAACTCTGCTCTTTTTATCCTTTTGCGGGCTACCTCCTGAATATCGAACAGAGACAAAGTCAACCATGATGTGGTATTAATTCTTTTTATTACCCCCATCATCAAACACACACACCCCAGCTGAGGGAGCCACTGTGGGTGTGTTTACATTATTTTTGCATGTAAACATGGTGGGTCTCTCCGGGAAAGATGCCGGTCCGTAGTCGAAGGCGATCGAAGGTGGCTTGCTTGAGGTCGAAGAGCATATACCCGTGCTGAGGAGTTGTCGCATCTTTGAAGACTTCCAACCCAAACGGTGTGCGGCCGGGATACATCTGTCTCGCCAGGTGCAGCAGTTGAGTGGTATCTCTCGGGTTTTTGAAAACCACCAGGTAGTGGGCATTTAAGCTGATGTTCCGATGTTCTCTGTTTTTACTGAACAGATTCTGCACAATGTAGATGATGCTGAGCCGTCCATGATGGCCGTCTTTGGTAAAGAGTTGGGTGACGCGCGCATCCGTCTCCGCCATGAGATCATCCAGAACCACCAAGGTGTCCGGTTCCAAATCGGCCAGGTTAGGTAGGCCTTCCACGAACGTGATGTGGGGCATTGCTGCATACGCTGGCTGCCATTTTCCGTAACACCACACGACTCGGGCAATGGGTGGGGTGATCATGCTGTCGGCGTGTTGAAGGAGCTTCCTGACGAAGTGCGTTTTGCCGGAACCCGTCGGTCCTGCGATGACGCAAGTGAAGGGATGCTGCCGCCGAGGGTCTATGGTTCGAGGTGTATGCGCTGTCGTGGTAACCCACTCTTGTAAATTTGGTACGAGTTAACTGGAGTGGTGGTGGTGGGTACAACGTCGGTCGTCGTTGTCTGTTCACTGTGAGGGAGTACTTGGTTTAGGTGTTGACTGTATACTCGGTGTGGAACTCGTTGTGGCATGTACACGTGGTGTGGTGATGGTGATGACTGGGTTCGTTTCTATCACGGAGGTGACTGGTGCTATCTGTAGACTGGTTTGACTGGTGGCTGGAGTTCTAAGTTGGTTAAGTAGCGTGCTGACATAGGCTACGTCGTAAAACACACCTCCGTACAACACACTCAGCAGGGTTAGCAATATCACCACAAAGCCCACTTGCGCTTTGCGCGTTTTGGGAGACGCTGTGTTCAGAGGCAGCTGCTGCTTGTCCATAGCACCGTGGTCGAACGTGGAATGAAGGATGACGGTAGTGGTGTCTGGCTTTATAGTCGTTTCACCTGGTTGGCCGCTACCCAGGAATTGAAGGAACTGGGCCAGCCTTGCCATTTGACGAAATGAAAGAGTTTGCCAAGCCGACGTTCCGTTTTCAAAATCTGCTCCACCGTGTAGTAGTCTTGCTTTGTTTTTACGACAGGCTGCAATTCCGTCTCGTAAAACGTGCCTAGCAACGGTTCCCCTTGAAGATCTTCCAGTTCATAGACTCGCTGCTGTCGGGGTAGGCACCGTTTAATGAGGAAGTGCTCATCGCTCCAGTTGGACAAGTAACTTTTCTCAAATTGACCTTTGACTTTACTGATCCTTACAGGATCCCCGACCTTGTACACCTCCTTCGGCGTTCACTGCGATTGCCTGGGGTACAAGACACGCCGGACTTGGGCTTCATTGCGTTGGGTGACGGTAATGGGGGCTCTCTCTATACTCCGATGATAAGCTCGATTGTATCCACTCACAAGTTTCGGGAGAACATCGATGTGCCGCCTTGTATTCTTATAGGTGAAATATTTATACATGCGGCCTTTGAATGTCCTGTTGAACCTTTCCACCACGGAAGCCTTGGTCTCGTTGTACGTATGGAAGAAAAACTCCTTCTGGGCTTTCAGAAACTGTTGGAACGGTCTGTTGAGGAATTCCGTGCCTTCGTCGGTTTGCAAATACATGGGTTTGCGCCCGGTCTTGAAGATGTCCTTGAACGCCGCTGTGAGATTCGCCCCCGTTTTCATTCGGATGGGTACCACCCACGCATACTTCTTCAGGATATCGATGCACGTAAAGATATACCGATTCCCATCGTTGTGTTTGGCAAAGGCGCTCATATCGACCAAATCCGCTTGCCATTGGGCATCTAGTCCTCCTACGATGACCCGGTTCCGTAGAAAATGGCGACGGGCAGCTCGATGTAAGGTATAGGTGTCTTTGTTTTCTTAACCAATCTCGGACTTGAGCACGTTGTATCCCTTGGGGTTTGGCCGCTCGATAGAGAGCCGTCAATGCACTATAGGCCGCCGGACTGTCGGGACTGTAGTACAAGTTATCCAACACCTTCTCCCAGCTCTTCATGGTGACAAATGATGATGGACCCTGGCTCTATTGTTTATTTATAAGGGGTATATCTTGGGCCGGAGTTTCTTTCTGATTTTCTTCGTTGGCTTCTGCCAGCACATTGTCCATGGTAAATGACCAGTCCAACTCGTCTGATGACCGATCTTCCCCCGTAAGCACTTGATCCACATCTACCACGGCATCTTCCAATGCAGACCATAGATCAGGGTGAAGGGTAAAATAGACTGTACCCCCATCTAGCCGACCCAATTGAGCAAAGAAGGGGCTGCGTCGGATGTACACATCGTGACACAAGTGGATGAGGTCGCCGTCCAGTTCACCAGACAATACCGGTTTGAATTTGGTCCAGCCCTCTCGGGACAGACGAATGTGAGCCGGGCACGGTTGTGTAAGGTGGGCATCACAGATGTCTCCCACCTCCTCCATGATATCAACCTTATCCGCATAAACGTGCAGGAAGACCTCGGGGGGTCAAGCGGAGATACGCCCGTATTATATGCTCCGTCATGGTCAGTACGTGAATGGTAAAGATTTAACTGTCTCTCGTATTTATAGGGAGAACCCCGTGAGATCAAAGGATCGGGTGGTCATGTCACTGGGCTGACTGAGTCTAGTCGGATAATCAATGGCATCAACGTCTGCCTGCGCTTCATTGCTAGGTTTGGTAATTTGTTCATTGGGTTCTGCCGCCGCTTCACTCAGGGCACGAGCCCAATCCAACTGAACAGCTGACCGCTCGTCCGGTGTAAACAGCTGGTCCACAATAGGCACCACTTTCTCGAAGGCTGTCCACAGATCGGGGTCTAGGGTGAAGCCTCGCGTAGGGTCTTGGTAACGGCCCAGGCGTGGGAAGAAGGGTCCACGGTATACGTAGATGGCATTGTCTATGTGGATGAGGTTTCCGTCGAGCTCACCGCTCAACACCCGTTTAAATTTGGTCCAGCCGTCACGGTGTAGCGTAACCGTATTCGATACGGTCTCGACGCGCGACCAGCAAACATCTCCACGTTCTTCCACGACGGTGACTTTATCTTCATAGACGTGTAACCCCACCCGGGGTGTAAGGGGAAGGATAGCTCGTAGGACAGGTGACATGCTTGACCCAATGACGAACGGTGAATAACACACACTCTGACTGTCTTTCGTATTTATGGTGAGATCCAACTGTCAATGCCACAGCGCCAGGATCAATAGGGCAAAGACTATTGTGAGGCCAACCAGCCGTCGCTGGTTCCGGCGTGAGCGCTCGTGGTCCATAGCCCGAGCATCAAGGTTGGCTGTCATAGTCCAGTAGTGGTGAGTGATGGCACACCTCTCCATCGTGTGCACTCTGTCGAGGACCGCTTCTGTGAACTCTCAGGATCTGGCGTCGCCCCTCGTTGTCGTCGCCATCTGCAAACATGGACCGAACCACTGCTCGGTAACCCATGAGTGAATTAACCACGGTGGTATGCTGTAAAATGCGAGTCGCATAGGGCTGGATCTCCGTCATGGCCCTACAACCGTAGAAATGAAGGTGTGGGATCCAGAGGGACGTGTTTCATAGACCATGTCACACATGCGCGCCTATACGTAGCTCTACGGGTGTAGTCCCGTGATACGTACTATTCTGATTGGTTAGTGCAAAAAGAGAGCAACAACAACAAAGATTACAGCGCCGGAGGCGCTCCTGGATCCCCTGGAAAATTTCTCCACGTGTCATGGTATAGCTCCGGTGCCCTAATAATTCCCACCCGTATACACCTACATAGAAGTACCCGGATGTAGGCGCGGACGTAGGCGAAAGCATTCTAGTACCCGGATGTAGGCGCAGACGTGAGCGAAATTCTAGTATCCGCCCATTGGTTCTTTTATCGATCGCTCATTGGCTCTTTTTCTCGACCGATGATTAGTGCAAATGGACCTGCCCATCCTTCCCAGGTTAATTTACAACCCCCTTTTTGTGTTCAAGCTCTGTATGTCGATGCCGCAACAATGTTGCTGAACATTGCCGAAAGAGAGGCCTTTTGACCTGGATGTGACCTTTGCCGCAACATTGTTGCCGAACATTGCCGAAAGGGAGATCTTTTGACCTGGATGTGACCTTTCACCTTTTGACCCGACATTCACTCGCGCACTTCCGGTGATGCCGCGCAATTCCGGATAACCCGCGCGTGCGCGCTGCGGCCGGGGCGGGACGGGGCGGGACCGGCCCGGGCAAAACCCGGATGTTGAACATCCGGTCCCTACGTTGGGGAACATTGGAACTCTTCTGTGTTCGAAGGTAGTTTTAGTGAAACCCGGAAGTGACGTCTGTGCGCAGAACCCACATCACCCAACCACAACCATGGACTCCTAGTGGTGGGTTAAAACACACCTCCACGCATCCCCCAACATGCCTGCATTCTATATTACGACCAGACTGCGCATGCGCAGACTCTTGAACACGGACGAACCCGGAGTCCAGCCGGATGCTGCTTCACAAGAGCTTCAACATAATACCTCATACGACTCCATCGGACCCATAGTGACCCATGTCGGTGCCAAAATGTCTATTTCCATACACTTTCTCTACGGCGCATGCGCAGAATGACGTCAGTTTTACGTCACACCCACCCTTTGGGATGCTCCTCCACGAGAGCTTCAAAATAAGACCTCATACGACACCATAGGATCATTAGGGGCTCACCTAGACCCCAAAACGTCCACCCCGTATGGGCCTATACCCCATAGCCATGCAGTATTTCACCGTTTCGCTTCGAAACCCTTCCCATCGTGTTCTAAATGACGAGACGTGAAAAACAAATCCAAACAACCCATATCACAATGAACGTATGTGAATTTCCCAGGTTGAACCTATACTCCCTATAGCCAGTATGGAGCTGTATGGCCTATCCACACCTACCCAGTAGTTTTCCAAATATTTCACCGTTTCGCTTCGAACCCTTCCCATCGTGTTCTAAATGACGAGACGTGAAAAACAAATCCAAACAACCCATATCACAATGAACGTGTGTGAATTTCCCAGGTTGAACCTATACCCCCATACAGCCAGTATGGGACTATATGGGCTATAGGGTACTTTTCCAAAAATTTCACCGTTGCGCTCCGAGACCCTTCCCATCGTGTTCTAAATGACGAAACGTGAAAAACAAATCCAAACAACCCATATCACAATGAACGTGTGTGAATTTCCCAGGTTGAACCTATACCCCCATATAACCAGTATGGAGCTATATGAGCCTATATACAGACCTCGGTGACTTTTCCCAAAAATTTCACCGATTCGCTCCGGGACCCCTCCCATTGTGTTTTTCTCGGCGAGACGAGAAAAACGAGACCCCACAATCCATAGTAAAGCAAACGAAAGAAATTGACCATCCCCATACCGGCATTTTCCCTTATATTGTATAATCGAACCCCTATTGTAGGGGTAAAGTCCGTGTTCCGCTTTACATATTTTCGGGAAAAAAATCCTAATTTTACATGCACCCACCCCATTGACTTGATAGGCAGGCCCCTATAAGCCCGGGGACCGATATTAGCCCTTTTGGCTAGAGTTGATAGGGGGTTTTCCCCTATTTTAGGGGTAAAGTCCGTGTTTCGCTTTTTATATTTTCGGAAAAAAATCCTAATTTTACATGCACCCACCCATGATTGAATGGCCCTCGAGGAGCGCTTCACTTTGACACCTCACTCGACCCATTCGGTCCACCAGGGACCCACCCCGGTCACAAAACGCCTATTCCCATACTCTTTTTAGGCATTCCCCGTATACATTAACATTTGAAGTCACTTGGTTGACATGGGACTACTTTCTGTCCGCGGAAGTGACGGCATCACCACCAGACCGCGGAGGGATACAAAGGTTAAAGGTTGCCGGAACTACTTTTGACCGCCACGTGACCTTGAGCTGGTGGCGCCCCCTGGCGCCACAGCGCCACAGAGATGAAAGACGATGTGGCGCCCCCTATACTTTAACCTGGGAAAAAGGGGCACCAAGAGTTACCTCCCTGAAAAAGTTGGCTCGAAATCCTCTTACTATACTACTGATGTGTCTCCCCCCGTCTCCAGAATTTCGTTGTTAATTACCTGCTGTTCCAGAGTACTGACCAATCAACAGTCGATAATTTTGGCTTTTCCCAGAAACGTAGAATCTGTCGTAAGCTGCATATGGAGAACCGTTGTCATATTTCATCATGTGCACTTGTAGCTCGTACCGGCGTTGTGCAGTCAATATATGTAGTTTATCCAAACCTACAATATCGGTGAAAATAAAAATTAGTTACTGCTCAGCACTAACAATAATCAACAGTAACCATGTGAATTTTCACCGGATTTTTACCTAAAATTTTGGAGGGAATACAATTTCTGACAGCACAAATTCATCAACTGTGTATAAAATACATTGCAATTATGAAGAAGACACTTTTCTTCGATTCCATTTATTTATTTTGGCAATTGACAGGACTTAAATCATGTGGAATTTGCAACAAGGATGTCCCCTTCTCTCGATGCATTGTCGATGGTACTGTCTAGGAGTGAGTGAATATGATTTAACGTCGCTTTCAACACTATTTCGGTCATATCACGACGTTGGTTCCTATTCCTTTTCACACGCGGAAACCACAGGGGTAAGGTCCTATTTTTTTTAACACCCGAGACCCCACGGGTGGGGTACTATTCTTTTTCACGCCCGGGATCCCCACGGGTGCCCCAGTTAGTCACCTCTTAGGACAAGCTCTCTGAGGAGCTATTTTGTTTGGTGCCGTTTGGGTTACCATGAGATTTTTGGGGGTATTGGAAAATCATGAATGTTAATCAAAATACAGATGAATATCTGTAATCACACGACTAGGAGAAATGTGAACATATTATAAATAACATACCCAACCAGAATTCGCCGAACAAATTACCAAAGCCGTCTGTATAGTTATTCCAGTTTCTCGCAAAGTCAACAGAGCCATCCTGTCGTCTTTGAAAGACCTGGATGAAGATATTAAAAGCAAAGTAAAACAATCATAATCGACTCATGACGTGTGAAACTTCCCGCAGTATATTTTGGAGTTAAGCCCCAGCAGAAAATGTGAAAAAAAAGATGGCCGCACGAAATATTCTAACATGAGGCACCAGAGGTGCTATAACCCCTCAGCCCCTTAACAGTCCAAACCAAGATGTTTTATGGGTGTAAGAGTTTAGATGCACAACAGAGATTTATAGCATGCGAAATGGGAACCCAAGCCACAACTCATGGCAGGGTATCTGCATACCAAATTTGACAAGAATCCGTCAAGGAATCCTCGAATTGCCACCAGGTGGCATGACGAGCGGTTCTCAAGTTATTGCCCGGAAACGAATTTCAGACGGACAGACAGACTTACAGATGGATGCACTGACACACGGATGGACGGACAATCGGAATCCAGTTTACCCTCTACTATGTACAGGGGTATAAAAAGAGACAAGGTATCCACATATCTGTAGGGGAAAAAAACCATGTAAAGTTGTGATCTTTTTGCCCTGGCCTGAAACTAAATGTCAGATGGGGCTTTTGTCCATTGGGGCATTTGTCCGCGGTTTATCGGTTGACGGAGGCTTTTTTGCAAATTCCAAAAAGAATGCTGTACTCTTCTCATATTGTTCATGATCTTCATAGTATAGCTTTCATTTATCGAGAGGCGAGGACACGTTCTGTTGTTGTTTTAATACGATTTTTTGTTATAATAACAGTTACTTTCATTATCAACTTGGATAGATTCATTTCAAGCACACATAATACATCTTGAAGTTGTTTCATACAATTATTCAGAAGATATAGCAAGTAAACATTGGCTTTATTCAGTTTAAATATTCAAAAATAAAGCCTCTGTGTACTATACACATAGATTTGTAAGGTACTCCGCCGATATTGGCACAAAAGGATACCAAACTACTATTATAAGCATGGAAATTTCACCAATTACAAATGAAGCATTATTAAAGCCAACTAAGTAATTGGTAAATGGTAATTCACGAGCAGAAAAAGTTGAAACTGTAGATTTAAACTTGTACTACACTTTCCAACAGATTTCTCTATGTGGTTATCTCCCTTATCCACTACCCTTCAGGCAGAAATAAATTGGTGCATGTAATATGTAGATTGATGTGGATCAGGAAAAATGCTTGCAACATTCCATGAATATTTTGGAAATAAAATGGAAAGAAAACATTTCTGAATACAGGGAAATTATTATGTAAATGATTTGACCACCACTAGATTTTAGAAACTTACCACAAGAAGGCCCATAATATATAATGTTGGAATTAAACCATGATACTGATGGACAGAAAAGTGGACGAACAGACAGACAGACGAGGAAATGATCAATGAAATATACAAAAGGCACATCTACAGGTTACATTCTATATTGGACAGAAGTGTCGCCGGTCTACCTTCAGTAGTTCTCAAGTTATGGATTCCCAGGGAAAGAGGAGGGACGGACGAACAGACGGACAGACGGGGTGACAACAATACCCCTGAGCCCAATCGGGCTGAGGGGTAAAAATGCATTTTAGCTCGGTTTGTCGATCACTGAGATTTTCCGAATTTTATTATGATGTGGAATAAAATAATTTTGAATATTTTATGCGTAAAAAGATAAAAAAAAATGAAAAAAAGAGAAAAAAAACGCGAGGAAAACGCAATTATTCAGCAACGTCAGCAAGGTCATTATTTTGAATTTACTCATGAGCCTATGCTCGGAGGGGTATCCAAACTCAAAATATACATATAATCGACTAGGTACACGCATGTATTTCGAGTATTTAATAATATGAATGGCTCAAATCGCAGACTTGGAGAGGTTATACAATATCTTATGGAACAAAGTATCCCAGATCGTTTGTGATTTCTTTTCTCTGTTGGTTCGCTTCTCGTCGATTCTTTTTTCACGAATGTACAGTTACTCGGCCTTTCTCCTTTACCGAAAAGCGTATGCCTGAAGCTACCGACAGTGCATGTGCAGCGCGCCCCGTGGGGCTTCCGGGGTTTGACTTCGGATGTCGTTGTGCACACCACAGGTCATGGTAAGAATAGGCCTCAGCTCCTCAGACAGCTTATCGTAAGAGGCGACTAACTGAGGCACCCGTGGGGTTCCCGGGTGTGAAAAGGAATAGGACCCCACCCGTGTGGTTCCCGGGTGTTAAAAGGAATAAGACCCAACGTCGTGATATGACTGAAATATAGTTGAAAGCGACGTTAAATCATATTCACTCACTCTCTGTCTCCCCCCATCAATGGGTGTTCTCGAACCAAAGGCCGAAGACCCCAGAACGAAGACCCTTCCCCAAAAGAGCCCCTCAAGAGGGTCACTGCATCCCACACCCTCACGCCTTCCCGAGTTTCACACAACCCAGAAATCTCGGGGTCTTCGCTTTTGGGTCTTCCATCTTCATTTTGGTTTTCCCCCTAGGGCAACTACCAAAACGAAGACCGAAGATGGCAGCCCCTCTTGAAGGGCTCTTTTGGGGAAGGGTCTTCGTTTTTGGGTCTGCGGTCTTCGTTTCGAGAACCCCGCTCCATGGATACTGGTCTCCACAAGTGGGATTGATATTACCTCTATGAGAATATGAGAGAGGGAAAGTACTGGTAAATCAAAGTAAGGATGGTATTAATAGACTGGTGTTAGCATATCCACATGAGCGAGTCGACTCGACCTGCCAAATACATTAACGATACAGGATCTGACAACGACAGATATACACATTTTATCATTAGATGGAGCCAAACAAATCTTTCCTGGAAGGATAAACATGCCAAGTTCAGGTCACGATGTCCTTACATGTGAACAATATGAGGATTAAACTATAGACTGAAAACATGTAATGTATACTAAAACAAGCAGCCAGAGGATGCTAAGTCCCCCGCCGAAATGGCAGCAATATTTTTTTGCATTGTTGGTCTCGGGAGATATACATGAGGGAGGCAACGGCTACTTCATATGCGTTGGATGCGTCCTTCTGCCTTCCCAACTTCTAAAATCAACTCAGAACGGTTGACTGAACGCTTTTTTGCTTCTGTAATATAGTTTTCATGCAATGAAGCATGGAAATTATGTAACCGAGAAGCGATCCCAAGTGACATCTCAGGGCATATTATCGACAAACCAAATTTGACGAGAAGCTGAATGCATCCTCAACATATTGTCTGGAAACCAAATTTTAAATTTGCCACCAGGTGTCGCCACCTGTAGGTGCAAGTGGGGGAAAGAGCAATCCCAAGGATCATCTCATGACATGGTGTATCAGCATACGAACTTTGGGAAGAATCTGGAAAGTGGTTATTGCCCGGAAACCAAATTTAGATTTGTATGCACAAGTGTGCGAAACACAATCCCAAGTGACATCTTATGGCATATGAATACCAACTTTGAGAAGAATCTGATGAGCATGCAGTTGTCAAATTATTGCCAGAAACAAATTTCAGATTTTTCCACCAGGTGTCACCACCAGTATGCAGAAGCAGGTGAAATACAATCCCAAGGGACATATCATGGCGTGGTATCTGCATACCAAATTGGAGAAAAATCTGATGAGCGAAATCAAATTTAGATTTGACACGAGGTGGTGCTACCCGTAAGCACAATTAAGTGGGCGAAACGCAATTCCAAGTGCCATCAAATGTCATGATATATTCATACCAGATTTAAGAAGAATCTGATGAGCAGAGTATCAAGATATTATCCGGAAACAAATCTGATATTTCGCCACCTGTAAGTAAAAGTGAGCAAAAGGCAATCCCACGCAACATCTTCTGGCATGATACATGCATGCTAAATTTGAGGAGATTCTGACGAGCAGTTCACAAGGAATGCATATGCCAAATATTGAAGAAACTAGATACAGTCGACCGAATACGATTGGAGGCATGCCTTTTGCATCTTTAGTAAAGGAAACATTCATTATTTGTGAAGGAAGTAAAAACGTAAAACTTAGGAAAAACATCATTAACATGGCCCCATAAGATGCCTTGAAGGTAGCTACCCACACACCAAATTTAAAAGAATCCATTAAGGTCCAACAGTTACTGTCCGGAAATGCAATTTTACCTTGGCCCACAGGTAGCGCCATGTGTAGGCAGATAGGCATAAAAAATAATCCCAACCGAGATCTTGAGGCAAGATCCCTTTACATTGGAAATAGAAAATTTAACTTGGCCTACACGTGGCGCCACCTATGAGCAGATCGACAAGAAAAACAATACCAAGTGAAACCTTCAGGTAAGGTATATGTATACCAAACTTGGAAAGAATTCATTCAAGTATTAAAAAGTTATTGTCTGGAAACATAATTTTAAATTTGCCCCCAGGTGGTACCACCTATATGTGGATCGGCATGAAAAACAATGCCAAACGTGCAATTGAGGCGAGGTACCTACACACCAAATTTGGAATGAATCGGTTCAGGTTTTCAAAAGTTATTGTCTGGAGATGCAATTTTAACTTGGCCGGAAGTGGCGCCACCCAGAAGCGGATTGGCACGAAAAACAATTCCACGCAAGATCTATAGACAAGGGACATATTTACCAAATACAAAACCATGGGTCTGTGCTTGATAAATTGAAACCTTTTGGGGTTGCAATTATCCCAATATTGCAGACAACACACAAATTTCAGCTTCTGCCAAGATATATTGGAGATATATATGCTCAAACACAATATATGAGGGTCGGACGAGGGCTAGTTTGGGAGATAGAGGGTGCGAGGAGATGGGGACATGCTGTTCTTGAGGGTATTGGTAGGTGTGCTGACATGAAAACCATAGAAAGCTCCCGGTACATGAAACAACCACACTAACAACTGCATGCCATCATCTGTCAGTCCGAAAAACCACAAGGTGGAAATCAATTCAATTCAGGAAATTGAGCATATGCACAGTATGCACCCAAACTTTAGGAACTCAGTTGTAATTAATATAGTAAGTTACACCTGTGGACACAAATGGTTCCTGCAGAAGCTTTAGGGTAAATCATATGATGTGAGATACAATTGTTTAATAGCAAAATTGAAGGAAATGTTGTCCTTCATTCAAGATGACACGAAATTAAAAAAAAACAGGAGTTCGGTATTGGGGGAACTCCCCGCCAGTTATTTCATATTATAATTCTGAAATAAAAAATATGGTTCATGCAAAAGCTTTAGGGTAAATCATATGATGTGGAATAGAAGGATTTCCTAGCAAAATTGAAGGAAATGTTGTCCTTCATTTAAGATGACACGACATTAAAATACGAAGCTGCGCATCTGAAAACCCCTCGGCTCTGGGCGCCAGCCATTCATAATGTATTCAATTTGAAGCAAGACTTCAGGAACACCAAGCAGTCAAGTGACAAATATACAGATTATGAAAAAATTTGCCATTAGAAATGGCCTCTAAGGTTTATGTCCAATCAGAGAAGTCGGTATTCATTACATAAGTCTGTTGATGCATCGATGATGTATACCAAATTTTGTCAGAGCATTTGAAAATTATCAGAGATAGAGATCATTAATGATTTCGCATAAATTAAAGTGGCCGCCCATCCTTCCCACCACTCAGAGAAACTGATGTGGTTATTCATTGCAAGTGTCTTGATACATGGATGCTGTATACCAAGTTTCATATAGAACACTGAAATGGTATCAAAGATATACATCAAAGATTTTGCATAAATTAAAGATGGCCACCAAGGTTTCCGCCCAATCAGAAACACCAGAACTGCCATTTATCGTAAGTCTATTGATGCATCGAGGATATATGCCAAATTTTACATCGAGCACTCGAACGGTATCAGAGATAGAGATCATTAATGATTTCGCATAAATTAAAGATGGCCGCCCATCCTTCCTGCCACTCAGAGGAACTGATGTGGTTATACATTGCAGGTCTCTTGATACATCGATGCTGTATACCAAGTTTCGTATAGAACACTTGAATGGTATCAAAGATATATATCATTAAAGATTTTGCATAAATTAAAGATGGCCGCCAAGGTTTCCACCGAATCAGGGAAACTGGTTTGGTCATTCCTTTGAAGTTTCTTGATGCATCGATGATCTATACCAAGTTCACACACGGAACAGTGAAATGGTACCTAAGATACACAAGATTAATGATTTCGCATAAATTAAATATGGCCGCCAAAGTTTCCAACCAATCAGGTCCAGATTCAATAGGGTTCTGGGCCATGAGCATATGGATATGCAATGCAAGTTTGGTGTGCCTAGGGTAAGTCGTTCTAAAGATATCTTGGTAACGAGAAAGCTGTGATGGTTTCGCATAAATTAAAGATGGCCGCCAAAGTTTCCAACCAATCAGGTCCAGATTCAACAGGGTTCTGCGTCACGCGCATACGGATGTGCACTGCAAGTTTGGTGTGCCTAGGGTAAGTCGTTCTGAAGATATCTTGGTAACGAGAAAGGTGTGACGGACAGACGGACAGACGTACATGACGACGACAATACTCTTCGGCCAAATTTTGGCCGAGGGGTAAAAAACCAGGGATTCGTGACTGCGGGAATCCCCGCCTGTTATTTCATATTATACTTCTGAAATAAAATATGGCTCCTGCAAAAGCTTTAGTGTATGATGTGGAATAGAAGGACTGGAAAGAAAATTTAAGAAAATGGTGTCCTTCATTTAAAGCGACATGAAATTTAAAACTAACAGCGAGGAGCGGAGAAAGAAGAAAAAATGACAAACGCATTTAGGGATGCCTAATTATTAGACAAAGCATTTGAATGTTAATGCTTGTGAAGAATTTGAATGGAAACCACGGACATGCACAGAAGATTGGAACAAGATCCAGTGGCGCCACCTTCAGGTGGATCTTGCTGAAACGCAATATCAACTCATGTCTGGTCACAAGCAGTGTATATGCTAAATTTCGAAGGAATCGGACAAAGCTTTTGGAAGTTATCGCCTGTGAAGAATTTGAACAGACATCCACGGACAGAAAGAGAGCAAGACCCATTTCAACTGGAACGGACAGAAAGAAGCGAAACTCAGTGGCGCCACCTTCAGGCAAATGTTACTGAAATCCAGTACGCAACCGCGTCTTCTCACAAGAAATGCGTATGCCGAATTTTGAAGAATCCAAGAAAGCGTTTGGAAGTTATCGCTTGTAACTGACATCCACGGACACAAAGAAGCAAGATTCATTTTGACCCAGTAGCGCCACCTTCAGGCAGATGTTGCTGAAATGCGAGACCGACTGGCGTCTTGTCGCAAGGAATGCGTATGCCGAATTTTGGAAGAATCCAACAAAGGGTTAGGAAGTAATCATTCGATCAGACATGCACGGACATGCACGGACACATAGACGCAAGAACCATTTTGATCCAGTGGCGCCACCTTCAGGCAGATGTTGCTGAAATGCGAGACCGACTGGCGTCTTGTCGCAAAGAATGCGTATGCCGAATTTCGGAAGAATCCAACAAAGGGTTAGGAAGTAATCATTCGAACGGACATGCACGGATACATAGAAGCAAGAACCATTTTAAAGTCCCCCGGCCGCGTTGCGGCGGGGGACAACAACCACACTGACAACTGCATGCCATCATCTATCACAGTCCGAAAAACCACAAGGTTGATCATATGCTCAGTATGCACCCAAACTTTAAGAACTCAGTTGTAATTAATGTAGTAAGTTACACTGTGGACACAAATGATTCCTGCAGAAGCTTTAGGGTAAATCATATGATGTGAGATACAATTATTTGAGAGCAAAATTGAAGAAAATGTCCTTCATTTAAGATGACACGAAATTCAACAAGCGTTCTGAGAACCCCAACATCTCGCCTTGCGGGGTCATCCGCCAAAGGTGCAGCAGTATTGAAAGCATACATGTAGAGCAAACAATAAGGTCTGGAATAAGTGATGTGGTACAGACAATAATGTCTGGAATAGATTATCTGGTACAGACAATAACATCAGTCCCATGTGGGATTACTGGCAAAAGTTAATCCCATGTAGGATGGATAGGTCAGTGCGGTCGGATTACTGGTACATAGGGCATTCCAGTGTGAGATTACTGCTGGGTGGACCAGTCCCATGTTATTACTGATGGATAGTCCTCTGTGGGATTACTGCTGGATAGTCCAGTCCCAAGTGGGATTACTACCATCACCATCATGGTATGGATGGTAGTGATGGTAGTGATGGTATGGATGGTAGTGATGGTATGGATGGTATGGATGGTAGTGATGGTAGTGATGGTATGGATGGTATGGAATGGTATGGATGGTATGGAATGGTAGGAATGGTATGGATGGTAGTGATGGTATGGATGGTAGTGATGGTATGGATGTGATGGTATGGATGGTAGTGATGGTATGGATGGTAGTGATGGTATGGATGGTAGTGATGGTATGGATGGTATAGATGATAGGAATGGTAGTGATGGTATGGATGGTAGTGATGGTATGGATGTGATGGTATGGTAGTGATGGTATGGATGGTAGTGATGGTATGGATGGTAGTGATGGTATGGTTGGTAGTGATGGTATGGATGGTAGTGATGGTATGGATGGTAGTTATGGTATGGATGGTAGTGATGGTATGGATGGTAGTGATGGTATGGATAGTATGGATGGTAGTGATGGTAGGATGGTAGTGATGGGATTGTAGTGATGGCAGGGATGACATGGATGGTAGGATGTAAGTGATAGCAGTGATGGTAGGATGGTATGGATGGTAATGATAGTAGGGATCCGATGGTAGTGATGGTTGGGATTGTAGTGATGGCAGGGATGACATGGATGGTAGGATGTAAGTGATAGTAGGGATGGTAGTGATAGTATGGATGATAGCGATAGTAGGGATCCGATGGTAGTGATGGTTGGGATGGCAATGATGGTTGGAAGGGTATGACTGGTAGTGATGGTTGGGATGGCAGTGATGGTTGGAATGGTAGTGATGGCAGGGATGATATGGATGGTAATGATAGTAGGGATGGTAGTGATGATCAGTATGGTAGTGATGGTATGGATGGTAGGGGAGGGGGATTTGGTTTAATGTCACGCTCAAGGTTGTTTCACTCATATGGTGACAGTCAGTTTGGTTGGTGGAGGAAGCCGGAGTGCCCGGAGAGAACCACCGCCCGTTGGCAAGTAACTGACAATCTTCCACACATGGACAGGCTGAGTTCGAACCCGTGCCGGTGCAGCAGTGTGAGGCTAGCGGTCACCAGCGAATCACCTTAGACCACTCAGCCACTGAGGGCCCATATGGAAATTATGGTAGTGATGGTAGGATGTTAGGGATGGCAGTAGTGATATGGATGGTAGTGAAGGTAGGATGTTAGTGGTGGTAGTGATGGTAGTCATGTGCACTTCAGCTAAATGCAAAACTCAATCATTTCCCATAATTTGGAGAAAAATTAATATTTCATCTCAAAAATAGCACAAGTACATACTCCAATCATAAGAAACATGTGTATGAAGTTTCGTAATCATCCAATGAGAGCTGACAACTGCAGCAAACTTATCATGTAGAAGCCTACATGTACAATTTACCTAAACAGAAAACTCATTCATTTGCCATAATTTTGAGAAAAATTAATATTTCTTCTCAAAAATAGCACAGGTACATCCTCTTATCATAAGAAACATGTGTACCAAGTTTCATAATCATCCAATGACAGCTGACAACTGGAGCAAACTTACCATGTACATGTACATGTGCCTCTACATGTACAATTTACCTAAACAGAAAACTCATTCATTTGTCATAATTTGGAGAAAAATTAATATTAATGCACAGGTACATCCTCTAATCATAAGAAACATGTGTACCAAGTTTCATAATCATCCAATGAAAGCTGACAACTGCAAGAAACTTTCCAAGTACAGATGTACATGTGCACTTCAGCTAAACGCAAAACTCATTCATAGGGATTTTAACATTAGATCACCCCAGGGTAGTACCCCCAGGTGGCATACCCACCCCCCATATTTTTTTTATTTTTTCTATATTTTTTCTAATTTTTCTAGATTTTTTTTTAACTTGCTAAACCAAAAACCCATTCATTTCCAGGCAGGGGACACCGACACCGACACCGACGACGACATCCTCTCTCCCCCTCTCCCAATATCTCCCCTTTACTTCGTAAGGCGAGATAAAAACCAGGGGTTCAGTGCTGCGGGGATTTTCCCCGCCAATTATTTCATATTGTAGTTCTGGAAAAAAAATAAGGTTCCTGCAAAAGCTTTAGTGTAAATCATATGATGTGGAATAGGACTGGACAGCAAATTTAAGAAAATGGTGTCCTTCATTTAAAGCGACATGAAACTCAAAACTAACAGCGAGAAGCGGAAGAAAGAACAAATGACAAACGCATTTAGGGATGCCTAATTATTAGACAAAGCATTTGGAAATTATCGCTTGTGAAGAATTTGAATGGAAACCACGGACATGAACAGAAGATTGGAACAAGACCCAGCAGCGCCACCTTCAGGTGGATCTTGCTGAAACGCAATACCAACCCATGTCTGATCACAAGGAGTGTATATGCTGAATTTCGAAGGAATCAGAAAAATCTTTTGGAAGTTATCGCCTGTGAAGGATTTCAACAGACACAGACACAAAGAGAGCAGACCCATTTTAACTGGAACGGACATGAAGAAGCGAAACTCAGTGGCGCCACCTTCAGGCAAATGTTAATGAAATCCAGTATGCAACCGCGTCTTCTCATAAGGAATGCGTATGCCAAATTTCGGAAGAATCAAAGAAAGCGTTTGGAAGTTATCGCTTGTAACGGACATCCACGGACACAAAGAAGCAAGATTCATTTTGACCCAGTGGCGCCACCTTCAGGCAGATGTTGCTGAAATGCAATACCGACTGGCGTCTTGTCGCAAGGAATGCATATGCCAAATTTCGGAAGAATCCAACGAAGCGTTAGGAAGTAATCATTCGAACAGACATGCACGGACATCCACGGACATGCACGGACACATAGAAGCAAGGACCATTTTGACCCAGTGGCGCCACCTTCAGGCAGATGTTGCTGAAATGCGATACCGAATGGCGTCTTGTCGCAAGGAATGCGTATGCCAAATTTCGGAAGAATCCAGCGAAGCGTTACGAAGTAATCATTCGAACAGACATGCACGGACATGCACGGACACATAGAAGCAAGAACCATTTTAAAATCCCCGGCCGCGTTGCGGCGGGGGACAACAAGCGCTGGATGAGTGCAAAGACCTCCGTCGAGGCAACAGGGTCAGCAGGGGAATAGTACATCACTGAATAACATAGGGCCGGATGCCAAGATCAATTTTGCATTTGTTGGACGTTAACTTCAGCAATGTTAATTAACCTGAGATTGAGGGTTCCCCACTAGCATGTCCAGCTAGGGATGTGGAAGTCACATTCCCCGCAAATAATATTTATTTGATTTCACGTGCTTGAAATATTGGGGTATGGAATAGAGTATATTGATGGAAAACCTGGAATACTGCTGGAGACATTAGAGGGGCCCACCCACACCTCCCCATGAGAGGACGCCCCCACCCAAATCAACACGTTAGCGGCAGAAATGAGACCCTGTGTGCCTAGTTTTACCAACTTGCTTGTGATTTTATGCTATAGGCCCTACACATCAACACTTCATATTTTGTATGTGTACAGTATAGCATCCTCATTGACACAGTTGTGGCCAATCACTGACAGCTGAACCAATCAATAGTCTGTTTTTGGTTTTTCCATTTCATCCAGTACATCCATTGTGTAACAGTCCTGTTGCATCTGATATCAGAAGTGCTAACCCTGCAAATTGGAATCAATTGTATACATATTTAACATCAAAACTCACTTCCTTGAAAATGTTTATGGCCTTCGTTATATTTCATTCTTTCGTCATCATACCAGTTCGCACCTTTCATACGTGTACTTAATAGAACTGGAACCCGACCATGTTACAAAAGTATGAAATGAGAACTGAGTACTATGAGAACTTAATCCAATCTATGAGTGATCAATAATATGAATTCTGAGGAACGATGATGGATCTTGACCACCAGTTGGATTGGAGTTCATGTTAGAGGCATGAGCATGATAATAATCCAGTATATCATAATCTAGAACAGGGTTGTTTATATCAGTAACTTCTCTATGGAGCAATATTTTGACAAACCAAAATTAGATCACAAAAGAGAATATGTATACTGTGTTTGAGGAATATTTCTGCCTCCCCAATGGAAGGCGAAATTTGAATGAATTGTCTGTGTTGTCAGTGTCGGATGTCCCCCTTGCAAAGAGAAGAAAATTTTCTATGTAATTTATTATTTATTGATATATTTATTGATTTTCTTTTTGTCTAATTGTCTTCTGTTAAAGTCATTTGGCATTGGTAAAACCTGAAATGTATATCATGATCTCTTTATTTCATCTAGTGATACTGTCTGTTTGGTTCCAGATCACGGGGCTGAACAAATGTGAAATGTGATCGTATAGCAAATAAATGCCCAGTGGTATGTCCAGGGCTTAAAACTATAAAAAAAAAAAAAATTGGGAAAGGTTCCATCCATGCTATCCGCCAAAAATCTCAATAATGTAGGCCTAGATGTGGAATGTAGACACTCCTTTGTTTCAGCTACAATTCAGAATAAGTTTTCAGAATATTATCGGGTTTTAACAAGCAAATTATTCTTCATCAACAAGTGTGACAGCACACAATGTGGATGTCACTAAACTGTTAGGATAATCATAAATGAAAAGAAAAGTATATGTATATTATTTATCAGCTTTATTAAATAAGTTTACAGACTCACGCAGGTAGATCAATTTGGTGCTTCTGCAAAATCAAACCATTATTCAACTGCGAAATGCCAAGATAAATAGCCCCCCCCCCCTCGGAAATATAATTTATCAGCAAAATCTAGAATAACTGTTTTTAAACAACCACGCTGGTGGATATCATCAACTGAAAGAAAACAAGTATCAGTAAAATCAAGGAAACGGAAGTTATTTCCTTATTCCCTATTCCCGTTTCGATATTCTAACTGGCGCTATGTGAAAGAATTAACCTACATGAAAATCGACGTATTCCGACAACCAATATGTCTTTCATAACACGAATGAGACCATGTTTTCTCCAATAAATTTTCTTTGCTGTGAATATAGATTTGAGAAGAATACTTCAAAATGTGTGCTATTACGGACATTTCTAAAGGGTCCTAGTAATATCTGTGTACATCTCAAAATATTTTGCTAGCCACTTTTAGAGTGGCCTAGATATCTCCCTAATACATTTATCTATCTTTCTGACCCATTTTTGGGGTGTTTAAATTGGAGCTGCCATACCCTCCCAGACAGCACTAAATGGGTATTATCTGCATATTTTTATAATTTACACGGACTGTATTTGTTGCTCCCAATCACCCAGAAATCGAATTTGTGCCACTTTTAGAGTGGCCTACATATCTTCCTAATACATTTATCTATCTTCCTGAGCAATTTTTGAGTGTATAAATTGGAGCTGACATACCCTCCCAGACAACGCTAAATGGGTATTATCTGGATATTTTTATAATTTACACGGACTGTATTTGTTGCTCCCAATCACCCAGAAATCGAATTTGTGCCACTTTTAGAGTGGTCTACACATCTTTCTAATACATTTATCTATCTTGCCGACCCATTTTTGAGTGTCTAAATTGGAGCTGCCATACCCTCCCAGACAGCGATAAATGGGTATTATCTGGATATTTTTATAATTTACCCCGACTGTATTTGTTGCTCCCGGTCACCCAGATATCGAATTTGTGCCACTTTTAGAGTGGTCTGCCTATCATCCTAATACATTTATATATCTTCCTGATCCATTTTTGAGTGTCTAACTTGGAGCTGCCGAACCCTCCCAGACAGCGCTAAGTGGGTCTTAGTGGGTATTATCTGGATATTTTTATAATTTACACCGACTCTATTTGTTGCTCTCAATCAATCAGATATCGAATTTGTGCCACTTTTAGAGTGGTCTACATATCTTCCTAATACCTTTATCTGTCTTTCTGACCCATTTTTGAGTGTCTAACTTGGAGCTGCCATACCCTCCCAGACAGCGCTAAATGTGTATTATCTGGATATTTTTATAATTTACACTGACTGTATTTGTTGCTCCCAATCACCCAGATATCGAATTTGTGCCACTTTTAGAGTGGTCTACCTATCATCCTAATACATTTATCTATCTTCCTGATCCATTTTTGAGTGTCTAACTTGGAGCTGCCATACCCTCCCAGACAGCGCTAAGTTGGTATTATCTGGATATTTTTATAGTTTACACGGACTGTATTTTTTGCTCCCATTCACCCAGAAATCGAATTTGTGCCACTTTTAGAATGGTCTACGTATCTTCCTAATACATTTATCTATCTTCCTGACCCATTTTTGAGTGTCTAACTTGGAGCTGCCATACCCTCCCAGACAGCACTAAATGGTTATTATCTCGATATGGTTAATTTACACTATCTGTATTTGTCTCTCCCAATCACTCAGAAATCGAATTTGTGCCACCTTTAGAATGATCTACATATCTTCCTAAAACATTTATCTATCTTTCTGACCCATTTTTGAGTGTCTAACTTGGAGCTGCCATACCCTCCCAGACAGCGCTAAATGGTTATTATCTCGATATGGTTAATTTACACTATCTGTATTTGTCTCTCCCAATCACCCAGATATCGAATTTGTGCCACTTTAGAGTGGTCTACATATCTTCCTAATACATTTATCTATCTTCCTGATCCATTTTTGAGTGTCTAACTTGGAGCTGCCATACCCTCCCAGACAGCGCTAAATGTGTATTATCTGAATATTTTTATACTTTACACTGACTGTATTTGTTGCTCCCAATCACCCAGATATCGAATTTGTGCCACTTTTAGAGTGGTCTACCCATCATCCTAATACATTTATCTATCTTCCTGATCCATTTTTGAGTGTCTAACTTGGAGCTGCCATACCCTCCCAGACAGCGCTAAGTTGGTATTATCTGGATATTTTTATAGTTTACACGGTCTGTATTTGTTGCTCCCATTCACCCAGAAATCGAATTTGTGCCACTTTTAGAGTGGTCTACATATCTTCCTAATACCTTTATCTATCGTTCTGGTCCATTTTTGAGTGTCTAACTTGGAGCTGCAGAACCCTCCCAGACAGCGCTATGTGGGTCTAAGTGGGTATTGTCTGGATATTTTTATAATTTACACCGACTCTATTTGTTGCTCTCAATCGATCAGATATCGAATTTGTGCCACTTTTAGAGTGGTCTACATATCTTCCTAATACCTTTATCTGTCTTCTTGACCCATTTTTGAGTGTCTAACTTGGAGCTGCCATACCCTCCCAGACAGCGCTAAATGTGTATTATCTGGATATTTTTATAATTTACACCGACTGTATTTGTTGCTCCCAATCACCCAGATATCAAATTTGTGCCACTTTCAGATTGGTCTACATATCTTCCTAATACTTTTATCTGTCTTTCTGACCCATTTTTGAGTGTCTAAATTGGAGCTGCCATACCATCCCAGACAGCGCTAAATGAGTATTATCTCGATATTTTTATAATTTGCACCGACCGTATTTGTTGCTCCCAATCACCCAGAAATCGAATTTGTGCCACTTTTAGAGTGGTCTACCTATCTTCCTAATACATTTATCTATCTTCCTGACCCATTTTTTAGTGTCTAACTTGGAGCTGCCATACCCTCCCAGACAGCACTAAATGGTTATTATCTCGATATGGTTAATTTACACTATCTGTATTTGTCTCTCCCAATCACTCAGAAATCGAATTTGTGCCACCTTTAGAATGATCTACATATCTTCCTAATACATTTATCTATCTTCCTGATCCATTTTTGAGTGTCTAACTTGGAGCTGCCATACCCTCCCAGACAGCGCTAAATGGTTATTATCTCGATATGGTTAATTTACACTATCTGTATTTGTCTCTCCCAATCACCCAGATATCGAATTTGTGCCACTTTTAGAGTGGTCTACATATCTTCCTAATACATTTATCTATCTTCCTGATCCATTTTTGAGTGTCTAACTTGGAGCTGCCATACCCTTCCAGACAGCGCTAAATGTGTATTATCTGGATATTTTTATAATTTACACTGACTGTATTTGTTGCTCCCAATCACCCAGATATCGAATTTGTGCCACTTTTAGAGTGGTCTACTTATCACCCTAAACATTTATCTATCTTCCTGATCCATTTTTGAGTGTCTAACTTGGAGCTGCCATACCTTCCCAGACAGCTCTAAGTTGGTATTATCTGGATATTTTTATAGTAAAGACGGGTATTTGTTGCTCCCATTCACCCAGAAGTCGAATTTGTGCCACTTTTCTAAAAATCTTCCTAATACCTTTATCTATCTTTCTGATCCATTTTTGAGTGTCTAACTTGGAGCTGCCGAACCCTCCCAGACAGCGCTAAGTGGGTCTTAGTGGGTATTATCTGGATATTTTTATAATTTACACCGACTCTATTTGTTGCTCTCAATCAATCAGATATCGAATTTGTGCCACTTTTAGAGTGGTCTACATATCTTCCTAATACCTTTATCTGTCTTCCTGACCCATTTTTGAGTGTCTAACTTGGAGCTGCCATACCCTACCAGACAGCGCTAAATGTGTATTATCTGGATATTTTTATAATTTACACTGACTGTATTTGTTGCTCCCAATCACCCAGATATCGAATTTGTGCCACTTTTAGAGTGGTCTACCTATCATCCTAATACATTTATCTATCTTCGATTTCTGGGTGATTGGGAGCAACAAATACAGTCCGTGTAAACTATAAAAATATCCAGATAATACCAACTTAGCGCTGTCTGGGAGGGTATGGCAGCTCCAAGTTAGACACTCAAAAATGGGTCAGGAAGATAGATAAATGCATTAGGATGATATGTAGACCACTCTGAAAGTGGCACAAATTCGATATCGGGGTGATTGGGAGCAACAAATACAGTCGGTGTAAATTATAAAAATATCCAGATAATATCCACTAAGCGCTGTCTGGGAGGGTATGGCAGCTCCAAGTTAGACACTCAAAAATGGATCAGGAAGATAGATAAATGTATTAGGAAGATATGTAGACCACTCTAAAAGTGGCACAAATTCGATATCTGGGTGATTGGGAGAGACAAATACAGATAGTGTAAATTAACCATATCGAGATAATAACCATTTAGCGCTGTCTGGGAGGGTATGGCAGCTCCAAGTTAGACACTAAAAAATGGGTCAGGAAGATAGATAAATGTATTAGGAAGATAGGTAGACCACTCTAAAAGTGGCACAAATTCGATTTCTGGGTGATTGGGAGCAACAAATACGATCGGTGCAAATTATAAAAATATCGAGATAATACTCATTTAGCGCTGTCTGGGAGGGTATGGCAGCTCCAATTTAGACACTCAAAAATGGCTCAGGAAGATAGATAAATGTATTAGAAAGATAGGTAGACCCCTCTAAAAGTGGCACAAATTCGATTTCTGGGTGATTGGGAGCAACAAATACAGTCAGTGTAAATTATAAAAATATCCAGATAATACACATTTAGCGCTGTCTGGGAGGGTATGGCAGCTCCAAGTTAGACACTCAAAAATGGGTCAGGAAGACAGATAAAGGTATTAGGAAGATATGTAGACCACTCTAAAAGTGGCTGGCAAAATATTTTGAGATGGACACAGATATTCCTAGGACCCTTTAGAAATGTCCGTAATAGCACACATTTTGAAGTATTCTTCTCAAATCTATATTAACAGCAAAGAAAATATATTGGAGAAAACATGGTCTCATTCGTGTTATGAAAGACATATTGGTTGTCGAAATACGTCGATTTTCATGTAGGTTACTTCTTTCACATAGCGCGAGTTAGAATATCGAAACGGGAATAGGGAATAAGGAAATAACTTCAGCGCCGTCACAAGATATACATACAAATACAACTGACTGAGATTTTCGATGACTAAGACAATTCGTAATATAACACTCGGTCTGCTATATCGGCGTTATTTATCAAGAGACATCACACAGCAATGTTTAAACTTTCTTAGAACCTCCCTCAAGGTGTACTCACGGTTCGGTTCATATTATCTTGGCTGCCATCCCGTTGGATGATAGAGTGGCATGGAATCAGTATAGGTCATTCGACAAACAATCAACATAAAAATGATGTCGAAAATCATAGACTCTAAGAGTTTAGACCATGTATATCAGCCAATATCAATTTACTCGCTACTAATTGATATAAAATCCATGACAACTTTTAAATAAGGTATGCTTATTCGGGTTGTCTCGGCGATTAGTCTGGGAAGTCCAAACGAGCTCACAGTTCACGATTGACGCGTGTAAAAGCTTTCTTCTTCACCGACTAAATTAAAGAAGGTCGGCCATAAGAGGTTTTATTTTTATTTCTTTTCTTCTTTTCGTCTCATTGTAAATGCCATCTGTCACACCGTATCATTGCACTTATCATGTTCCTGCAGAATGACGACGACGAGTAAATAAAAAGAAATAAAAATTAAACCAATTCCCAATACAGAATCCTAAAGATCGAATTTCGTTTTGAGTTTTTACTTGATGTATCTGGGTTAGTTCCCGTCGAGTTTTTTGTATAATTGCCAAGTCACTGTCATCAGAATACATTACAGCTTGGCATTTTGCTCCAGTCGTAATGAACTTTTCTCGCATTTGAGAGGATTTTCTCTGTAATTAATGTCACTGTAGTGTGAACTCGGAGCAAATGTAATAAGCCTAACGGATACCTTCGGGATTGGATTTCCATCTCCGGAAATAAGTTGTTCAAGATATCCCCTTAAGGATCAGCTAGTGTGATACTGTTTTTGATTTTGTAAACTGGAATCATTTTTGAAAACGTTACAATAGTTTGAAAATAACAGATCACATCAAGTTGAAACTTTACACACATATAATTCAGGTTACTCTGATACAATACTATGCAAAACCGATGAATATGTGGTCAATATTTCTGTTTCTCAACATCACGGAAATTATTTCAAGCAGATGAATACTAGAGCTCATTGAATATAGCAAAGTTCATAAACTAAACATATTATTTGTTCCAAATATTCTTGTATATTTGTGTCAATATTACATCCACCCAGCCTGAATCATATATGTGTAATTTATTTTCAAATAACTGCAATTTTGTCCATAGTGATACCAATTTGCTACAACAGTAACAACAATGTCAGACTAGCTTATGCTGAAGTATTTTCGTATATTAGCGAATTGTGTCCAACAAAATATGTCCATATTTGACTGAAACGGGTTAATATTAAGGTATTTGATTGTTGAATCTCTTCCCGTGTGGAACAACAAGGTCGCCGTAGATTCAATCTGTATCCAGTTATATGCGCACCGGTCAAAGAGTGTTTGACCGCTGGTCTCGTGGTCAAGGTTCGTCTAATCACTGAAGAAAATTTTGCCCCCGAAGCGTGAATAAACATACACGAATACATGCATGCATCTCTAGAAATATGGACTTTGTATTTGTTCCGATCTAATCACTAGCATTCACCTCCAGATAATTTTCGAATGCAAGGACGTCAAACGAATAGCAATGATATAAAATCTCTCAGTATGCAGCATTAACGCTTCGTGGTCAAGTGATATGCCTAATCCTTTTCCCGTCCATGGATTTGATTGTAATTCACGATGGAATACGGCACTGATGAGTCGCCTTTCGAGCCAGACAAACGATGTTGTCATTGGGCGCCAGATATTACACTTTCAATAGGAGATATCTCAAAGACGTTCCCTTGATTTCAACTGAATATCTAGGCGCAGCTCTCTCGTTCACCCCCGATGCAAGGAAACCATTTGAGAATCAACCAATTCGGATTGAAGGATCCAAGAGTAGATTAACATTTTCATTTGCATCTCTTTCGAGTAATCCCCTTTCGTCCATCTGGATCCATTTTCGAGCCGTAAAAGATAATGGGTTAATTTCGTGTGTAAAAACCAAGATTGATGCGTGATATTCAAGCTGCTTGCCTGCAGCTTTCTTTTATCGTTAAGTGGACATTCCTGGGGTGACCGCCATCCATTTCGACAGTGAATATTTCCCTTTTTTATTACTTCGACTCGTTTCTCACTGACAATAACATTTCTATTTGATGAGTTCAAGGGGCTATTACTTGACCATGACTATTTCCTTCCTGTCTAGCTATGTAATTCCACCTCAGTCAGCACCCCGGCGGTCATGTGGTCATGTCATTCAAGGCGACCATGTGAACATCAAGAATACGTGGTCTCGTGATTCTTGACACGAAAATCTTTAATGGACGACGGCTGAATATTGAATGTCGTAAAATGGTACAGAAACATGATCATTACCACGAAAAGCATTTATTTTTCTCAACAAGATTTTCTTTGACCTTATATCAACCTTCAACTCCAGCTACCTTGTCCACTCGGGTCACCATGCTGACATGATAGATACAATATGGTACAAGATACCTCATGATTATTACATTTGATACAAAGTTGATATTATGATTGCATTTGCTTGATGATAACATCTAGAGGTACACTATCCACAAGTTACATTGTGTGTGTGTGTGAGAGAGAGAGAGAGAGAGAGAGAGAGAATTAAGGTTTAACGTCGCGTTCAGCAATATTTCAGCTATTATTGCTTTGAAGAGATAAACATGGTAGGCATTATAAATCCATAACGAATAGTAAGAAAGTGTTCTACCAACTCATAGATTTTGCATGACGCCAGTGTTGTCTTTTATGTAAACTATTCTATGCACGTTGTTTAATGTGCAGTGTCGGTATGTGATGCATGGCTGATTCTAGCATGTCCGTGTTTTATACTTTACGTGTGTATACTGACTGGAGGCATATGCTTATGCTTCACGTGACCGTACTCTTCCTGACTAAACCATCTTAGCTTGCTAAGGGCATTTCACGTTCCACTTAACCCTACCCTTAGCTCAATGGCTTCGTTCTCCGTGTATTTCGCCCCATGTCAGCTTCCCCAAGCATCAAGTCACATGTCCGAGCTATTTGAACGAGCCAATGAAATTATCCGAATTCAAATATTTTGACCTGGGAATCTCAGATGTGAGATATGTCGATTGCACTTCAGTGCTCGAGGCGCAAGACTGTGGGAGACCAAACCGAAGTTGTGCGAATTAGCTATTTTATTTCTCACTCTAATGGAGCATGCTTCTTTGTTTTTCTTAAGAAATGTCATATTACAAACGGCCTAACATATTAGAAAAAAAATAAAATCGGCGGCAGTTCACAGGAAAATGATATGATTTTTATTTTGTGATGGGGGCACTTCGAGGCCCACCAAGAGATCATTTCAATCGATCGATTTCTGGAGGTGTGTCTTCATTTTATGAATGTGATTGCGCCGATGTCGGGTCTCACGGGACCAATCGCATGTGACCATTTGGGAAACGCCCTATTACACTCAGATATCACCCGTTACCGCATGGCTATGAGCAGAAGTTTCTACGTATGATCGTGCCATGCGTTCGGATGATGTGACTAAACTATCATTAGGCATCATTGGGATCCCTTATGGTTTTGTCAGTTTCTTCTTCGTCCATTCCTTCCTCCTCCTCCTCCTCCTCCTCCTCTTCTTTTTGCGATCACTTTGCTTTTCCGTCGAATAAATTTTGAATGTCTTTCAATCAACTTCAAATTTGTTTTGCATATTTCTCCTGTCTAGAAGAAGATGCCTATTGATTTTCAGCTCTGGGCGAAACCGGGAAAATATCTTTAGATAAAAAAATTCTTATTGAACCTTTGGTAGAGTATCTCTCACTGTGAAGGGTCAATGTAGTAGCCGATCATTGGTTAAATGTATGACCCCTATACTGATTGACATATTTTCATGTGCATCTATAGCACATTCAGTGATTGGTTCACAGCCATGATTAATACCCAATTATTCATATCTGTACTATGGCCATATAATGGACTTAGTAGCTGAGTGAAGTAGATGTATACATTTCTTCCATATAGATGAACGAACTTCCACAGAGACAGTGGTCATACAGATTATAAAATCACTGACACGTTGAGCTACGAATATTTAAAGTTTGACGTTCTCATATATATGGTTTTTGGATAATAAAATCAAATTTTGTGCCTGGCTAACATGCTTCAAGGTGTTGGTTGAGGTTGCATTTCATCTACATATTTCCATAGGTGATTTTTTTTTCTGGACAATAAAATTAGAACGACTCAACGGATTCTCTCCAAATTTGATACGTGGATATCATGCAACAAGAGATCGCTTGGGATCGCTTTCCGTTCACATCTGCTCAAAGGTGGCGCCACCTGGGTCCAACTGTACATTTTGTTTCCAGGCAAAATCATATCTGTGTGGATGTCTTGCCACAAGAAGTCACTTGGGATTGCATTCCGTTCACACACCCATAGTGCTTAAGTATGTTTCATAAATACAAGCGTCTAGTCCGTCATTCATAATTCAGCCGTCGTCCATTAAAGAATATCCGCGTCCATAATCCAAAGACCTATTCCATATCCATATAACAGTATTAGCACCAAATTCAAAAAAGACAATCATAGTATGCATAAACATAGGCTAGTTTCCTGCAGGAGAGAAGCGGTCAACAGCGGTTCCTATGTAATTGTCAGGTTTTGAACAAACAAAGAGCTGGTAAGTTCTCCCTGCGGACGCAATGGCGACTTATTCTAATAGAGAGCCTATAAGGGCCTATCTTCTAATAGATAACATGATGACTGATCGACCAGACTTGATAATAAAGAGAGAGTATTGGCGTGTTGATGGGTAACTAAGTTAGGTACTTCCATAGATGGAATTAAATATAACATACTTATTCTTAATCATGTTAACCAGCTGACATCTCATACTGTCGGACGCTTCAATGGGTATAATAGAAAGGCTAACGAAGCAGTCTATTAGGTGTGAGCTAACCGTTTCTTGAAATAGTGTATATCGGTATAGGCAATTGGACGAGTAACTATAATATTTCAGAACAGTGATGAGCGACAATCCATCAACCCGAGTTAACCGTTAATCGCAATCATTCAGGTCACACTGTCCGAGTTTCAGGGGGACAGTCTTTTCCTGATCGATTCTATTGCCGTGCGGTCTGTGTGCTTCACGGTTGTCAGACGTAAACACCCAACTCCCGTACACCATCGTTGTTCTGTTGTTCACTTGTAATAATAAAGACTTCTTCTTGTGTATTGATACCACCTTTTTACGGTAGACTTATCGCCAGGAATTATTTATCAACCTATATATTTCTGAAACGGGTATCTCTTCCGGTATCTCTTAGTAATTATACAACACTTTATTTTTACTTGTAGCTAATTATCAACAGAGCGCAGACTATTATCAGGTTACGTGTCTTTCAAACTCCCCAGCCTGAACAATGGACATGTTCAATTAAAAATTCGGCGTTCCGTGAATATGATATGTTTCTAAATCATTATCGACAAACAATTATGAACTATAGTTTCATTATCATAGCTAGATGATTGTCATTTTCATAGATAAATTCTACATACAAACAGGGACTTCTCGTAACCTCAACCTCTAAAACAAACGCGGAAGGCTGTTAAAATGTAATTTATTTCCCCCGTATTAAACCCATGTTCGCATTTTGTTCCACACGTCCGCAGTTGACAGATAAGGCATGGCCTGTTCACCCAATGTGTATTCATACGCAGCTGAACGCGCGAACGTCTTTTGTCAGCCGACCAGCGTTTTCTTTCAAACGACGTCGTCTTCTTTCGAACGACAGCGGCACCTTCGGCAGTCTTCGGTGAACGTTGTTTTTTTCATCGTTTTAAACGTCTCAACCGCAAACGATGGATGGATACGGTCCCTAAGACATCACCAAATTTATGTGGGATGGGAGAATCATAAAAGATCAACCTAGCTTCTTGAGAAGTTTGGATATAATTCAAGGCGAACAAGTTCGTGTTTTGCAAGATATCTAGCGTTACGTTTCGGGGTTTTCTAACTCCGCTCAACCCTGCATGGGCTAAACACCGTAAGCCGTCCAGATTTACAGTCACAAACAATCATTATGTATCAGGAAATTACAAAATTGTATGGATTGTAGAATATTGGCCATTGATACTCGTGTAATTGATGATAGGACCATTACGATGTCGTGAATGCATTATTGAAAACTGTTGACTGCTTCTCTCTCACAAGAACATCATGTTTACATATCTAGGCTTCGCCACAATGCGTCTTATGTTCCAGTACCAACTTTCGAAATCAAGAAATCATGTAAGTCGACGTTGAGTATAAATTAGCTTGATTTCGCGATACCGACAATCATCTGACAGAATAAGCATCTCCAACTTGTTCGTGTCTTCCAAATAGTGGTATTTTTTACGAAGGAATTACAAACGCCCAGTCAATGTAGAATAAATTGGTATCAGTAGCCTCAAATTCGATATAGTGATTGGGATCCACCATTCTACCAGCTGAGCTACGGAGAACAAACGTTGGGAGTCCCACGAGGTCGAGACACTAAGGGTGAACCTGGACAATTTTCAAGACACATATCGAGCTGTATATTCTGATGTTTTGCTGCGCCGGCCAAAGATACCAATTCACAGCACAAATAACTGAATGATTAACAATCGTCATTAAAATATTTGACTTAGCTTATATCTACTCACTTACTCTTTTTCAGACACAGACTATTGTGTATTTTCGCATTTTAAACAGTAATTTCTGAAACTCGCACTAACATGTTTAGACTTGATCGTATTCACCTATTGTACTGTTCTAATTCGATATACCGATTGAGATCCACCGTTGTACCAGTTGAGCTATCGACAACAAATTGGGAGCACCCCGTTCGGTCGAGACACCAGCAGTAAATCTGGACTATTTCAAGAGACATATCGAGTGGTTTGTTCATCTGAAGTTTAATTACGCCGGCCAACGACGCTAATCCACTGTTAAACTAACTGAATGATTATATACCATCCTTGACTTGGCCTATATCGATATAACCTCATAATTATCAGTTAAAATGTTTACGCAGTAACCCATTGACAAACCATGGCTAGTTAACCATGACTATGCATTGTATTGTGAATCTCTCCTCGGTTTCATTGAATGTATGATTATGGTTACCTTGTTCAGATATGAATTGTGACTGCAGGTCGGTGGATATAATCATCAAGGGAATAGGTTATATCAGTTCAAATGATTAATGTATTGGGAACTGAAATGGACATCAGTTATAATAGAGATTTAATGCACATAGCCGGGCGAATGAATAAAGGCCTCGAGGAGACATAACTGGACGCCACTGTTGTGTTCCGCAAACTCCACTTCCCTCGAAGATTCTAACTCATACCAGTTTTCTGGCCTATTCGGTAACTTCATCCGCAAAAGTTGCCATTTCAGACCTTACACTAAAATCAATATCATAAGGGCAATTCCAGCGTTCGGAAATTCAACCGATATAACAATATTCTCTGATGGTATGGATTAGCAACATGTGTATCATTCTGTCTTCCTCAGCGCCAATCACTTGACCACTGGCTGTGTTTATACTTCATAAATGTAGATGCTCTTAGTTACTATTTTATTAGAAATAATCATACATTTAATATTCCTATCTCACACTATAGTAAAAAAAATCAACCGATAAGTCATAATACGGCACTCATGCGTTTTCATCGATAGATCCCCCCACATCCAAAGAAGTTTCATGATCTAGTGTACATCATTGAAATGTAATTAATATCATTGCGAAGATTCCTTGGGTAATATATTAGACTGAGTAGAAGAGATGCACTATCTCTCTACCTGTAGAATGGGGGATTTGTAAGGTGAGAGCCGGCTAATTGAACGGTTACAAGCACATCACATGGTGATTATGACCATAAACAAATCTATCAAACGGTCGTACACCTTTAATCAGCTTGGAATAATGACGACTGCTTTATTCACCCTTTAAAACACTCCTACCAGAAACTAAGATTAATTTGCTGGAAGAATAGGACACCTGTATCTGTTGTGAAAGATCTACACGCAGAGATGTGCTTAAACATATCAGGACGTCTTTCCTTGTACCGTACAGACTTCATTAAGTATTCCCCTTAACCAGATTTCGTCCAGATTACCAAATGCACTGTCTCACACCAGTTTTACAGAATTTTTAGATCAGGTTATAAGACGAGAGCGGTTTAACATCCCAATTTAATTATTGATAACCATTAATATAAACTATCTCAATAGGATGATATGGAAATAACTGTCTTTTATTCGTTTTTATTCACCGATATCCGCAAATTACAATACACGTTGAGAAATTTTAATGAGTTTTTAAACATATTTCGGGCTTGCGTCGTCACTCAATGGGTTTTAATTATCATGACCAATAAAAGACAGTGTCACTCTAGAATAATCATAAACGGAAAAATCAGACGATGTAGTCGGGATTGATTTTTATTCAATCACACCATGTTCCAATGGTACAGGAATCTCACAAACAATACAGTTGCCAGCAGTAGGTCACACTCTCAGTTCAAGAAAATGGATATCAAACTTCTTAGAGACAAAGATCGAATAAGTCTTCTACGTTAAAATATCAAGTCAAGATCTTATATGACTTCTGAGACAAGACTGTATCAGGAGACCAAGATGTTAAAAGTCATATACACCACTCTTGCCAAGTTTTATACAGGTCTCGAGAATTGACATTTAATCTAACTGGCCCTCTGGATGACCTGTCACGTTTCCATCCAGCTAAAATCAAGTCCCAATTTTCTTATTACTCTCAGAAAATAAAGGCAATAATTTTCCACATCACATTTGAAGACCCGTTAACCTAAAGTATCTGCTTCCGACTTGACCAGGAAAGAAGACCATCCACAGTTCAGGACATGAATAACAAAACAGATCAATTACAACTTCATACAGAGGGGCAAAATCTTCTCTACAAAATCCATTCATATTTACCAGGGTCAGCAAAGTATGACTGGTACATGCCATCTATATAAATTCCAGGTGGTCGATTAAAGCCTGGCCTGGATCACAATTCCAAATCTAAATGGACGGAACATATTCCTTTTTACTTAACGTGGATATATAGCTCATAATATCAATTTCTCAAATTGATGCTGACAAGAAAAACAATGGCCTGTCCATGAGTTCATGACCCAATTAAGAGATTGATTACAGTACTTTACACAAGTGTATGAAATTACATAGGCTAACATCGAGCAAGACATGACTCCAACAATATACGCAGAAATACAGCCATGCAGAAATGCTCCTTTTACATTTAATGTAGATATGCGATTATACCATCATGCATAATGATATACACCTTCCTTAATATGATTTAACTAACATAATCATTGCTCTTATTTAATAAAAACATACTATAATAAGAGAAGATGCAGAATTCAAACAAGATTCAATCCTGAATCTTACATACGCTACCCATCGAAAAGTTGAAGAGCTATATAATACAGATAAACTTTAACTTTAAAACATCAAAATTAGGAATCAGATTTAAAAGCAAGCTCGTAGATAGGCTTCCGGAATGGGAAATGTAGGCATAAACCCAACACTAGAGGAAATGGACACTGTCTTAGTTAAAAAGGGAACATGCTTAAGATTCCAACCATCACCGCTCAAAGTACAGTCGAGTAAATATAGACCTGCGGAGAGGGTAAGGACAGAGGTTTCCTAATCGTCACAATGTTCAGAAACAGTTTCAGCAAATGTTTGCAACACAAATTCACCTGAAAACAGTTCATAAACTTTGATGTTAGTGTCATTAGTTTTAATTAATTTAACCATACATGAACTGTCGGTAGTGCTGAATTATATTGGATAATCTTGGCGTTCACATAACAGACTCTAGGCAGGGTACTAAACATTTAACTGGACGAAAATTCCAGTCAGATCGAGTATCTAAACCGACATGGCTAACAGACAACATTACTTGCATCATGACCCATGACCTTAAACCATACTCAACATACGCACCGTTATCCACTAAGGGGAACACAGTTGAGAGTTTTCCGATTGTCTGATCAGATAGGACGAACTATGATATTCTGGTAGTACCACTGATAAGGACGTACTAATTGTACATGCTTCGTATTTGGGAAGGTAAAATAGTTCCTCTGTAAGCCGTCCTAATTCTATATAAGCAGCTTCAGGCTGATATCGCATACTAGCCTCTGAATATGTATGCACCGTTAATTCCAAGGCATCGATAATATGACTAACCCTTAACAATAAATATTCTCGTCGCCACTCCTGTTGCGTTATTACAACAACACGAGCCAATTCATTGACGTGCTGGGTAATGTTTACAATTGCCGATCACAGTTGGTTTATTTGATCTCTATTAACAGCGATAACATCAAATGCATGCCGTACGCCGGTAGCAAGTTCGTTAGAGAAATTAATAATACCATTAGTTGCAACCTGAGTTACCTGGATCATACGTCGAAGGCGATCTACTTCTTTTGCAGTTGCTAATCCAAAGATCGCAGATATTACGTCACCAACAAATTCTGATAAACCTCTGCGAACCCGTCTCGGGGTGATCAATTCCGAAGTGGCTTGCTCGACGATAAAGCCAACTTAAAACATCATCAGGCTGTATTTCTCCCTCGCGGAGAGAAGCGTTAACCGCTGTCTCAAGTCCTAGCAGCTGTTCTTGAGGGCACTCTTGAAAAGATACTATTATAGTCCATTCCGCATGTACCAAAGAGATAGGAGTGCGTCCAGTAACAAGAACACCATTTTGCAACTCAGTGAATGTCAAATGCAGCAAATTAAACGAACAAAGCTATGGTCGTCATAACTTCTCCTCACATCCACTGATATCGGAATGTATAGGTACGACGTTACTTGTTACGGATATCCGAATGCATTTGAGACTGCGTTATGAGCATGTATGATCCCAAGGTTAGGTTCAGCTCTAATCACACTTTTCAGTGTACCCAAACCAGGGTTACGGCGAGGGCGGGATCTCACATTATCCCAACTAATCTGGGGATCAACTGTGCGAAGTTTGCTTAAATTGACAACCCTACTTTTACCTGATTTCTGGTGTTTAATAAGTGCCACAGGATCGTTAAGTTTGTAAACTTCGTACTGTGGATCACAAAACATTGAGTTTGATACGCTCATCAGCTTTCACGACAACAGAATCGCCAACTTTGAAGTCTCCTATGTTCGCGCGCGATTTCTCTTTACTTGCACGTGCATGCTGTAGGGCGCTACCCAAAGTTGTCAAACGGTCAGCTAAATTCTGAGAGGCATCTACAGGTAAAGATAGTGCGACCCTAACTCTACGCCCATATGTCAAGAAAAATTCCCAAAGCCTTGAATGATTATTGATAAACCTCTGCAAAATGTTCTTAATAGTTTGGCTAAAACGCTGAGTTTTACCATTTGTTTGCGGATGATATGGTATGGTTCTCCGATGATCAATGCCTAGAGTTTTGAATTCCTGTCTCAACTCGTTTGCATTGAATTCCTTTCAGTGATTAAAATAAATGGGATACAATGCCGAGAACAATATTCATCCACATTTTGAGCAGTTTTAGCATTAATCGGATAGTCCTCAGCCCATGCAGTGCAGTGATCAACTATTGTTAGAATGTAGTTATTTCCTTTTGACGAAGTTCAAATTCACGCCAATCAAATTCATGCCAACAATTTGACCTGGGTATGTTGGCATTTCAATATAGCGAGGTTGAGTTTGGATACGCCTGTTGATCTGACATACTGAAAAATAATCAAGCCAGTTTTTAATATCTTGAAATGTATCTTTAACAAGACCTAAAGTTTTATGTAACCCCTGCTGCTGTCCTGCACTCTCATGTGCCTACTTGATCACTTGGCTTTTAAAAGTCTGTGGAAACAGTACACGTGGATAGTTCACGTCTAGGGTGAGCACTTGGTGGAATATAAAATCCCATTTTGTACCATGTAATCATCTGATGCAACTTGAAAATGTCCAGAAAATTCTACCTGTTGCTGTTTACACCGACTCTCAACTTCAATGCCATATGCTTCCAGTTTGGGATGTTCGGAATGACATAAGCCCCAGTGTCAAATGTGGCTACTTCTACAGGCCTTCTAAGTCTCGACAACATGTCTGCACTAATATTTCTGGCTCCCTTTATATGCTCAATTTTTCAACCAGATTCTGCAATCAAAACAACCCATCGTTGAACTTTTGTGTTTTTTATCTCACCCACAAACAAGCTTTTCAGCGGTTTATGGTCTGTGTATAATTCTGCACCATACAGATACGGTCTCAGCTTTTGTAGAGAATAAATCAAAGCGGAAGATTCTTTCTCAATGACAGTCCATTTTACCTGTCTGTCCTTCAAATTGGCAGAAACATACTGAACAACCCTATCGATTCCCTGGTCATCTTCCTGAACTAGAATCGCGCCTACTGCTTAACTAGAAGCGTCAATGTAAAGCTTGTAGGGTTTTTCTAGGTTGAAATAGGATAGTACAACGTCACTACACAGAATGTCTCTAATTTTGTCAAAGGCAGTTTGCTGATCAGGATCCCAACTAAACATTGCATGTCTGCGTGTAGTGACACAAGAGGTTCAACAATATTAGCATAATTTAGAATACAGACTCTGTAATAACCAGTCATGCCCAGGAATGAACGAATTTCACCAACGGACCGTCGGTGAAGCATGTCACGTATGTATTACACCTTTTGCATCTGTGGAGAGACACCTTACTCTGAAATGTGATATCCTAACAAATCTACAGATCTAGCAGCGAAGACACACTTTTTTTGTTTAAATGCAGGTTGTATTCCTTGGGCCTTTCAAATAACTAGTTAAGGTGTTGAGCGTGTTCGTCTATGTTACGTGAAATTTGCCAATGTAATCTTGAAATACTTCATGCAAGGCTCGTTGGAATACTGTACCCGAGTTTCAGAAACAAAAGGGCATTCTCGTCCATTCATATAGACCCTCCGTGCAAAGAAATGCAGTTTTCTCAATATCCTTTTCTGCCATTGAAATTTTTCAGTGGCCGGACTTAAGGTTCATAGTTGAAAATACAGAAGCACCCCTTAGTGAATCAAAAACACCCGAAATTAAAGGTCGCTGATAGACGATATACATGATTATACCATCTCATACGGCATTTTGGATAATCGAGCTGTGCACCCCCCATGTGCAATGCGTCAGATCCTAATTACAACTCATATAAGGAAGTGGGAAGAGGTGCCGACATACTGACTGCGTCACATGACTTCACAGAATAGTCGTCTGGTAAACCTATTCTAAAGCACATACCAAGAATCTTAACGGTTCGTGATATGTGTTGTATCTTGGGTACGCTTTTATTGTACCTGTTCATGTGGCAACTTGGATGATATGACCACACGGCCCCTAGCACCGGCATAAGCGGTATTAGATACAAATCTAGAGAGCTATGATGGAAATGCTCTGACAACTCGTATACTGGTAATTGGTGAGCTGTTTCGCTGTGACAACTCGTACATTGGAGATTGGTGGGCTGTATCGTCGTCAGATCTAAATGACGGCATTTAACACAAAAGACTAGTCTGTAAGGCCCGATGGCGACCCATCATCAACTTCCCACAAATGCCAACATATATCAAAGACCAAAAGGTCTGTACAGGGGGCGGGCCTCGGGGACGAAACGTCCACCAGCAGAATCTCGCCATATACAGGAAAAAATTACAACACATATAAGGGAAGTGGGAAGAGGTGCCGACATACTGACTGCGTCACATGACTTCACAGAATAGTCTTCTGGTTAACCTATTCTAAAGCACATACCAAGAATCTTAACGATTCGTGATATGTGTTGTATCTCAGGTACGCTTTTATTGTACCTGTTCATGTGGCAACTTGGATGATATGACCACACGGCCCCTAGCACCGGCATAAGCGGTATTAGATACAAATCTAGAGAGCTATGATGGAAATGCTCTGACAACTCGTATACTGGTAATTGGTGAGCTGTTTCGCTGTGACAACTCGTACATTGGAGATTGGTGAGCTGTATCGTCGTCAGATCTAAATGACGGCATTTAACACAAAAGACTAGTCTGTAAGGCCCGATATCGACCCAGCAGCAACTTCCCACAAATGCCAACATATATCAAAGACCAAAAGGTCTGTACAGGGGGCGGGCCTCGGGGACGAAACGTCCACTAGCAGAATCTCGCCATATACAGGTAAAAATTACAACTCATATAAGGGAAGTGGGAAGAGGTGCCGACATACTGACTGCGTCACATGACTAAGATGCACTTGTGAGTCGATTCTGGCACAAAAACAACTGGTATTGGACAAGCGTTCAACAGTTAACTTCAGTTTGTTCTAAAACTTCTAAAGGAGTTTCGTTCACAGCATAAATCACACCTGTCTTCTTCAAAGATCCTTTTCCTAGATGTTTTTGCCAAACATCATGTCGTAACAGTGAGGTTCATGCCTGCTATCAACTAAAGCAGTAATTGATGGTCCGTGAAAATTTAACTGGGCTGAAAACCTGCCGGGAACATCTATGCTCTCTGCTCCAATTCGTTTCCCGAGGGTTGCTGAGATGCTACCTGCTGATTATAGTTATTACGTGGTGGGCGGCTTCTACAAGGTGCTCTTCACAACCGCATTGAAAACAAATCGGCTTACCTCTGTCAGATCTTCCACGGTGTGAAGTGTTATGGTAAGCACCGGCTGGAGGGTGTGACCTCTGCGTCCCCTGGGCTGATTGGGTTCCTTGCCGACTGTGTAACTGTTGCTGCTCCAAATTATTTATTTTAGATGACAACAGTCTTCTTTGCTCCACCACAGCTCTATTTGTCTTCTTTATCTCCTACAGACATTGCTGTATTGGAGGGGAGATTTGGCTTAATTACAAGCGTCTAGTCCGTCATTCATAATTCAGCCGTCGTCCATTAAAAAATATCCGCGTCCATAATCCAAAGACCTATTCCATATTCCATATAACAGTATTAGCACCAAATTCAGAAAGACAATCATAGTATACATAAACATATGCTAGTTTCTGGCAAGAGAGAAGCGGTCAACAGTTTTCAGTGATGCCGACAAGACATCATGATGTTCCAAAAATATATAATCCGTATCGCTGATCAGTATTCTTAATCCATAATAATCGTTGTAAAGTCGTCATCTAGAGGGTGATGTATCTCAGTCACGCTTTGATTGTGACTGTTCATATGAGCACCATGAGGATAATGTCACACTCAAGATTGTTTCACTTATATGGTGACAGTTTGGGGGGGGGAATTTGGCTTAATGTCACACTCAAGTTTGTTTCACTCATATGGTGACAGTCAGTTTGGTTGGTGGAGGAAGCCGGAGTACCCAGAGAGAACCACCGCCGGTCGGCAAGTAACTGACAGACTTCCACACATGGACCAGCTGGGCTCGAATCCGTGCCGGTTCAGCGGTGTGAGGCTACTGTTCACCAAGGAAGCGCCTTAGACCACTCTACCACCGAGGGCCCTTGCTGTATTGGATCTATAGTAGCACCAATCTCCATGAGTTTATACTTCTCGCACATGTTCATAGTAGATAACAGTTTTAAGCATGAAGTCTGTTCTTCGATGTACTTCATATCCTCATCAATATTGGCAGCTCTCCGGTTTAAAACAATTTTTCGTGCTAAGCCTTTGAACTAGAGCGACTTCACGTAGGCCCGGAGTACGATCCTTTTAGAATCGTCATTTGTAGAGGTGTAGGCCCTTTTAGATAAGACTCGAAAGGGTCTATTGAAACTACTCACCTTTTCGCCTGGTCTTTGTCTAATAGCTTCCAATTGACACTTCAGCCGTTCCGCTTCATTTGGTGAAACGAACGCTGAAATCAAATGGCCACAGTTTCCCTTATAATTGTCTCTCTGTTTTGGTCGGATAAAAATAGTTCCACCCCTCGATGCAGGGCTCCTTGCGTAATCCACGACGCGATGTAGGCAAGACCCCCGGAGACGTCTTCTAAAGCTTGACAAGCAAGATGACACTCATCCAGCCATTCTCTGACGCCAGCAGGAATCAGTCCATCGTATTTCCTGATGGCGGAAACGTGATCTCGCAGTCTGTCGCGTTGATACCGTTTACCGTAACTAGTAGCGTTGTATGGAGTTTGCCAAAGCTGTCACCACGTCAGCTAATTGTGTGTAATTCATGAAATCTTACCGGCTTTGCCATCTTATTTCCCCTATCCTGTCAAGCTCGCCAATGAGAGTTTTAAAGTTGTTTCGGGATTGCGCCGTCACTTAGAGGGTTGTAATTCTCATGCCAATAAACGACAGGTATAAACGACATTTCACAGGTACGATCTAATGTCAATCTAGAATAATCAGAAACGGGAAAATCAGATGATAAAGTCGGGATTGATTTTTATTGAATCATACCAAGTTTCAATGGTACAAGAATCTCCCAAACAATACAGTTTCTAGCAGTAGGTCACACCCCCAGTTCCAGAAAATGAATATCAAACTTCTTAGAGACAAAGATCGGACAAGTCTTCTACGTTAACATATCAAGGTAAGATGTTATGTGACTTCTGATACAAGGTTGTCTCAGGAGACCAAGATGTTAAAATTCTAACTGATACACCACTCTTGTCAAGTTTTATACAGCTCTCGAGAATTGACATTTAATCTGACTGACCCTGTGGATGACCTGCCACGTTTCCATCCAACTTAAATCAAAGCCCAATTTTCTCATTAGTTTGCGAAAATAAATGCAGTACTTTTCCATAGCAATTTGAAGACCCGTTAACCTAAAGTATCCATGTCCGACCAGGAAAGGAGATCATCCACAGTTCAGGACATGAATAACAAAACAGATCAATTATAACTTCATACATAGAGGCAAAATATTCTCTACATAATCCATTCATATCTACCAGGGCCAACAAAATATGACTGGTACATGCCCTGTGGCCAATTAAAGCCTGGCCTGGATTACAATTCCTGACCTACATGGACAGATCATATTCCTTTATACTTACGTGGATATATATAGCTCATAATATTTCTTAAAATGATGCCGACAAGAAAAACAATAGCAGTTCATGACTCAAATAAACAGATTAATTACTGTACTTTCTTGCCCACACAAGTGTATACAATTTCATAGCCTAACATCGAGCAAGACATGATTTCAACAATATACGCAGAAATACAGCCATGCAGAAATGCTCCTTTTACATTTAATACAGATATGCGATTATACCACCATGCATAATTTGCATTAATTCGATTATACCACCATGCATAATATACACCTTCCTTAATATGATATAACTAACATACATAAGTCATTGCTCTTGTTTAATAAAGACATATATAATCATTGCTCTTATTTAATAAAGACATATTATAATCAAATAAGATGCAGGAATCTGAGAAAATTCGTCTCCTGACAATAGCTTCCCAATATTGTAGACTCTTCAATATATATATCACCATATTAGCCCTACGTGATGTTTCTGTCATTTTTAAGTGCTGTGTCAATGCCAACGTATCATTATTATACCAAATTGCAGAAATACGTGAGGGTACAGTCCATTTGTATATGCTTACGCTAACAGTCCATCTCTGAGGTAATCATCATTAGAGAAAGTACCACAACAGGAAACCATTAAGGACAAATCCTGATTCCTGATCTCCTGCCTCTGATAATATAAAGTTGACATTTGGTCAGAAAGCGAATGTTGAAATATATGGATTAAACGAATAAATGCTTACAGAGCGAGGACATTTCCGACAGGTTTGTTATATAGAATTGACACCAAGACTGTCAATGGCTGATAAATCCACCTTTACACAGGTATCGGTTGGTAGAATAAAGTTCATAATACATTGGAACACACTTAATCGCATACGGCTTAGCTGAAAATTCTGCTCATTCGAACGGGTTTGTAAATGTCAAATCCATCACTTGCCCATACCTAGGTTTAGATAAAGAGGCAGTCAGACTAAATGCATAAAATATCATTGGATTTAGAGTAGGCAATTAAGAGATTTACACTATACTAATACCAGAAGTCGATTTATGGACTTCTGCTAATACTGATTTCATGGAAATAATTTGTTCGAATACGAATAAATATTCTGGTATCTTAAAAACTATGACATTTTGTGTTGATATGACGCAGATAAGTATATAAGTAATATTTACCATTTTATCTTATAACTCTATACAACCAGCCCTGTGATCAGTACAGATGGCCCCCCATTCATGTTCAAAATCATCAGCTGTCTGTCTCTCCTACAGTCTCCTCGTGTCCACATTTTTTAAAAACATTTTGCCAAATTTAAAGGGATTATTTTTGTCTAGAAGCAGGCATTCGCTAGAACTGAGCTGTTTGTGGATATCATGTCCCAAGATGTCATCTGGAATCGCGTCCCATCCAGGTATACCCATAGGTGGTGACACCTGGGACCAACGCGACATTTCGGACTCTAAACCCTTAATGGATTCTTTGCATTTTGGTATGTGGTTATCTTGCCAAAAGGTTTTGCTTGTTATTGCGTTCCATCCCTATTGGCTAAACTCACGGGTGGCGCAACCTGAAGGCCAACTTGGACTTTTGTTTCCGCAAATTGGCATATTAGAATTGCATCTTATGTTAGGTGAAAACAAGGAATAATCGTTCAGAAACGCTGATGGCTTGGTGAAGTGAAAAGATAGCTTCACCTGGTTGAAAGAAAACAAGGATCGCGTGATGGAAGACAATAGTATACATCGTGGCCGAAGGAAAATCAATCAATCATTTCTGTATAGGATAGTATCGCTTGACTGTATAAATAAAACTCATATATGCTTCAGATCCGTAGCGTTGTGTCCTGCTATCGGCACGAGAAGTGATGTCCATACTACGAAACACCAGGCTTAGTCGGCATATTTCACTTTTATAATAGCCTACAAAACAATAATTATAGCTCACCACATCCTCTTTACGACGAAACCTAATATACTTCATTCAGAATGGTTCTACGGGAATACGGCCCATATATCACGTATTTAAAAGTAATAGTCATACAGATAGGTGTGAAGTCCACACGGACTCGTGGAGAGTTAGTGAAAAAGCTTTATTTCTCTTCAAAGGCTGAGCAGGCAAGGTCACCCAATTCCCATTAACCACGTCACCTAATCCTTGTGTCTGGAGAACGAGCGCTTGTTTTCTTGCTTATTCGTCTCGGTTTTCTTTTGTAATTATCAGGTTTTGGACAAACAAAGACCTGGCAAGTTCTCCCTGTGGGACTCAATTGTGTCTTATAGCGAGCCTAATCGCATGATTATGTGTGCTATTCGCGCTATTTTTTCCTCTTTAGACGCCATACAGCTGGCAAATTTCCCATTTCTTCCATTGACTCCCAAATTCCCAATGTTAGTGAAATAGAATCAAGAATTGGTTTTCCTAATTTTCCAGTCATTTAATTTCTTGGTGTAAAGTTACCAGCTAAGGCACATATCCACATTTTTGTGCGATGATCGTTAACTATTTCCCAACATAAATCGCCAGTCACACAAACGCTTGCCAAATATTTATCCTATCTCGATCATGAATGTAGTGAATGGAAAATCGAGTTTCAAAACAATAGAGACAGGCAAGGGCCTATCTTGTAATAGATAACATGCTGACTGATCGACCAGACTTGATAATAAAGAGAGAATATTGGCGTGTTGAAGTTCCATAGATGGAATTAAATAGAACATACTTCTTCTTAATCATGTTAACCAGCTGACGTCTCATATTTTCGGACGCTGTAATGGGTATAATAGAAAGGGTAACGAAGCGGTCTATTAGGTGTGAGCTAACCGTTTCTCGACATAGCTTATATCGGTATAGGCAATTGGATGAGTAACTAATATTTCAGAACAAAATGAGCGACAATCCATCAACCCGAGTTGACCATTAATCGCAATCATTCAGGCCCCCAGTCCGAGTATCAGAGGACAAAGCTTTTTCATGATCGATTACATTGCCGTACGGCGTGTGCTTCACAGTTATCAGACGTAAACACACATCCGCCATACATCACCGTTGTTCTGTTGTTAACCTGAATAATAAAGATTTCTTCCTGTGTAAGACATATAAGACTTCTTTCACCATGTCGGATGGGAGAATCATAAAAGATCGACCTGGCTTCTTGAAGAGTTTGGATATAAGTGGTTTGCAATATATCTTGCATCACGTTTCTGGACTTACGTCTAATTTCGCTCAACCCTGGGCTAAAGGGCATAATCCGTATCAGGATACTACAGAATTGTATGGATTGTAGAGCACTAGCCATTGATACTCGTATAATTGATGATAGAAACATTACGATGTCGTGATGGCATTATTGAAAACTGTCGTGATGGCATTATTGAAAACTGTTCACTGCTTATCTCTCGCAGGAACATCATGTTTACATATTTAGGCTTCGCCACAATGCGTCTTATGTTCCAGTACCAAGGATCGAAACGGTGTTCGCACGAGTCATGTCTGAAGTGACTTTTTTGAAACTCTTTTGTGCGGTTTGGTAATAAAAAGTATCCCCGCAGAATCAAGTGTATGCTCAAAATATTTGTGAAGCCCGGATTTTAGCTCATCTTAGCTCTGATTTTTGTGTAATATATTTTATGAATACTTTTGACAAGTACCTGTGGTGAAATTTTGGAATTATATCTTTATTTATTTTTTTGCTGTTCAGGCCGTTTTTTGTCTTTTTCGGTTCGGCCCGGTTTGGGAGGGTAGAGGTCTACCATACTACCTTCTCGGTCTTTGTGACTGAGAGGGTCGGCGGATTGTTTTCTGTCTCTCTCTTCTTTTCTCTGTTTGTTCGCTGTCTGTAAATATTTCGTATTCTGCTGTTGTATATATTTCCTTGTTGGTTGGTTTAGTTTGTAGTTGGTTCGTTTTTCGTTCGGTTTGGCTTACGTCGATTTGCACATAATATTTGTGTTTATCGAGGTGGGCTATATACATGTACATAGTGAAGGTATATAGCCGTACGTTGTAGGCCAACTCTCAGAATACAGGTTTGCGCTAGTCTTTGTTCTCTGTTCTTTTGTCCTTCGGTGTTGCCAGGCAACTCGCAGGGCTTAGAACTGGGTTATTGTTCTGCCTAGACCTGAGGTTCTCTTGAAGAGGGAGTGTATTATTTAGTAACACTGGTTATAGTATACACCTTTGAGGTGAGGCTCCCTCGGGTGGTCCCTCAATGTGTACACTGTGGGAGAGCACGATGTTGAGATGTGTGCGTGTCACTCTTTGTAGTTGTAGTGAGACTCTCTAGTGGGACTTTGAAATTTTTTTCTTCTTTTTTTCTTTTTTTTTATTTTAGAAAGTTTGATAGACCACTGAGCCTGAACTTCGAGGCTTGCGGAACGCTAATGCGATTGATATATACCACGCATTGAAAGACACTGTTGGATCAGGAAGATCAGTCCTTGCAGGTCTGGTACAGGTATCAACTACCATGCGGAACGTCACACTAGCAAATGAAATTCCTAAAATTCGCCTAATGGTGGAAGGCATTCGCGTTGGAGATCAACGTGGTCATTTTGAGGAAATAGGACCAAGGAAATTGCTTGTAAAGCTGAAAGGACCATGCGATTTCCCAGATTCTGCGATTAGAACTGCATTTGAGTTCTAAGGTGATGTTCTCTCTGTAGAAAAAGAGAACGAGAAAACCTCAAACCACTTCACGTCTCTCCTTGACGAGATGGAGGAAGAGTGTGGTTCGGAGGATGAAGATGTCAGTGATAGTGAGGTTTGCAGTGGAGGTGTGGATACAAAGTCAAATGATCAGAAGTCTGCTTCTGATCATACTGACATCGCATCGATTCAGGGAGATATTACAACACATATAAGGGAAGTGGGAAGAGGTGCCGACATACTGACTGCGTCACATGACTTCACAGAATAGTCCTCTGGTTAACCTATTCTAAAGCACATACCAAGATTCTAACGATTAGTGATATGTGTTGTATCTCAGGTACGCTTTTATTGTACCTGTTCATGTGGCAACTTGGGTGATATGACCACACGGCCCCTAGCACCGGCATAAGCGGTATTAGATACAAATCTAGAGAGCTATGATGGAAATGCTCTGACAACTCGTATACTGGTAATTGGTGAGCTGTTTCGCTGTGACAACTCGTACATTGGAGATTGGTGAGCTGTATCGTCGTCAGATGTAAATGACGGCATTTAACACAAAAGACTAGTCTGTAAGGCCCGATGTCGACCCAGCATCAACTTCCCACAAATGCCAACATATATCAAAGACCAAAAGGTCTGTACAGGGGGCGGGCCTCGGGGACGAAACGTCCACCAGCAGAATCTCGTCATATACAGGAAAAAATTACAACACATATAAGGGAAGTGGGAAGAGGTGCCGACATACTGACTGCGTCAAATGACTTCACAGAATAGTCCTCTGGTTAACCTATTCTAAAGCACATACCAAGATTCTAACGATTAGTGATATGTGTTGTATCTCAGGTACGCTTTTATTGTACCTGTTCATGTGGCAACTTGGATGATATGACCACACGGCCCCTAGCACCGGCATAAGCGATATTAGATACAAATCTAGAGAGCTATGATGGAAATGCTCTGACAACTCGTATACTGGTAATTGGTGAGCTGTTTCGCTGTGACAACTCGTACATTGAACTGAAGAGTGACGACTTTCCGGATACTGGTCGAGTCAGGATGCTCCTATGCAATCTGATGATTCATTCGTTACAAGCGTCTAGTCCGTCATTCATAATTCAGCCGTCGTCCATTAGAGAATATCCGCGTCCATAATCCAAAGACCTATTCCATATTCCATATAACAGTATTAGCACCAAATTCAAAAAGACAATCATAGTATACATAAAAATAGGCTTGTTTCCTGCAAGAGAGAAGCGGTCAACAGTTTTCAATGATGCCGGCAAGACATCATGATGTCCCAAAAATATCAAATCCGTATCGCTGATCAGTATTCTTAATCCATAATATTCGTTGTAAAGTCGTCATCTAAAGAATGATGTATCTCAGTCACGCTTTGATTGTGACTGTTCATATGAGTACCATGAGGATCTTGAAGTACATGGGTTCATACGGCCCCTAGCCCCGGGTTAAGCGGAATTAGACACAAGTTACGAAACGTAGCGCCATAGATCTTGCACGCTACGTTCGTATTAACCTTATTCACTCTGGTGTGGATTTGAACTTTACGCCAAGAGAGGAAATAATGAATGAACTCACAGATGATGAAAGTAATCAACAGTCTTGTACTGAAAAAGCTACCCCGAATCAGAAAAAAAGAGAAAAAGGAGAAAACCTTAGATATCGAAACCGGCAAGAAGCCTAAATAGTCGATACTACCTCCAACCCAACCAACGATTCATCTATGCTTTTTGATGAGGAGTATGTTGATTGTAATGAACGTCCATTGAAAGGCGAGATTTCCTTGAACCAAAGGTCGAAACACTTGTTGGCAGTTAGCCAAACCAGAAGTAGATTTTTCACTGAGGAAATATAAAAAGGCAGGGACGGGCCAGCTCGTGTATACACAAGAATTTGGTCTACTGAGTGAGAAATACAGATCACATCAGGATATTAATACAGATGGTATACAGCTTCCGAAATCAAGAAATCATAAAACTGGACATTGAGTATAAATTAACTTGATTTCGCGATAGCGATATCCGTTTGACAGAATGAGCATCTCCAACTTGTACGTGTCTTCCAGATAGTGGTATCCTTTACGAAGGAATTATAAAAGCCCAGTGAGTGTAGAATAAATGGGTATCAGTAGCCTCCAGTTCGATATAGTGATTGGGACCCACTATTCTACCAGCTGAGTTACAGAGAACAAACGTTGAGAATCCCACGAGGTCGAGGCACTAAGGGTAAACCTGGACAATTTTCAAGATACATATCGAGCCGTTTGTATATTCTGGTGTTTTGCTGCGCTGGCCAAAGATAACAATTCACAGTACAAATAACTGAATGATTAATAACCGTCATTAAAAGATCCGACTTTGCCTATATCGACGTAACATGTAGATGCCGTCGTGATATGACTCAACAATTGTTGGAAACCACATTAAATCCTACTCACTCTTTTTCAGGCACAGTCTATTCTGTATTTTCACATTGTAAACAGTAATTTCTGTAACTGTTTAGACTTGACCATATTCATCTATTGTACTGTTCTAATTCGATAGCCTGATTGGGATCCACCATTCTACCAGCTGAGCTATCGACAACAAATTGGGAGCGCCCCACGAGGTCGAGAAACCAGTAGTTAATCTGGACTTCTTTCAAGACGCATATCGAGTGGTTTGTACATTCTGAAGTTTAATTACGCCTGTCAACGACACTAATCCACTGTAAAACTAACTGAATGATTATATTCCATCCTTAAAGGTTCCGACTTGGCCTATATCGACGTAAACTCATAAATATCAGTTAAATGTTTACGCAGTCACCCATTGACAAACCATGGCTAGTTAACCATGGCTATGGATTGTATTGTGAATCTCCCTTCGGTTTCATTGAATGTGTGATTATGCTTATCTTGTTCAGATATGAATTGAGACTGGAGGCAGGTCGGTGGATATAATCATCAAGGGAATATGCTATATCAGTTCGAATGATTACATGCATTGAGAACTTACAGGGACGTCAGTTATAATAAAGAAAGATTAAATGCACACAGCAGCGAGAATAGATAACGACCCCGAGGAGACCGTTGTGTTCTTCAAATTCTAATGCTTACAAAGACTATTTTGTTATTCCGTCTGAAAAAGTTGCAATTTCAGACATTACATTGAAACCATTATCATAAGGGCAATTCCAGCTTCGGAAATCAGTCGATATAGCAATATTCTGGTGGTGGACGTTTCGTCCCCGAGGCCCGCCCCCTGTACAGACCTTTTGGTCTTTGATATATGTTGGCACTTGTGGGAAGTTGATGCTGGGTCGACATCGGGCATTACAGACTAGTCTTTTGTGTTAAATGCCGTCATTTACATCTGACGATGATACAGCTCACCAATCTCCAATGTACGAGTTGTCACAGCGAAACAGCTCACCAATTACCAGTATACGAGTTGTCAGAGCATTTCCATCATAGCTCTAGATTTGTATCTAATACCGCTTATGCCGGTGCTAGGGGCCGTGTGGTCATATGATCCAAGTTGCCACATGAACAGGTACAATAAAAGCGTACCTGAGATACAACACATATCACGAATCGTTAGATTCTTGGTATGTGCTTTAGAATAGGTTAACCAGAAGACTATTCTGTGAAGTCATGTGACGCAGTCAGTATGTCGGCACCTCTTCCCACTTCCCTTATATGTGTTGTAATTTTTTCCTGTATATGGCGAGATTCTGCTGGTGGACGTTTCGTCCCCGAGGCCCGCCCCCTGTACAGACCTTTTGGTCTTTGATATATGTTGGCACTTGTGGGAAGTTGATGCTGGGTCGACATCGGGCCTTACAGACTAGTCTTTTGTGTTAAATGCCGTCATTTACATCTGACGGTGATACAGCTCACCAATCTCCAATGTACGAGTTGTCACAGCGAAACAGCTCACCAATTACCAGTATACGAGTTGTCAGAGCATTTCCATCATAGCTCTCTAGATTTGTATCTAATACCGCTTATGCCGGTGCTAGGGGCCGTGTGGTCATATCATCCAAGTTGCCACATGAACAGGTACAATAAAAGCGTACCTGAGATACAACACATATCACGAATCGTTAGATTCTTGGTATGTGCTTTAGAATAGGTTAACCAGAAGACTATTCTGTGAGGTCATGTGACGCAGTCAGTATGTCGGCACCTCTTCCCACTTCCCTTATATGTGTTGTAAGTTACCAACAGGTGTATCATTCTGGCTATGTATAAACTTCATACGAATGTAGATGGCGTTAGTTACTATGGTGTTGGAAATTAGCATACACATTTACTATTCTTATCTCACCCTTTAGTAAAAAAAAAACAACGATGTCACAGTACGGCACACATGCGTATATCTCGATATCCGCGATTCCACGATAGCCGACCTTGTGTACATTCCTTGAGAGATCTTTCACTCGGTGTCAACCTACCAATATTGGTCCATCTCGATCCCCGAACGTCCATTCCATTGCCCTGTTTTCCACAATACCCTGTCTGCGCATGCGCAGAGGGACGGCCTTTCCACGACATACCCATGCAGTCGGACGCTCCCCCACGAGTGATTCACTATGACACCTCTCACGACCCATTCGGACCAATATTGGTCCATGTCGACCCCAAAACCGCCATTCCAATGTCCTTTTTCTAATGCGCATGCGCAGAGGGACGGTATTTCCACGACCCACCCATCCAGTCGGACGCGCCTCCACGAGTGCTTCACTATGACACCTCCAGAGTGATATAAAAAGTGAAATCGTTTTGATGATGTGATAGATATCCAATGATGAATGTTGTTTTCAACGCCTCTTTCCCCCAAGTACATCTTGTGAATCATTGTAGGATAAGAGTTCACTTTCAATGTTATCTGGTCTAATTGCTGTCTCACTTGCAAGACGGTTTTTTCGCAAGAATGATATAATAGCCTCAAACCGAACAAAATAACGGTCTTCAAAAATAAATGATTCCAGTTCATCCAATGGCTTGATAGTGAAGTAAATCAGTCGAATATTCTTGAAACATTCCCCATCAACATGTAACATATCTTGAGTTCTTTTAAATTGTCCAGTATGGTTGGAAAGAAATAATTGCGATGTGTGCTTTCTGAGTAGAATCCTAAACAGATACAGTTTTACAATATTGTAGGAGTGTGAATATCAGTGAAAATACCAGAGTGATACTGAGATATTTGGTTACACCCTGGGCAAAATCAACCGAGCCCTGCTAGTGAAAAACCGCATGACCCCCTCGATTTGATGGATTGTTTGCCTTAGTTAGCGGCTTTTAATTCCACAACATTATGATCAGGCGGACCGCCCCATTTTTGGCTAAATCTGGGGCCTGACTGTAGGTTAGACGATACAAATAAAATTCCTTGCTTATTATGTAGTAAATTAGGTCGGCACATCTCCAGAAAAACCTATTCCCAATATTTCGTTGCAACAAATGACCGGAAAGACTGATTTGTTCTGTCAAATTTATCGGCAATTTGAACATATTATGAGCGGCTCGATTTCGAACCAGCCGCCATGATAGACAATCACCCGGCAAAAACTGAAAATGCCCTAAAACACCATGGGGATACCCGACAAAAAACTGTCACAATGTTGCTATCGTCAGACACTGTTCCAGCTTTTTTGTATATTTTTCTTTGTCAAATAATCCAAAAAGAATTTCAATATATATGATACCAACCATTCCTTCCTGGGATGAATAACGGCCAATCAGCGGACATGCTGTTTTCTGCGGTATTTCATCTTATACACACTTAATAGTGGCGTCTAACCTATAGACTAGACAGTCATTTTCAGTTTAATCCAACTGAATTAACTGCTTTTAGTGAATTACAGTCAGTGAATATGATACCTAATTACATGCAACTAAATGTATTGGTACCAAATGAGTGAGCACAATATATTAATTTGTGTTAATTTACCTGTTGTGCTGTGAAACTATGGCCATTGTTACAACATACAAGAAGAAGCATCAACAGCAAACCAATGGACATACATCCTGATATATTAAGAAATGTAAAGTTATTTTATAAGGCATGCTCTGAACACCAATTACGCTCAATTGACTTTGTTATCAGCTAAAATATATTGCAATGTGAAGCATATCTAATCAGGCATCAATATCAAGAAATCAGTAATTTGAATCAATCAATTATGTGGTACTTGCAAACTACTTGACGTCCCGCCTCATTTACATGGTTGGCGCAAATTACAAATCTGGCCTACAAAGTGTAGATTTACATTCGAATGCAGACGGTGTTAGATACAAATCTAGAGAGCTATGATGGAAAATGCTCTGACAGCTCGTATATTGGTAATTGGTGAGCTGTGTCGCTGTGACAACTCGTCACAGCGCGAGTTGTACATCACCTTTCGAGAGCTGACAAATCATCATGTCCCACGCTACAACATGCAATACTTGTTTTATTATACCGAATGTCATATTTGAATAAAATGGAGACTTTAAAATCACGTGAATGAGGATGGTACGGTGAAATAAGCACATCGTGTTCAACACAGCGCGACCGTTGTTGATTTCAAAACGCCGTGACAAGATCGACTGTTCGACCTCGGCTTGTTTGTCGACTCAATCGCATAATTTGGAAGAGTAACGTTCTCCATGATCTTACGTACCTTTTTAAAAGATGCCAAATTTATTTCAGTCAATTACCAAATCACAATCATTAATTTCTATCACCAAAGGGCCGACGTATACACATCAGTCCTACGTTTTTCACATCAATCTTCGTTTCGGGGAGTATGTTGGCGCGCACTATGGGAGGCAACTCTTGGTCCGGCAGATGTCGCCGTGGAACATTTGTCATGTTCAACGCTCTGCCGTGGTACCTGACATTTATTCAACGGTAAGGCAAGATCATCACTGAACATCACGGTTTGTAGAATGACACGTGACAGGCTGCCACCCAATGAAAACATTGCGAATTTACATGAGGTATAATAATATACAGATATTGCATGCTGTGAGATGTGATATCACGATTCGAGAGCTGACAAATCGTGATATCACACCTCACAGCATGCAACTTCTGTTTTATTATACCGAAAAAAAACAATAAACAATACAAATAGACGTACAGTGTAATGAGAAAACCCAATCTTCATCAGTTGGTAACGTAAAGCGCTTTCCGTCTGTACACGCCATCGTGATTACAGCGGAATGACAGCACAACAGATGACAATGTTACGAAAGAGTCTGTTCACTGGCGAAACTGCGCGAGACCGTGTGACATTGCCTCTGCCGTGTAACGTCAGTTCGTGATCGTGTGATATCGGCGCGAGATCGTGGGACATCACATTGACGAGCTGTTTGTCTGTTAGACATCGAGAATTGCGAAATATCACGTGATGGTGTCTCCACCAATTAAAATAAACGAATACACAGTGAGGTATACTAAATTAACTTGTCTTATGCTCTGGATATTTATCAGTCACCGGGTCTTAGATTTTTTTAGGAACACCGCTTTGAAGCAGTGGATGTGATGTCTAGCATTGTAATATTACTTGTCTTTATTGCATCATGTAAGCGTCCTGTCTGTATCTTGTGTGCTGTCCTCAGTGTTTTATAGGGTTGATGGAGGGTGTCTGGTTCCATGCTGCTTTAAAGATTTGTTCTTTGAGGTAGCAGAAACGCAACTTGGCAGGATGGTGCTAATAGTTGGTTCGTCGCGATATGACTGAAATAATGTTGAAAGCGACGTTAAATCCTATTCACTCACTCATTCACTGTGCTAAATCGTTATAAAAAGGCCTAAGATCCGGTGGCTGAGAAGTACTCAGAGCATACGACATGTTAACATACTGCATAACTGAAAAATGTCCTTCGTACGTAATATTTCATTCTGGTGCTTCAAATCGCGCTTCATAAAAACTCACCACGCCCTTCTAGAGAGTAAATAAGATAGTAGAAAATCAGATTTTCCTTGACCAATTTTTATCAACACTTCGTGATAATCAGTGCGAAAAACCTAAGCTCTTTTTGACGTCATGGAGATCAGGGTATGGTAGAAAATTAAAAGCTGTAGTTACTCGGTTAAAGATGAGAGGACCTGGATGTTTTAGGCAAAATACACGATACTCAATTTGAAAAATAAAATTATTTTATTTATTAATTTTCTTTATTTAAATGTGATGGAAGCTCCGAATAATATTTTGGCGAGCCAAGCTGTCCCGCATTTGCGGCTGCTCTGCCGATTCCGTTGTAGACATTGGACCTCGCGCATTAATGGTGTAGGAATATTACAGCCCTCCGTTGTAAATCATGATCCGCCGAACATGTGGCATGTGGACATGTGGCACAGCTCCGGTTATAAATGATTAAAATAAATTGAATACACCCTTTGATTCTGCCCTCGAAATATCTCGTCTGCTTTGAGATGTTTCTCCTGGCTTTTCGTCATAGACCGACCTCCATGATTTTACAGTTGTTCGCAGTTTACAACGAATATTATGGATTAAGAATACTGATCAGCGATACGGATTTGATATTTTTGGAACATCATGATGTCTTGCCGGCATCATTGAAAACTGTTGACCGCTTCTCTCTTGCAGGAAACAAGCCTATGTTTTTGTATACTATGATTGTCTTTTTGAATTTGGTGCTAATACTGTTATATGGAAAATGGAATAGGTCTTTGGATTATGGACGCGGATATTCTCTAATGGACGACGGCTGGATTATGAATGACGGACTAGACGCTTGTAATTTGGGAGGAATATGGTGCTTGAAAGTGTCATAGCAACCATAACGTCTAGACTAGCGAGGCTGTTGCTGTCGCGAGATATCCCCGATGTTTTGGTTGAGTAAAATGGCTGCCAATATGGATTTCCACCAGTGCGGGTCGGATCAGTGTATCCTACATTATTCAACGAACCCATGCTGAAAGCACGGTTTGGTGTAGCCTCTAGAGGTTTATGAAATCTGACGTTCAAGATAAGCAGACGACATGCTTTCGAGCCCTTTTATCCAATTACATTTTAAACGCTTCAACGCTTACCAAAGGTAAGCAAATCTATCGATTTATTTTTATGAGTATGCTTGTTTTGTTGAATTGTATACTATTTGAAGAAAATTTGCATCCACAATGCAACAAATCAAATGATGGAATTGTGGATCCTACGATGATGGAACATGACATCCAGTCTGCCTTATATTCTCCATTGTTCTTATAGCTAGACTGGGTTTATTTTCAGATTTAGTGCATTATCTTCCACATATTTGTTGTAGACATGATGAACTCACGTAATAAATGGGTCTGTACACTCTATATCTTCATAGCTAGTGTTTCCTAATGTATCTTTACCCTGTCAAACGCCTGACCGGTTACCCGATCTTTGATCCCAATAGCGGAAGATATGCAGATGATATGAGGGGGAACACTTCATACTGAAGAATTAATTCGGCTATTGCCTGAACTTAATAGACCCACTGTTCACCAAATTCCTCCAACCACTTGGAACAAAAATCAACTTCCATACAAACACTGAAGAACGAAATCAGGCCTAGTTTGTCATTTGAATTCAAGGTCTTGCGAAGTCACCTGATGTATTGTCACAGGCATACATGATGGTTTTACCTGTTCATACAAAATGAATTAATGATGTACCCCATCAGCTACAAATAAGTTTGAAAAGAATGTGTCTCTCTGCCCCTTAAAGAATGCATTCCTGAAATCATTCGATAATATAAGTGACAATAATAATGGGTAATGTATAAGTGTCAGTCGACAGGTGTCAGATGTTTTATAATCTTAATAAATTAATATCCCATCAATGCTTCCCAATCGTATATGTCGCTGTGTAGGATCTTACTGATGTCAATTGAATTTGGTGTTCAGAGCGCCAAAGTCATGAATTTTTAATAGTTCTATGACATCACGGCCTCATTTCAACTACTTTACTTGCAGAAGTGGATGGGTGGGGGAATAGGGTATCCGCTTTAACCCAAGGTTTATGCCAAGGACCAGTCCATATTGCTATCCCGCATTATTGTGCCAATCTGGCGGGAGCGCGGCAACATCAGAAGATAGCCCGACTGCGTGGCGTCTGATTCGGCTGAGCCAACTAAAAGCCCCTACCATGATGTTCCCTTCAAAGCACTCTGAAGAGTTCTCGGGATTGGTTGACACTCGCGTTAGTCCAAGCCGCTTAGATCCCCCAAGCGACATGTCCAAATGGGGGAGCAGATGGGATTTAATTTTAATTAGATGGGACGTTTTAGCACATTATTTCATACAAATCCTGTCGAGGGTATGTTGCCTAATTCTTTGTTAGCCTGGAAGGCTGTGAAGTTTGCCGATACTGAGGGGCAATATCTCCAGCCCAGCACTTAAAACAATAATAAGTTATGCATTGGTGCAATACTTGTTTCGATTTACAGATTTAATTGTAATTTAGGCCTTGCACATCTAGATAGATCTTTGGAAACAAGAACTATAGCCATAGAAGCCAGTTTCGGTGAAATTGATGACCGTCGACTGTCAGTCATGGAAATGCTTATGATTTTCGAGAAGACTGGACCGCGTCGACAAATTTTCTGCAAGGAATTTATATTTGTGAGGGTGAATCCTCCAGCCATTGAGGCGTCAGCACCTTGATGATATATCAATGCCATCCAAGTACAACTCGATATAACAAGCCTGTAGGAAATGTCCTCTCCCTGGAAGCATATATTCATTCAATCCGTATATTTCGTCCTCTTTTTTTCTGACTAATTTTCCACTTTTCAGCACTAGGGATATATTAAATTTACCGTTCGTTCCAAAATTGTTGAAATAAATTGACAACCCAGAACTGTATACCACACATCAAAAAGAAGCCATTAGAAAATAAATTCACCAATAATACTAGTAATTTTCAATTTTCAAAATCTCGGTCGATGTTATTTGTTAATACTCTACTTCTATGCGATAACAGTCTTCGTAAGCATAGGTTCCGAGCTAATAATCTTATCGCACATGACATGGCAAGAACTCATTAGCTATAACAGAGACGACCGAGGGAAGGGCACTCAACATTTCTCTTTAATGGTTTCCTGTTCTGGTGGCTTCTCTAATTGTAATTTCCTCTCACGGACCATAGGCGTGAGCGTGTAATGTATTGTATCCATTCTTATTAATTAGCAATATTCAGACCTTGAGACAATGGCAATTTCCGACAATACGGTGACAAAATAAGAATTGATTATAGGTCGTTATGAGACAAGCGGTCTAATATCCCAATTTAATTATTGATAGCCATTTACATAAACTGTCTCCAAGATGCTCAAGAGGATGATATGGAAACAGCTTTCATTATTCGTTTTCATTTACCGATATCCGCAAATTACAATACACGTGGACAACATTTCGGGCTCTCGATCACATCACACAATGGTACATGAAAATGATTTTTGTGGATCATACCGTTTGGGGAATCGAAATCGCTTTATCGCCATCACGAATTTTTCATGCGAAAACTTTAAATATCCTTTTGGCGTTGATTTCCTCGAAAAGATTTTGGGGTTGATACTTGGGAATCCAAATAAATTTTGATACGCCTTGAGAAATAATTAGATATACAGATACTAAACTAAATTGTATTATCGCCATCTTACGAAGCACAAGCAGCCAGAGGATGCTATGTCCCCCGCCGAAATGGCAGCAATATTTTTTAGCATTGTTGGTCTCAGGGGATATACATGAGGAAGGCAACTGCTGCTTCATAGGCGTTGGATGCGGAAGGGTCTTTCTGCCTTCCCAAGTTTTAAGATCAACTCAGAACGGTTGACTGAAAGTCGATTGCTTCTGTAATATAGTTTCCATGCAGTGAAGCACGGAAATTATGTAACCGAGAAGCAACCCGAAGTGACATCTCAAGGCATTATCTGCACACCAAATTTGACGAAAAGCTGAAGGCATCCTCAACCTATTGCCCGGAAACCAAATTTTAAATTTGCCACCAGGTGTCGCCACCTATAGGTGCAAGTGGGCGAAACGCAATCCCAAGCATCATCTCATGGCATGATAAATGTATTAGCCTATAGTATTGGACCCTTCTACGGAGGACCAATGATCGGCTGATGCAGCAACAACAACATTTTCCCAGCTAAACGGCAGATTTTGAAATCGAAAACGAGGCCGCGCTATGTCATCAATCAACTGAGACAGTCACGTGGTTGTGTATGAAGATTGGGGTGGCTCCTATAAATAGTGATCCAATGAAAATGCTCGTATTAGTTTAAAATGGCGGGGTCGAATGACCAATCACTGAAGGGGAGACAGCTGGAACAGTATGCTGACACTGTCTGTTAATATCCTGATTTAACAGAGAGTTCTACAGTCTAGGTATATGTATCAGCATACGAACTTTGGGAAGAATCTGAAGAGGGGTCTTCAAGTTATTGTCCGGAAACCAAATTTAGATTTGTAGGCACAAGTGTGTGAAACACAATCCCAAGCGACATCTTATGGCATATAAATCCCAAATTTGAGAAGAATCCGATGAGCAGTTTTCAAAGTATTGCCAGAAACAATTTTCAGATTTGTCCACCAGGTGTCGCCACCAGTATGCAGCAGCAGGCGAAATACAATCCCAGGGGACATACCATGGCATGGTATCTCTGCATACCAAATTGGAGAAGAATCCGATGAGCGAAATCAAATTTAGATTTTGACATGAGGTGGTGCTACCTGTAGGCGCAAGTGGGCGAAACGCAATCTTAAGCGACATCTTATGTCATGGTATTACCCGGAGACAAATTTGGGATTTTGCCACCAGGTGGCGCCACCTGTAAGTGCAAGTGAGTGAAAAGCAATCTCCTGGCATGGTACATGCATGCTAAATTTGAGAAGAATGCATGCAGTTCTCAAGTTATTGGCCAAAAACAAATTTCAGATTTTGTCATCAGGTGTCACCTTCTAAGCAGAAGTGGATAACGCAATCCCAAGCAACATCTCATGGCAAGGTACATTGTATATGCATGCCTAATTTGGGAAGAATTCGATGAACAGTTCTCAAGTTATTGCCCGGAAACCAAATTTCGAGTGACATTTCAAAGCGTTTCAAAGTTATCACTTGCAGCACAAAAGAACGGAAAGAACCCTAGTGGTGCCACCTTCAGGAAGATCTTTCAGATACACAATTACAACACATACCAATCAACATCTTGTCACAAGGAATGCATATATGCCAAATATTGAAGAAACTAGATACAGTCGATCAAATACGATCGAGAAGGCATCCCTTTTGCATCTTTAGTAAAGGAAAAATTCATTATTTGTGAAGAAAGTAAAAACATAAAACTTAGGAAAAAAATCATTAACATGGCCCATAAGATACCTTGAGGGAAGGTACCAACATACCAAATTTAAAAGAATCAGGTCCAACATGCAGTTACTGTCCGGAAATGCAATTTTACCTTGGCCCGCAGGTAGCGCCATGTATAGGCAGATATGCATAAAAAATAATCCCAACCGAGATCTTGAGGCAAGATTCTTTGACATTGGAAATAGAAAATGTTAACTTGGCCTACCGGTGGCGCCACCTATGATCAGATCGACAAGAAAAACAATCCCAAGCGAAACTTTCAGATAAGGTACATGTATTCATGTACCAAACTTGGAAAAAATTCATTCAAGTTTAAAAAAGTTATTGTCTGGAAATATAATTTTAAATTTGCCCCCAGTTGGCGCCACCTATGTGCGGATCAGCATGAAAAACAATGCCAAACAAGAAATTGAGGTGAGGTACCTACACACCAAATTTGGAATGAATCGGTCAAGGTTTTCAAAAGTTATTGTCTGGAAACATTTTACTTAGCTTTCTGGTGGTACCCCCTCTACACGAATCAACACGAAAAACATTCTCAAGCCAGATCTTGAGACAAGGTACCCACACACCAAATTTGGCAAGAATCCTTAAGGTTTTCAAAGGCTATTGTCTGGAGATGCAATTTTAACTTGGCCCCCGGTGACGCCACCCAGAGGCGGATTGGCACGAAAAACAATTCCAAGCAAGATCTATAGAAAAGGGACCCACTTACCAATACAGTACGAAGGTGCGCATCTGAAAATCCCTCGGCTCTGGGCGCTAGTCATTCATAATGTATTCAATTTGAACCAAGATGTCAGGAACACCAAGTGATAAATATACAGATTATCAAAAATTTTGCAATTAGAAATGGCCCCTAAGGTTTCCATCCAATCAGAGAAACCGGTATTCATTAGATAAATCTCTTGATGCATCGATAATGTATACCAAATTTTACACTGAGCATTTGAACAGTATCAGAGATAGAGATCATTAATGATTTTGCATAAATTAAAGATGGCCTCCCATCCTTCCCGTCACTCAGAGGAACTGATGTGGTTATTCATTAATGCAAGTCTCTTCATACAAACACTTACACTTAAATGGTATCAGAGATAAATATCATTAAAGATTTTACATAAATTAAAGATGGCCGCCAGGATTTCCGCCCAATAAGAAAAACCAGATCTGTCATTCATCGTAAGTCTCCAAATTTTACATCGAACACTTCAACGGAATCAGAGCTAGAGATCATTAATGATTTTGCATAAATTAAGATGGCCGCCAAGGTTTTCGGTCAATCAGGTCCCGATTCAAAGTATCTGGATGTATCGATGATGTATACCAACTTTCATATAAAACAATTGAATGGTAACCGAGATATTTATCATTACCGATTTCACATAAATTAAAGATGGCCTCTAGGGTTTCTGCTAATCAGAAAAGCCTGTTTGGTAATTCAATGGAAGTTGCTTGATGTATTGATGATTTATATCAAATTTCGTATTGAACAGTTGAATGGTTTCCGAGATATGGATCATTATCCATTTTGCATAGTAGGATAGACCCTTGTGTCAGTGAATTATGTACTTTTTGCAAAGAATCTAAAGAAACCGTCTTTCATCTTTTTGGGGAATGTAAAATAATAAGATCAATATGGGAAGAATTTGAAAAGTGGTTGGGAAATGCTGGAATAAAAATACAGTTAACTCCAGAGAAGGTTATATTGGGATTAGTAGGGCTAAATAGCAAACCACTAGACTATTTACTCATAGTAATAAAACACTATATTTATAAAATGAAAGCCTCTAGCCAGATTCCACATATACATAGTATCATACAAAATTTAAAATATATTTACAATAACGATAAGTTCATTAGATATAAAAACGGAGAACAAAGAATATTTGACAAATACTGGTCCTCACCTTCTTATGGGAGATAACTGAATTTTTATCATTTTTGACTATCTCTATTTAATGTGATGTACTATACAATGTACTATCAGAAAAGCTATGCATTCAAATTATGCATTGGAATTTAAGAAACAGAAATCTTGTATTAGCTAATTCATTGTATATTTGGTAATCGCATGTTGTTGTTTTTTCCTTGTGTGTATGCTGTAAAATTAATAAAGTATGCAAAAAAAAACAAAAAACAAAAAAAAAAATACCCCCCAAAAGAAATTTTGCATAAAATTAAAGATGGCTGCCATGGTTTCCACCCAATCAGGTCCCAATTCAATAGGCTTCTGGGCCTTGACTAGGTAAATAAGCATACCAAATTTGGAATTCATCAGTGGAACCATTTTCCGGCTATCTCGCTCACGAATGGACGTACGGACAGACGGACGTACAAGACGACGACAATACCCCATGGCCAAAATTGGCTAAGGGGTAAAAACATGGGTCTGTGCCTGATAAATTGAAACCTTTTTGGGGTTGCAATTCATTGACGGGTGGCAGAATTATACCAATATTGCAGACTACACACAAATTTCAACTTTCTGCCAAGATATATTGGAGATATATATGCTCAAACACAATATATTAGGGTCGAACAAGTGCTAGTTTGGGAGATACAGGGTGCGGCTCGGCACTCTGGGAGTGGCGACATGCTCTCCTTGAGGGTAGTGGTGGTGTGCTGACATGAAAGCCATAGAAAGCTTCCTGTACATGAACAATCGCACTGACAACTGCATGCCATCATCTGTCAGTCTGAAGACCAGCAAAGTTGAATTCAGTTCAATTCAGGAAATTGATCATATGCACAGTGTGCACCCGAACTTTAGGAACTCAGTTGTAATTAATATAGTAAGTTACATGTGTGGACACAAATGGTTCGTGCAGAAGCTTTAGGGTAAATCATATGATGTGGAATGCAATTATTTGATAGCAAAATTGAAGGAAATGTTGTCCTTCATTTAAGATGACACGAAATTCAAAAACTAGGGGTTCAGTACTGCGGGGATTTCCCCGCCAGTTATTTCATATTATACTTCTGAAATAAAATATGGTTCATGCAAAAGCTTTAGGGTAAATCATATGATGTGGAATAGAATGATTTCATAGCAAAATTGAAGGCCGATTTTAACTGGAACGGACAAGAAGAAACTCAGTGGCGCCATCTTCAGGCAGATGTTGCTGAAATGCAGTAGCAACCGGCGTCTTGTCGCAAGGAATGCGTGTGCTGAATTTCTGGGGAATCCAACAAAGCATTTGAAAGTTATCGCTTGCAAAGAACATGGCTTGCAAAGACATCCACGGACAGGAATGGACATGAAAAAGCGAGACCCAGTGACGATACCTTCAGGCAGATGTTGCTGAAATGCAATTGCAGCGGCTGAGCCGGTGTCTTGTCGCAAGGAATGCGTATGCTGAATTTCAGAAGAATCCGACAAAGCAGTGGTGGAGTTTTTATTGCCGTGAAGAATGATTATCCCTCAAAACGATGTCCCGAATTTGAAACTGATGCAGAAGTACTATGGGTGGAGGTACTAGTCGGGCGTCAAAAAGTATATGTGTCGAGTATGTACGATCCTGATAATACACCCTTTGATTCCATTAGTGCGTTCGATCGATCTCTTGAACTGGCTCAAAATTCCACTAGAAATAATGACCTGATGCTTATTATGGGGGACTTTAATCGACGGGAAATCGAGTGGTCATACTCTAGTGAACATTCAGCTGAACCAACTTCTTGGACCGGTCTCAAGGCTCAAAATTTTATTAGCTCATTTCTGCATGAACATGGACTCTATCAACTGAATGCAGAGAAAACTTGCAATAATCATGTTCTTGATCTTGTTTTTTCAAATACTGACAGCATTCAATGTTTCTGTACCGATACTGCTGCTAATTCTATTCATAGAGCAATTGTGTGTGAACTGCCAGTCGTCTCAAAACACCGTGTAACACCTGTAACTCGACGTACTGTGTACAATTACCGTAAATCCGATTTCGTTCACATGAAAACCTTACTCATGTCTATACCATGGACAATGCTCAGTGAATGTGAGACAATAGACGATTGTGTAGATATGTTCTATGATATATTGTTCGCCGCGATCGAAGAAAGCGTCCCCAAAGTTAGTGTTGGCAGACGCAAATTCCCGCCCTGGTTTGATTCTGACCTAATATGCCTGTTAAAAGAGAAAGAATCAAGCTACAGAAATTTCAAGAAAGGGCGTGTGACTCACCAGGTGTTTTCTCAAGCACGCGCTGCCTTCCAGAAAGCAAACTGTGTAAAGCATCGCGAATACATGTCGTCGATTGAATCCGACATGCGACACAACCCAAAGCGTTTCTGGAGCTATGTCAAACAAAAACATAAGAATACAACAACCCCAAATCATGTACAATTCAACGGAAAGACTGGTGAAAAACCCTCTGATGTCGCAGATTTGTTCAATAATTATTTTCAGTCTGTTTTTACAAAGGACAATGACGCGGAATTTCCTGTTCTTAATGACGTCATCAGCGATTCTTTGTGTAACATATCTGTGACACACCAAGATGTCTACAATGTTTTATCCACAGTAGACGTGCATAAGGCACTCGGTCCAGACAATGTGTCTGGTATTCTGCTCAAGGAACTGGCCTCCGAACTGTCTGTACCGCTTACAATTATTTTTAACAGATCTTTTAGTGAAGGTATTTGCCCGTCACATTTTAAAGAGGCTAATGTAATTCCGGTTTTTAAGAGTGGTGATAAACAGAACGTTACGAATTATAGACCAATCTCTCTATTGCCCCTGTTTAGTAAAGTTTGTGAGAAATTGGTTCACGAGCGAATCTACTGTCATGTAAAGCAGGCCATTACTGATGTTCAGCATGGTTTTGTTAAGGCCAGATCTACTCAAACAAATCTAGTTTCCTTTATAGATCAAGTAAGTGAAATTGTCGATAAGCAGGGACAAGTGGACTGCATATACACAGATTTTACAAAAGCCTTCGATAAAGTTAGCCACAAACTATTGATATACAAACTTGAACGCTATGGAATGAGAGGCAAAATATTAAACTGGTTGTCCTCATATCTTGCCAACAGAAAACAGAGAGTTGTCATTAATGGGGAGTGCTCAGACTGGGCGCATGTCACCTCAGGGGTACCCCAGGGCTCCCTGTTAGGTCCCCTAATGTTTGTAATCTTTATTAATGACCTACCATTAGTTTTAAGATACTCCACTTGTTTATTGTATGCTGATGACGCCAAAATTTTGAAGCATATTACATGTATGACTGTGTCCGATTACAAGAGGATATGACGAATGTGTATAATTGGTGTATAGATTGGAAATTAATTTTAAATATCCTCAAATGTTTTACCATTTCTTACACGAACAAGAGAACATCTGTGTATCATGATTATGACATTAATGGGTCTGCTCTTGTTCGGAAGGATCGGGTGACCGATCTCGGTGTTATTTTAACAAGTAACTTAAATTTTAAAGCTCACGTATCGCACGTTGTTAACAAAGCATTCAGAATGCTCGGATTTGTAAAACGCACTTGTTCTTCTTTTTCCGACACGCTATCCCTCATTTCTTTATATAAAGCACATGTACGGCCACATCTTGAATATTGCTCTGTTGTGTGGTCTCCGTGGCAAAAGGGAAATTGTTATATGGTTGAGCGTGTCCAGCGTAAATTTGTAAAAAATTTATGTTTTAAATCTGGCATGCCGTACGATCGTGAGGAATATTCGCACTATTGTCATGTTTTTAACCTACCTCAGCTAGACCAAAGAAGGACTTTTTTAGATCTTATTTTTCTTCACAAATGTGCTAACTCTTTTTACGATTGTCCAGCCATCTTAACGAAACTGAATTTTCATGCCCCAACTAAGGTTTTACGTAATTTTACATATTTTAGGAATAGCAAGCATCGAACAAATGTCTTAAAATTTTCTCCTATCCAGAGGTGCATGCACAGTTTTAATGAATTATTTTCCTGTTCTGATAGTACAGATCTGGATCGTTTTGCTCCAGTTCAATCTTTTAAGAGCTCATTGCGTACTATTTTATATAACTAATTTTAAATTATCTCCTATTGTTTTTTGTCAACTTTACATAGATTTTTATCCTAAATTCTACACGTGTTTTATGTTATTTCCTATAGATCTTTCACCGTTATCTCTTAACTTGCTCATAATAACGTCTTAGTTTTACATGTACTATCATATTGTATGTTTTGAGAATTTATCTACCGCCTGTGATATATCCTTATGCATTTTATGTTATAATCTATACGTATATTATTTATGTGTTGTTTTTTATCTTTCTTTTCTTAATTTATTGTCTTAATATTTGTATATATAGTCTTTAGTATTTAATCTTAGTTTACGGAGCCTGTAAATGGGTCCTCTGGGCCCGTTGGTCATCCCTGGAAATAAAAAAAAAAAAAAAAAAAAAAAAGCATTTGGAAGTTATTGTTTGTAAAGAATTCAAACTGACATCCCCGGAAACAAAGAACCAAGATTCATTTTGACCCAGTGGCGCCACCTTCAGGCAGATGTTGCTGAAATGCAATACCGACTGGCGTCTTGTCGCAAGGAATGCGTATGCCGAATTTCGGAAGAATCCAACAAAGCGTGAGGAAGTTATCGCTTGCGGAAAATTCGAACAGACATGCACGGACGTACACGGAAACAAAAGAACCAAGATCCATTTTGACCCAGTGGCGCCACCTTCAGGCAGATGTTGCTGAAATGCAATACTGACTGGCGTCTTGTCGCAAGGAATGCGTATGGCGAATTTCGGAAGAATCCAACAAAGCATTAGGAAGTTATCGCTTGCGGATTATTCGAACAGACGTGCACGGACGTACACGGACATCCACGGACACAAAGAAGCAAGAACCATTTTAAAGTCCCCGGCCGCGTTGCGGTGGGGGACAAAAATACTCTCACTGCCCCGTGGAATTAGAGTTAATGTGGTTGATGTACGATGATAAAATATGTGGTGTTCTACATCGCTTGTTATCTTTATCTGCCTTCACACCTGTAAAGCTGAAAAGAAGTATTGAAGTATATTCAGTAACATAGATAGTGAAATGATAAATTTCCAAAACCTGTTACTATGGTCAACACATCTGGATTTTTCTTTAAAAACACTTTTTTTCAAACTAGATAGAGCTATAAATTTGCAACATTATAAGATTAGACTGATATCGCTGGAAACGAACTGACCTCATTACATACATGTAGCATATTTTCAACGTTACATGCAGTAAACACCATTTCGTTAGAAGTTGAGCACATTCGTCTCCTGAAAATAGCTTCCGTCTATTGTAGACACTCCAATATATATGTTACCATATTAGCCCTATCTGATGTTTTTGCCATTGTTTAAGTGCTGTGTCAATGCCAATGTTTAAGTGCTGTGTCAATGCCAACGTTTCATTATTACCAAATTGCACTGTTACTAATGGACTGTACGGACTGTGAGGGTACAGTCCATTATATATACTTATGCGGTATATCAATTTCCAGACGTTGCTTTGCTCCGCTCGAACAGCTTTCTAACCGATATCGACTAAAAAAGCTCGGTGTTTTCAGCAGGTGACTTATTCGGTGAAATTATCAGTACGACCCTACAGTGAAGGTCATGAATTCACAACGTTTCTGCAACTGTTTTGGTTAGGTTGTCAATGGCGCGGGAGTTACGTTTTACCCCCAATGATGTGCGGTTCGGAGTATCAAATTCTAAAACACTTGTGCAAATAACATCGAGCTAACCGTGCGTAAATCTGAAAAGTTTTAACATGGTTATGTGAAAAATCAACAGGCGTCAAGTGCAGGCGTTCATTTGGGAGACTCTATTTCACAAGTCGGGTGAGGAAAGAGACGTCTGCTTTAATATACAATCGAAATAAACAAACAAATAAATGAAAAGATGGAATTTCTTTCTCAAGTTTAACCTTTGTTTCCATCGTGAAATTGATTAACAAAGCGACACAAACAGACCTAAATTCACGTATTTTCCACACAGCTTGTCTCAGCTGACAGAATCACTCCCCAGTTGAGAGACCACATAAACTCGTCCACTGATATTGGCACGATGCCAACTGGAACGAAAGCATCGTGTCAATATCAATGGAGGAGTTATTTTTAACAAAGGGGAGAAAGGTTGGCAATGTTTACCATATTTTTCCAACCTTTCAGTATAATCTATGTTGATAATCAATTTGAGTAGTGCATGAGAATAGAAATAATGTTTTCATAGGCGTGCTCAATGGTTATTTTACGCACGGTTAGGGTGGGAAACTTTATAAATTTTAGGACACGGACTTCGCCCTTGCCCTAAACTATAAGCTTTCTCAAACTAACCAGGCGTAAAATAACCATTGAGCACGCCTATGGTTACACTTCGCCCTTGCCCTAAAATATAAACTTTCTCACACTAACCGTGCTTAAAATAACCATTGAGCATGCCTATGAAAACAATATTTCTTAAATGAAATATCATGTATCCGAAAAAAAAAATCCGTAATCTTGAAATATATTTTCTGGTCTTATGGTCTGAATACAAGTATTGTCCAAGCCCTGTAGGGGATTTTTCAGTCAACTTAAATGATATTAAGTTGTCGTATGCTCCGAGTATTTCTTAGCGGCCGAGTCTTATGTTTTTTAATAACAGCGCCTTGAAGCAGTAGATATATATAAAATCGTTACCAATAAGTCGCTGAGAAATACCCAGAGCATACGACATGTTAATATACTGTGTAACTGAAAGATGTCCATGTAGTGCGTAATATTTCATTCTGGCGCTTCAAACCTCGCCTCATAAGAACTCGCCACGACCTTTTAAAAAGTAAATACATTAGCAGAAAATCACATTTTCCTTGGTCAACTTTTATCAACATTTCGAAATAATCATTGCGAAAATACAAACTCTTTTTCGAAATCATGGAGATTAGGGTATGGTAAAAACTTAAAAACTGTAGTAACTCGGGTTTTGTTCGGCGTGGCATCGATGAAATCACTTTATTTGAGTCAAAGGTGAGAGAATGTTGCAGGCAAAATACACAAAACTCGATTTGAAAGATCAAATTATTGTGTTTATTAATTTTCCTAATTTAAATTCTAATTGGAGCGATATGGAAGAGGTGGGGAAAATTGACGACGTCTGGGACTAAAAAGCAACCATATGACTCTACAGGAAAGCATCCCTCGCCATTCAGAACCGAGAATACGGTGGATTTTCTGACGTAGCCTTGGTATCTCGGCCGCGCTTTTATTGCAGCTGTTCATGCGGAGACTATGAAATATCCATGTAGTAACTCGGATTTTGTTCCGCGTGACATCGATGAAATCACTTTATTTGAGTCAAACATGAGAGAATGTTTTAGGCCAAATACACAAAACTCAATTTGAAAAATAAAATTATTGTATTTATTCATTTTCATAATTAAAATGTAATGGAAGCTCCAAGCTGTCCCGAATGTAGCAGTCATTGGCCTTTGTTGTTCATGGGTTGCGTTCGCGGCTGCTCTGCCGATTTTGTCGAAGTCATTTGACCTCGCGCATTAATGGTGTAGGGATGTTACAGCTCTGCGATGTAAATCGTGATCCGCCGGACATGTGGCACAGCACACATTACAGAATGTGTGTCCGTTCATATAGCCCTCGGGTTTTCCTCCGGCTATAATGATTACAATAAATTGAATACACTCATTGATTCTGCTTTCGAAGGCTATTCTGCTTTGAGGTATTTTTCTTGGCTTTTCGTCAAAGACTGACCTCAGTGATTTTACGGAAGTCCTACAGTTGTTCGGAATTTGGGAGGGATATGGTGCTTGGAAGTGACATACATGTAGCAACCATAACATCTAGACCAGCGAGGCTGTTGCTGTCGCGAGATATCCCCGATGATTTGGTTGAGTAAAATGGCTGCCAATATGGATTCCTACCAGTTCGGGTCAGATCAGTATGTCCTACATTATACAACGAAACCGTGCTGAAAGCACGGGTTGGTGTAGCCTCTAGGAGCTTATGAAATCCGACGTTCAGATGAGCAGACGACATGCTTTCGAGCCTATTTATCCAATTACATCTTAAACGCTTGCAAAAGGAATCTATCCTTCGATTTATTATTATGAGTATCCTTGTTTAGTTGAATTGTATAATTTTGAAGAAAATTTGCATCTACAATGCAACAAATCAAAATGATGGAACATGATATCCAGTCTGCTTTATATCTTTCATTGTTCTAAAAGCTAGGCTGGGTTTGTTTTCAGATTCAGTGCATTATCTTGCTCATATTTGCTGTATACAGGATGAACTAACGTCGTAAATGGATCTGTGCACGCTATATCTTCATATTTAGTGTTTCCTAATGTATCCCTAACCTGTCAAACGCCTGACCAGCTGCCCGATCTCTGATCCCAATAGCGGAAAAGATGTAGACGATGTGACGGAGAACACTTCATACTGAAGAATAAATACGGCAATTGCCTGAACTTAATAGACCCGCTGTTCATCAAATTCCTCCATCCACTTCGAACAAAACTCAACTCCCATATACAAACTCTGAAGAACGAAGTCAGGCCTAGTTTGTCATTCGAATTCAATGTCTTGGGAAATCAGCTGAGCTACTGCCTCAGACTTACATGACGGTTTTGGCTGTTCATGCAAGATGATTTGATGATGCACCCCATCAGCTGCAAATAAGTTTGACAAGAATATATCTCTCTGGCCTTAAAGGACATTCATTCCTGAAATCATTCGACAATGAAATAAGTGACAGTAATAATTAGTAATGTGTAAGTGTCGTGTTTTAGCACATTATTTCAAACAACTCCTGTCGGGAGTATGTCGCCTATATCTTTGTTAGCCTAGAAGACTGTGAAGTTTGCCGATACTGAGTCAATAACTCCAACTCCGCACTTAAACCAATAATAAGTTATGCATTGATGTAATACTTGTATCGGTTTACCGATTTAGTTGTAATTTATAGGCCTTGCAGATCGAGACAGATCTCCCTTGGAAACAAGAACTATAGCCACACAATTCAGCAGTGGACTGCCGGTATGACTATCCTATCAAACCAGGGTCATTCGTGCAGATGCTCATGATATTGGACTGCATCTACAAATTATCTCCATGAAATCCTTATTTTTGGAGGTGAAGCTTCCAGATTTTGAGGTGTCAGTACCTTGATGATATATCAATGTCATCCAAGTATACACTCCGTACAACTCGATATAACAAGCCTGTCGGAAATGTCCTCCCTCTGGAAGCATTTATTCATTCAGTCCCTATATTTCGTCCTTTTTTCCACTTTTCAGTACTAGGGGACTATTAAATCTACCGTTCCAAAATAGTTGAAATGAATTGACAACCTAGAACTTTATACCACACATCAAAAAGAAACCATAAGAAAATAAATTCACCAATAATACTAGTAATGCTCAATTTTCAAATTCTCGGTCCATGTTATCTGTCGATACTCTACTTCTAGGCGATATCGGTCTTCGTAACCTTTAGTTTCCGAGCGAATAATCTTATCAGGCATGACATAGCATGCCAAACTCATTAGCTGTAACAGAGACGATCGAGGGAAGGGAGCTCAACATTTCTCCTTAATGGTTTCCTGTTCTGATGGCCCTTTCTAATTTTAATTTCCTGTTGCGGACATAAGGCGTGAGCGTGGAATGTACACTTTCTCAATTCTTACTGATCAGCAATATTCATCATACCTTGAGACAATGGCAATTCCCGACAACACGGAGACAAAATAAGAATTTGTGAAACTGTCACTGTCACTATTGTGAACTTCCTGTTCTGCTAATATCCTGGAAAGGTCTGTAATGCGACGATTTCAACCAATGTCGCAAAACATTATTGAAGGAACTGACTCGACATGGCTATTACAACAAACGCCTTCACTCAAAGTTACTCAAAAGTGGTGAACGTACGATCGTGGTGTAAAGGTTACTAGTATTTTTTGTTACATTACCTTGGTCTAATTCCGCTCAGCCCTGAGCTAGGGGTCGTATGAACATCGCGGAATATAATATATTCATGGCATTCACATGAACAGTCACCATCAAAGCCTGGCTGAGATACAACAGTCGCCTAAACGACTTGGAAATAATTACCGGCATCATTGGAAAAAACTGTTGATTGTGCATGCTTCTCTCTTGCAAGAAATATTGTCTTGTGCCGTAGATATTTCGATAATGCAGGAGGAATGTCTGCATTGACGAAGGCTAGCTATTGAATGTCGGATCTGACGCTTGTATTCTTGTATTCTATAAATCAGCTCTCTCTCTCTCTCTCTCTCTCTCTCTCTCTCTCTAGTTAAGTTCAGCTGATTGTCGAAGAGCGTTTACAAAAAAGCTCCTCTCAGATCAACGTGTGTCCATTTTATGCTCTGTTATCTATGGTGTTCTATTTGTGCCAATTTGATCTCGCGCGTCGACAAATAGAACACCATAGTTATCGGGCTGGCTGCATCTCGGTGTATATTCAACATTTGAGGAACTGATATTGAGGACTATTGCTCCATGCAACTTCCACCAATCACCTATTACCGACCGACGAGTTCGCTGTTACAGCTAAGCTACTATGTAAAATATTTTAATAACGATTCTTTTTAATTACCAAACAATTTCTCATATATGCTTAGACTGCGATGGCCTAATGGTTAGAGCGTTGGCCTCGTAAGCGGTAGGTGCTGGATTCATTCTCGGGTCGAGTCATACCAAAGATTTGAAAAAATGGAACTTGTTGCTGCCTCGCTTACGTTCAACATTAAGAGGATAGAACAAGGACTGGTTCGCTCCGTGTCAGTATAATGATTTGGATGTCATGTCTGCCTACGACATGATATTTCAGTGGGACAGCACTATAAAATGGCAGCATTAGATCTGCTCTGTTACAAGTAGGTATAGCCGTCTCATGATGAGAGTTTGGCAATCACCCTCAGCCATTGTTACCGAGGTTATAGCCGTTTCATGATGAGAGTTTGGCAATCACCCTCAGACATTGTTACCGAGGTTATAGCCGTCTCATGATGAGAGTTTGGCAATCACCCTCAGCCATTATTACCGAGGTTATAGCCGTTTCATGATCAGAGTTTGGCAATCACCCTCAGTCATTGTTACCGAGGTTACAGCCGTCTCATAATGAGAGTTTGGCAATCATCCTCAGTCATTATTACCGAGGTTATAGCCGTCTCATGATGAGAGTTTGGCAATCATCCTCAGTCATTATTGCCGAGGCTACAGCCGTCTCATAATGAGAGTTTGGCTATCACCCTCAGTCATTATTACCGAGGTTATAGCCGTCTCATGATGAGAGTTTGGCAATCGCCCTCAGCCATTATTACCGAGGTTATAGCCGTCTCATGATGAGAGTTTGGCAATCACCCTCAGTCATTATTACCGAGGATACAGCCGTCTCATGATGAGAGTTTGGCAATCACCCTCAGTCATTATTGCCGAGGTTACAGCCGTCTCATGATGAGAGTTTGCCAATCACCCTCAGCCATTGTTACCGAGGTTATAGCCGTCTCATGATGAGAGTTTGACAATCACCCTCAGTCATTATTACCGAGGTTACAGCCGTCTCATGATGAGAGTTTGGCAATCACCCTCAGCCATTATTACCGAGGTTACAGCCGTCTCATGATGAGAGTTTGGCAATCACCCTCAGCCATTGTTACAGAGGTTATAGCCGTCTCATGATGAGAGTTTGGCAATCACCCTCAGTCATTATTACCGAGGTTACAGCCGTCTCATGATGAGAGTTTGGCAATCACCCTCAGCCATTGTTACCGAGGTTATAGCCGTCTCATAATGAGCGTTTGGCAATCATCCTCAGTCATTATTACCGAGGTTACAGCCGTCTCATGATGAGAGTTTGGCAATCACCCTCAGCCATTATTACCGAGGTTACAGCCGTCTCATGATGAGAGTTTGCCAATCACCCTCAGTCATTATTACCGAGGTTCTAGCCGTCTCATGATGAGAGTTTGACAATCACCCTCAGTCATTATTACCGAGGTTACAGCCGTCTCATGATGAGAGTTTGGCAATCACCCTCAGCCATTGTTACCGAGGTTATAGCCGTCTCATGATGAGAGTTTGGCAATCACCCTCAGCCGTATGCAAAGATTCATGGCCGTTTCATGATCAGGTTTGAAGGCGATACCCTCAGTCATTATTACCGAGGTTACAGCCGTCTCATAATGAGAGTTTGGCAATCACCCTCAGTCATTATTACCGAGGTTATAGCCGTCTCATGATGAGAGTTTGGCAATCACCCTCAGCCATTATTACCGAGGTTATAGCCGTCTCATGATGAGAGTTTGGCAATCACCCTCAGTCATTATTACCGAGGTTACAGCCGTCTCATGATGAGAGTTTGCCAATCACCCTCAGTCATTATTACCGAGATTACAGCCGTCTCATGATGAGAGTTTGGCAATCACCCTCAGCCATTGTTACCGAGGTTATAGCCGTCTCATGATGAGGGTTTGGCAATCACCCTCAGTCATTATTACCGAGGTTACAGCCGTCTCATGATGAGAGTTTGTCAATCACCCTCAGTCATTATTACCTAGGTTCTAGCCGTCTCATGATGAGAGTTTGGCAATCACCCTCAGTCATTATTACCGAGGTTCTAGCCGTCTCATGATGAGAGATTGGCAATCACCCTTAGCCATTGTTACCGAGGTTATAGCCGTCTCATGATGAGAGTTTGGCAATCACCCTCAGTCATTATTACCGAGGTTACAGCCGTCTCATGATGAGAGTTTGGCAATCACCCTCAGCCATTATTTTACCGAGGTTATAGCCAAATATCATGATGAGAGTTTGGCAATCACCCTCAGCCATTATTACAGAGGTTATAGCCGTTTCATGGTGAGAGTTTGACAATCACCCTCAGCCATTGTTACCGAGGTTATAGCCCTCTCATGATGAGAGTTTGGCAATCACCCTCAGTCATTATTACCGAGGTTCTAGCCGTCTCATGATGAGGATTTGGCAATCACCCTCAGCCATTATTACCGAGTTATAGCCGTTTCATTATGAGGGATTTGGCAATCACCCCAGTCATTATTACCGAGGTTACAGCCTTCATGATGAGAGTTTGGCAATCACCCTCAGTCATTATTACCGAGGTTATAGCCGTCTCATGATGAGAGTTTGGCAATCACCCTCAGTCATTATTACCGAGGTTATAGCCGTCTCATGATGAGAGTTTGGCAATCACCCTCAGTCATTATTACCGAGGTTACAGCCGTCTCATAATGAGAGTTTGGCAATTACCCTCAGTCATTATTACCGAGGTTATAGACGTCTCATGATGAGAGTTTGGCAATCATCCTCAGTCATTATTACCGAGGTTACAGCCGTCTCATAATGAGAGTTTGGCAATCACCCTCAGTCATTATTACCGAGGTTATAGCCGTCTCATGATGAGAGTTTGGCAATCACCCTCAGTCATTATTACCGAGGTTACAGCCGTCTCATGATGAGAGTTTGGCAATCACCCTCAGTCATTATTACCGAGGTAACAGCCGTCTCATAATGAGAGTTTGGCAATCATCCTCAGTCATTATTACCGAGGTGATAGCCGTCTCATGATGAGAGTTTGGCAATCATCCTCAGTCATTATTACCGAGGTTACAGCCGTCTCATGATGAGAGTTTGGCAATCACCCTCAGCCATTGTTACCGAGGTTATAGCCGTCTCATGATGAGAGTTTGGCAATCACCCTCAGCCATTATTACCGAGGTTACAGCCGTCTCATGATGAGAGTTTGGCAATCACCCTCAGCCATTGTTACCGAGGTTACAGCCGTCTCATAATGAGAGTTTGGCAATCACTCTCAGCCATTATTACCTAAGTTATAGCCGTTTCATGATGAGAGTTTGGCAATCACCCTCAGCCATTATTACCGAGATTATAGCCGTCTCATGATGAGAGTTTCTCAGTCACCCTCAGTCATTATTACCGAGGTTACAGCCGTCTCATGATGAGAGTTTGGCAATCACCCTCAGTCATTATTACCGAGATTATAGCCGTCTCATGATGAGAGTTTGTCAGTGACCCTCAGCCATTATTACCGAGGTTATAGCCGTCTCATGATGAGAGTTTGGCAATCACCCTCAGCCATTATTACCGAGGTTATAGCCGTTTCATGATGAGAATTTAGCAATCACCCTCAGTCATCAATACCGAGGTTATAGCCGTCTCATGATGAGAGTTTGGCAATCACCCTGAGCCATTATTACCGAAGTTATAGTCGTTTCATGATGAGAGTTTGGTAATCACCCTCAGCCATTATTACCGAGGTTATAGCCGTTTCCTGATGAGAGTTTGGCAATCACCCTCAGCCATTGTTACCGAGGTTACAGCCTTCTCATGATGAGAGTTTGGCAATCACCTTCGGCCATCATTACCGAGGTTATAACCGTCTCATGATGAGAGTTTGGCAATCACCCTCAGCTATTATTACCGAGGTTGTATCCGTTTCATTATGAGAGTTTAGCAATCACTCTCAGTCATCAATACCGAGGTTACAGCCGTCTCATGATGAGAGTTTGGCAATCACCCTCAGCTATTATTACCGAGGTTATAGCCGTCTCTTGATCGGAGTTTGGCAATCACCCTCAGCCATTATTATCGAGATTATAGACGTCTCATGATGAGAGTTTGGCAATCACCCTCAGCCATTATTACCGAGGTTATAGCCGTTTCATGATGAGAGTTTGGCAATCGCCCTCAGCCATTGCTACCGAGGTTACAGCCGTCTCATGATGAGAGTTTGGCAATCACCCTCGGCCATCATTACCGAGGTTATAGCCGTCTCATGATGAGAGTTTGGCAATCACCCTTAGCCATTACTACCGAGGTTATATCCGTCTCATGATGAGAGTTTAGCAATCACCCTCAGCGATCATTACCGAGGCTATAGCTGTTTCACGATCAGAGTTTGGCAATCACCTTCAGCTATTATTACCGAGGTTATAGCCGTTTCATGATGAGAGTTTGGCAATCACCCTCAGCCATTATTACCGAGGTTATATTCGTCTCTTGATGAGAGTTTGGCAATCACCCTCAGCCATTATTACCGAGGTTATAGCCGTCTCTTGATGAGAGTTTGGCAATCACCCTCAGCCATTATTACCGAGGTCATAGACGTCTCATGATGAGAGTTTCTCAGTCACCCTCAGCCATTATTACCGAGGTCATAGCCGTGTCATGATGAGAGTTTGGCAATCACCCTCAGCCATTATTATCGAGGTTATAGCCGTCTCATGATGAGAGTTTGGCAATCACTCTCAGCCATTTTTGCCAGATCAACTGTCGTATTCAACTACCTGTACGCGGTGAATTGATATCAAACTTCTACTGTTCGACGTCACAGGTGATCTGCAGGCAGGAGGAGGGGGTTCGACTTGTGTGTACGACCCCCCCCCCCCCCCCCCACATGCACTTGACACTTGACACTTGACAGAGTCTTCCCCCCCCCGAGCATCTCACAAATACGTCTGAAAGAAAGTTTGGCAAATGTCCGTGAAAATATACTATCAAATAACACCAGAACCATGGTGTGAGAATGTAGGGATGACCATTGCAATCCGTTTTGTATACATAAACCAGCTAAATTGTTGGGTTACAAACATATTGTTATTGTTAATAATTTCATGATCAAGTTTAGGGGGAAAACTAACGGTAACCTGACCGTTGTTGATAGTAACCTCACCAACATATTATTAAATTTTGAACTCCCTTGAATACAATCGAATATTTTCATAGCGTTCGCTCAATCTTTTTCAAACTAAAATCGATATCTTTTTGTCAATCCAATTGCCAATTGATTGCAGTTATAATTCTTTTCTTATAACAAAATTGAAAGTCAAATGAGTTGAAGAAATGTCTGAGCAATAAACCAAGACAATAAGTGAGAAATTCATACTGGTGTAAGAGATGGTGGTCCCTCAGATATGAGTTTCCGCTTGCTGTGATTTAACTCAGCCCGGATATTGACATGTGAAAAGCGTCACTTGGATATCAGATTCCGCCCTAGGGTAATCATTGGAGACCAGACACTGGTCTCTGGGGATCACCGTTGTTTTTTCACCGGTACTGGTTTCTTTCCAATTGAAGCGGTTAACCGTTTCTCAACGACCCCTGCAATACATTGTGATGGTTTTATCGTAGTTATTCCGACAAATTCCTTTGATTCCTTTCAACAAGCATGGTGCTAGTTTCTTATATGAATTGCCAAACTGTGAGTCTTTTGAATGGATCCCGTGACATTACACTACTGATCGTCGCTATATAGCTGAAATATTGATGAACGCGACGTTAACCCTTACTTTTCTCTCTCTCTCTCTCTCTCTCTCTCTCTCTCTGCTAAACAATATCATTTAAGAGGCAGCCATTCTTTGCGTGTCCAAACTTGATCGCATATGACTATTATGTGATCACCCATGTTCCTTGAAGTATTAATCGCACAGAATAAATTATCACTCTACTGGAAATAGTGGTATATATCTTTCGTCTATGACGAAGTGGCTGATTTTTCATTTTGTCATGCTCTTCATGTCGGGATCATCTAACATTATTCGCAATTACTTCTGATACTGGACTAGCCATATTGAGATATTACAGATATTACATTACCATTTCACTGGTTGATTATTGACAGTACAAAGGTTATGCCATTGTATAATCAGTCAGAATAGTTGATTACCTTTGTTATTGAAGTCCTGTAGATGGTTAGATATTGATGGTTTGGTACTAATTAGTCAACAAGTATCGCATCAGAAGAAATATACGAGAGGTGAATAGCGGATACCCTGTAGATATAAAAGTTATGTATACCTTTTATATCTACAGGGTTATCCCCCCATATTGAGCCTATTCACCTCTCGTGTACTTCTTCTGATAGTTGAACTTGATAGAAATTTAACATTTTGATATGAAATAGGAAACACTAATGATAAAATGTTTCTGTATATTTTGTATATACTGTATATCGGAATGATCTAGTCTTGTTCTTTCTTTTCACCTTTTATTTTCCCTCTTCATACGTAAAACATGATGTTTTCAACACCGACATCCATGAAGTTAAACTTCTTAGTTCAATGAACCAAAATATGATGATATCTTTTAATTATATGAAATAATACCAGCGAAATGATTCTAACGTCCTGATTATTATCCTTTTCTCAGCTGTTTCCACACACTATATATGGTGGAAACCAACACCTCTCTTTCTAATATAGAAATTCATTACTTTTTTACATGAATCGACACTGTTATAGAGACCAGAAAAATGAAATAGAAATTAAAGTGTCACAATATCACATTCCCCTGACAAATTTCAATTTTATGGTTATATTTCTCCATTTTCCAGTGGTCCTATTTGGCAGTACAGAAGGACGTTTAAATGACAAAGCTCTAGGCTGTACGTTGAAACTTTCGAGAATAATCCATGGCAGGGGGTTTTGAAATGCCAAGGAGCATACAGGATAAATAACCCTTAATTATCATTACCAAATGTAAAGAGGCCATACATAAAGATAATGTGGGTGACGTGGGTGGTAGATTTCTAGAATATATACTTCTTCCCCCTTCGTATCCGTTATTAACAATGCGGAAGAAACAGGACTGCGGATTGTATATGACCTCATCAAGGGAGACTTGCAAAGGTAATTCGGGGAAAAACGGCCCGAGTGATTTATATAGCTCATACAATGCATCACTGAAGATAGACACACGGGTGTGGAAACCTTTAATATCGCAACGGCCATCGCAATGCGAAGTTAGGGTTGACATGAATAAAATATGGACATAGTTGTAAGTGTAACATCGCAATGCGAGGTTCAGGCTTGACATATCGGCGTTTACTGGCCCCAATGGACAAAATAGCGACATGGACGACCCTTAATATCGCAGTGTCTGGTAAGAGGAATAAGTCTACTAATGGTTTTCCGACATGAATCGTTTTGAGTGAGAAGTAATTGTCTCGCTAAATGATTTATCGGTATATAAAGCTTTCCACGAAAAAGGTATCTTGTCACAAGGTTACACCATTCACTCGTGAAGTATAAATCATTGCGTCAACTTTCCCATCTCCCCCCTCCCTCTCCCCCGCCCTATCGGCGCATCTTCAAGCTAGCTGCCGCCAATAACATATCCCCCGTCCATAATCAAATGGTTTTTTTCGTATTAAGAACAAATCCAAACATTTTATCCAAAAATCTACCCTAAATGACCTTTTCGAATATGACGTCATCAAAGCTATCATCTTGGCCATTTTTTTTATATAAATCAGGTAGTCCAAGTAGTAGCAAAATTATTGGATATGCCAGACTATGGCATCACACACCAAAAAGCTCAGGCCATGCAGTCACTTCCAACATATCAACATAACGTTCTAACGCATTTATTCCCAGTCAGTGTTTGAAAGCAAATGTGACTGGCACACAAATGTTCTCATCTGTCACCTACTTTGAGGTTGAGCTCAGTCTCTAATGAATTGATCCAGAGGCAGTCCATGAATGAGAATCTAGCTCCACTTGTCTCGCGTTCACAAACATATATCATTTTATCGGCAACGATTTGGTGTAAGTGTCACGAAATATAATTGACAAAGGATCTGCCGCAAGTTGTATTTGTCAGTCTTTTGTCCAGGATATTACCTTTTCAATGGGAGGTCTTACACCAAAGCCTTGCCATTTTATCCATATTAAAACTTCAATGACCTTTTAAAATAAGCTATAAAGTCAAGGACGAGCGAACTCTTTGTATACCTGAAAACATGGTAACGGGATGATGTACTGGCAATTTTTTGAAAGTCATGTAATGGGAAGGAGTCTCTTATTTGGTGTATTCTGCTTCAATACAGTTAAGTCATACATCAAAATGTTCTTGTCTTATGAAGAATCCCACCACTACATGTTTGACATGCAGATATATGTAGATAAATTAAAATCTACAAAACACAATTGTTCTTTGGACTGCAAGCAGAAGTCCGCAAATAATAAACATACACTATCACATACACTGTTGAAAAGTACATTTAAACTTCTGTATTGTCCCTGCTACAACAAAGACTATCTTAGAAAAGAAAATCCCATTGGAAAGTATTTTCAAACGATTTTTTATCATTTACTATGCCAACCTGATCGTCAATGATAATTCGTGTCAGCCAATATGAAGGACAGTCCAAAGTCCTAGAGTAATCCAAGTGAGTGAGTGAATAGAATTTAACGTCGCTTTCAACAATTTTTCAGCTGTATCACGACGAACCAACTAAGCACCACCCAGCCCAGTTGTGTTCCTGCTACTTCAAAGGAGAAATCTTGCAATAAAGACAAGGGATATTACAATGCTAGACATCACATTATCAAGTTCCTGTTGCTTCTCAGCAAAATGCATTAAAGCAAGAGGAACCTGAACCCACCCAACCACCCGCGCGTGTGTGTGCGTGTGTGTGTGCGTGTGTGTGTGTGTGTGTGTGCATGTCACACCCCTGTCATGAACCTAACTAATACATCCAAACCAGTTTGTGCAGTCAGTGAGGGAAATGCCCTGGATTCTTTCTACATGAATTCAATCCCCAATTGCCTATTGTGGTCCATCCATTCACATCCTCTTGGGATTGCGCGTGGTCCTAAAGGGAGCTGCATAATTAATTAATTAATCCACATGTCAGGTAGGCTCAGTTAACACAAAATGTCTAGACTGAGACAATTAGTGATAAAGAAAAAAAAATATTTGAAAATTCTTTCCAAACCAATTTTCATATCTAACATAGCTCCGATCACATGCACATGTATACACACCAGTGTAAAATACACGTGTGTAAACTTGGCACGTGAATGCAACTCAACTGCACACGTGTGTATATTTGCATGGAGAGTAAATTTGCATCTGGTGCGGAGGTTGTGCAAAAATATATATACACATGTGTAAATTTGCACTGTATGCAAATTTGGTCACGTGAATGCATAGCAAATATACGCACCGTGTGTTTGGAAAAATACTGTTCAATCAATTTTAAAAAATTGTTCAATGTGGAACATTTTTGCATCATACCCCATAAATTATTACTGACAAACATAAAATTTTGAGGCATGGAAACGGACCGTACTTCTTTTGGGGTCATGACAATATTTGACCTTTGGTATTGTGACTGTAAGATCAATAAGCTTCATTAGACTTATAATAGTAAGCCACCTGTCAAATTTGATGAAGGTAACTTGAATTATTGTTCATAAAATGCTTAATTGCGTTTAGTCCATTGTGACCTTGACTTTTGACCTTTGAACTGATAGATTCCATCATGGTTTGCGTCTTGTTTCACTTATATATTTTTATATCCATGTGAACGCTTAGCATATGATATATTTATACACATACGTAAATGTGCAGACATGCAAATGACAACACAAGAGTGAATTTTGTGCAAGTGTTTGGGGTTATAGTCTTCGCTGTAGCACACACTATATAGAATGTTCTTAACAGCTTTTCAATATTGTGCTTTCAATATTTATGGACTTCTGCTGACAGTCCTAAGAACAAATGATTTTTATCTATGTATATACACCTGCATGAGTCAATGAACATTTTGATGTATGAGTTCACTATATTGAAGCAGAATACACCAAAGAAGAGATTATTTCCCATTACATGACATTCAAAACTATGCCTCTACATCATCCCCTTAATAAGAACGTTTACCTGCTGTTCCACTGCGGTTAAGAGACATCTATTTGTTACTTATTGTTCTAAAATCTACTGTGGAGTACCTACAAATCCCAGTATGAGGCAGTTAGTGGTGTGCTTTGACAAGGCTCTCCAATTGTTGATTGGTCTAAAAAGTAGGCACATTGCTTCAACAACATTTTTGAATCATAGGATGCCATCATTCTCGGAGACATTGCGCGTGGAGGTAGAAGGAAAGAAGGCACTGCTGGGCCAGCCTTGGCTCGCTTGCCAGACGCGAACCCGTCCTACCGCCGTGTATTGCGTATATCCAGCTTAAGAGACTGTATGCTAATTGCCTCGCTGGATCCTTTGACATAATTGCTTATCAGGCTAAATTAGTGCAGAACTGGAACAGGTTATTGTTCATGTAGTCCTGGTTATGCTGGATCGTTTACATAGTGTGATGCTGTATACGTGTGTCTCTTGTCATTTAACTGCAGTCTAAACTGCAATAAAGATATATTGTACTATAGTGTTTGGGCCACAGTTCATTACTGTGAGCTACCTTCTGCATAATTTAGTCCAAAGCATATTTGTCATCCAATAATTTGGTGGGGGTGGGGGGGGGGATCTCTTCGCCTAATCATTTCACAGACACTTTGCCAATCCATTAAATTGTGTTCTGTATTAAAAAAGCCGGAACACTACAGAAATACATATTATTACTATCCTAGCGAGCCAGAGTATTGATCGATCTGTTAGGATCGATACACTGGCTTGGTTAGTTACCGATAGCAGTTCTGAATATAAATAGATCAAGGGATTTCCTCTGAATCAACCCAGTCAGTGAACGCGGTAAGCTAATTGGTTAGGCCAATCCGCTGCGAGGTATGACATGTGACAGGTTTGAATTTCATCGCGGGCAAAACTGCTTTGATGTCAAGCTGAAATCGACATCGGAAGTCAAAGTAAAAACTACAGGCTTGTGATACCTACATGCTAATTCAAAACAAGTGCTGGGGAGAAATGTAAGAGATTGTATAATGGAGGCATCGACTCAAGAACTCATTCGAATCACCAAAAATGTGCAGGTCCCAAAACACATGATACAGCTGCATTCACATTTGAATGTCATGACCATGAACCAGGTGATTGCGCTGTCACTTGAAATGGCGTTAGAAATTGTTGACAATACACACCTATTACACCGCGGATTAGGGCATTTCTACTACGTATTCTTCATCAAATTGTGACGCTATTTGTTCGTTCCATGACACTAAATTGGAGGTGGACACATGGGTTATGAACACACAAATACCCTGTGCAACCATTACCTTTGACCTGAAATGCTGAAATATTTATATAAATGCTTAAATCTTGTGATGCATTTCCGGTGACTAAAGTGTCCGGCTCTATCTTCTATAGATTTGTTGTGTTGCTTTTACCACCTTACTCAGTTACCAGTAGCCGAGACGATTTGCCGTTTATTCATCCCTCAGTCACATTCATATTCACGTTATTCAGAATATGTAGAATATGATGTACGAGATTTCTTCAGGTTTTGTTCTACTGTACTCGAAGAAAATCCTTCAATCCCCTTAATCCTATGAAGTAGGCTCTCGTTTGCAAATTGTCCGGTAATGAGTGAGTGAGTGAGTGAGGCAGTCCGTCAGTCCATCCGAACCCTTTCTCCGGCCAAATAAGGAGAACCGTTGACATTATAACCTTGATTTTTGGCATGAACGTGCATTACGGGAATGTTACCAGCAAGTTCAGAGCTGACCTACTTCTGATGAAAATTCGACCTACTTAGCTGACCTATAACCTCGAAATTGGCAAAAACATGTCCTAATGCCTCCTAAGACCATGGAAATGCGCTTAATTAGGTCAATGCCAGTGTGACCAGACCTAATTGGATCAAGGTCAATGTGACCTACTTTCTGGCCCAATTTCTGACCTAATTAGGTGACCTAGAAACCTCGAAATAAGGTGACCTAGAAACCTCGAAATTGGCAAAAACATGTCCTAATGTCTCCTAAGACCATGGAAATGCGCTTAATTAGGTCAATGTGAGTGTGACCTGACCCAATTGGGGCAAGGTCAATGTGACCTACTTTCTGGCCTAATTAGGTGACCTAGAAACCTCGAAATTGGCAAAAACATGGTCCAATGCCTCCAACGACCATGGAAATGGTCAGTCTTAGGTCAAGGTACACACTTAATCATATCAAACCCTACTTCTTAGGTCCTGTGACGTTAATCACACTACTCATGTCCACAATAAACGCGCCATCATCAAATAATAGGACGTGGGTGGGAGAGTCAAGTAATAACGTTCTTGTCCTTTCGTTTCCTTCAATAACAATGCCATGCAAACAGATCTCGGCTGCAGAATATATACGGCCTAAGGTATCAATAAAAGAAGACTTACAAAGGTCTAGTCTCGATCGTTAAAGTTATTAGAGCCAATACAAAGCATCGTCAGAGCCGTAAATTGTTTATATATCGTCCATTTGCGATGTTTTGACCCAACAGGTATATAAAAATAACTAATAATTCTCTGTATGCCTGATTAATGCTTCGTCTCTCGTGAATGATGCATGCAAGTACATGATAAATAGCCTCGGTTTAGTCTTCCCGTCTCGTGAATCATCTGACAAAGGCGAGATATTGCCCCATTTGCCAAGGAACTGTGCTTCCTATAACATTAGGCTCAAAGGAAAAATACCATTTGAAGTCCATTGTAACATATTGTAGGATTACAAGACTCACGCGAGTATGTCTCAGATCTAATAATTGCCAACGGGTGATGAGAAGATGAGAACCTAGCCATCAGCCCGACTGATCTCTGAATTTTACGGTGTATCGTATCTAAGCTCATCTGATTACATCATGTCCATTTGTACGCCTTTCTACAAGGCCTTTTCCTCACAACTCGAAATGTACATTTCCCATAGCGAGCCAATCGCAACCACAAAGCGCGAAATCTGTCATTTGATGTAAACAGGAAAACCAGTCAATCAAGAGCGCTGTCTTAGAACACGTTTCAAATCGATGGTCACCCATCCAAGTAAAAATGAAGGTTATTGGAGAATGGTCTCATGTATATTCATAAAGCTATGAAGAAAGCAGTGGCGTGGGCTCGGGGTATGAAGCGTGAGTGCCTGAGTGAGTGAGTATTTAACATCGCTTTCAGCATGGGATATATCATCCTTGCTAAAGCCAGAGGTATCTCTATGATAGATATCCATGGTACGCCTGGGCACTGTATCTTGTTCAGCTGTAAAGCAACATACTGCATATATTGACCAATCATATCACTTGTTTACCGCGACCATGGCGACAGTGACGAGCTTCGAAAACACCATAGCTTGTGGGATACCCAGTGGCAGATGAACACGCACATTTTCAACAACTATGAACACTGATAAATATAAAAGAAACATAGTTTCAAACAAAATGTATCTGAAGGAGAAATAAACCCATTCATCTACCATCAAACACCCAACAAGCCAGGCAAATGTAGTTAACGCTGAAACTTTAAAGGCGGTCCGCGATGTCCGTGTATCCGACCTCACCTTTCCACTTGAATTGGGTGAAATAACGCACGGATTTCTACAAAATTTCACTGATATATCCATTAATATTTAGGAACCGTTCAGGATAACCCTGGCTTTGCTGTTTCTTGGTTCAAAGTGCCGATCAGAATACAGTTCTCAACTTCTCAACAAAATACCACTGGAGTGTGTTTCAGGAATGCATACGGGAGCAACATCAACTATGAAGTTCGGGCAGCGTTTGGAGACTATAGTATGCAAGGTAGAAAATTAATAGACCTGTACGTCAGTCTCATGTTTGGGGGATTTTCTTAAATCCATATGTAAGTTCCATAACCCATCATCCAAAGTTTCTGGAACACTCGTGGGAAACGCTAGATCGTGTATTTGCGGCAAGGGTGTTCACTCGATTCAGTTGAAGCGATCGGAAGCTACGTTTCTGAAGAAAAAAATGAAAATATAAACCGATTTCTTCGCAAGAAAACCTTGTGAATAGCATACCATGGCGTTTTACGCCAATAAGTAGTGACTTTCGACGTAGAACAGCAGCATACCAAGAAAAGGGACAACAATGTCATTGCAAGCATTTTATAATTTCAAAAAGATTTCCATCGAAATTTGTTTGGAACAAAATTTGCTTTTCATACATATTGACTTTTAAAAAAAACCCCAGATGTTGCTTAAGTCAGCGATATGTAAGGTGTAAGACATATGTAATCAGACCGCATTATTAGTATATCTACTGAAATTAGTCCGTCGAACATGATATTTGAGATAGATACGGTTTATTAAATAATCCTAAATGTTTCACTAGTTAAATATGCTCAATAAATTAGGCCTAATTGGTTTTACGAGAGAAAGAACGTACTATAGTCTACTACATAACCACATGGAAAGGATAATAGTCTTTACGTTTTAATTAGTCGTCTATTTTGTATTGTCAGAGCTTGTAACCTCCTAAACTGTTGGTATATCTGACAGGAGAGAAGTTATACAATCTGATTCCATGAGAATGCTACTTTGGAGATTGTGAAAAATGAACGGTTGGTTTCGGCATGAATTTTCATTTTTCTAGAGTGTGAACAAGCTGAAATCTACAAAAAGACTACAATTTCTCTGTTGTATTTAAAGCAATCTGTTTTAAAACGGACTCACTCTGACGTGAGTAAAGTTAGAGAATCGGTTTCTTGGTCTGTTTTTAATCAGACTGTATTTATAGTACAGGTATACTACGTTGTAAAGAACTTTCGTTCTTCAATTCACTTCGTTTCTTTATAATCGCCACTAACACAAATCACATTGGTTATGGCGGAGAACCCATATTAAACGCACGGTATTTCAGTGCGCTATAGTAGTACTACATAGCAGATACACTAAAATGGTAATAGTACAATACATTATACAACCTCATAGCCAATGCTGTTCACTTGGAAGGTTTTCTCCTATTAAAATTCAAAGAGATCAATTTTGCGAAGATTTTGGTGGTCTTAATTGTATAACATTTCAGAAGTTTGGTAAATAGTTTATGATCATGATCAAGGGCGTCGCTACTCATGGTGCGTGTGGTGCGAACGCACCCCCCTTTTTGCCCGTAGACTGGAAATACAAAAATTATGTAAGATATCAAACCCCAGTTTAGCATTAAAATACGCTAAAATGCAGGAATCGAGCGTAAAAATTCAAAATTTGCCGGTGGGGGGCATGCCCCCGGACCCCATAAAAATACTTGGCATGCATTCTTGGGATGATGAAATCATGCAGCAAAAACAAAATTTCTTTTGGGGGATCAGCAAACCCTGGGATTCCACGTAGAAATAGTGTCTTAAATTGGTATACATATGAAATAAACGAATGTGAATTATGTAATTAACATACAATCATCTATTCATGCGGTTTGTGAGCGTAGTATTTAAGTTGGGGTTTCAGTATGTATCTAAAATCAAACATTATCGCCGCGAGCGCACCACGTGACGTAGTTTGTTATAGGACTGTTTTGTATGTTAAACCAGAAAGTCAAAAATCCGGCATCAGGTGCGATACTTTCTCAATATCGATGCGTGCTTATGTGAAGCAAAAGTGAAAATAGAATCTTAAATCTAAATACATTATGTTCAGATTTATTTCCGGGAAACACGTAGAAGGCATCTCCGGCAACCCAGGTCCCCAGAGCTTCCGGGGCCTAGGCGGCCCCTGGACCCTCGACTGTTGGTTTGACAGGATTTGCTTATCTTAGGGAGCGTGTCAAAAGTTTTGACGTTCAAACTAAAAGAATGCGTCAGAAAATGAACAGGTACTCGTTCTTTTTCTTCCAGCAAACGAACGTTCGACAGTCAGAAAATGAACACTATCCCGTCAGAAAAAATGAACGTCAGAAAAAGAACGTTCTTTTTTGAACGTTCAAATTAGTATGTATGATAGCGGTAAGAATTCGCTGAAGGGCTCACATTACGGCTATCGTGTCGACTCTTATTAGGACGAAAAAAACAAACAAAAACAGAACACTCGAAAAGGCAGCACCTTTGAGACTTAACTGTATTTATTTTGCACTAGCTTTCGTAGGTATATAACCCACTTCCTGTGAAGAAGTACTTTCGTTCTTTCAAAGCAACTATGTCAAAGATTTGACGTTTATCTACAGCAAATTCAATAAATGTATTTAATATAATAAAAGTGGATCTTTCGTGCATATTCTGGGGAATTATTTACCGGGAATTATAGAATGAGCGACATATAGGAACTAACGCGCGTGTATTATTTATTTGGAAGAAAACGAGATGAACTATATAATATTAAACTTCGACAGAGAAATATCACCATACTGATTTGGTTTTATTAAAAGTCCGATGTGACCAAATATCGTAAAGAATGATACAATAATCGGGTAAACAAGTAATAAGCTCCTTAAAATGTTCGTAATTTGAATTAATTTGATAGACAAATAAGGACTTTGTTGTGATATCAAACCACACATTATTATATTACGTATTTGTATGACATATATATAACAGATTTGATAGATGGCATTCGGCGAATGTTGATCCCGAATGTTAACCGTATATGCTAAACCCCTAGCTGTCCCCTGTTGTACTGTCCGACCTGCTCTGTATTGATAGTGTGTGACGCGCGTGGGTCGTCTGCACATGAGGCCCAGAAATGCGAGGTTCGAAAGCCATGCTTCTCACAACAGGGCTAGATCAATAGTTGTTGAATGCATAGCCCCCCACGAATCATGCACCAGAATTGAGATGTCTTTAGCTGCGGGTAGGAAATTAGTCATGTTTTGAAATTATTAATATGCATTCATCAAATTTTTAACACCTGTCTTGGTTTTATAAATATAAAGTATATTTGTCGCAGCTCATTTCCTGAACTGAAATTATAAATTTATTATAGTTCACACTTGTTTAATTGAAATTTATACATCTCCATACTAACATTGTCAGAATCCTGGAGCCTAGTTTTCCATCTTTGTCCACACATGGATGAACTTTGTCAGAGATATATAATGGAGAACATAAATCGCAATAGTAATCAAGAACAAGAAGAAAAAAAACGTGTTTCCTTTTTGCTTGGAAATATGCCAATTGCATCTGCGCTGGGGGAGAAAAGAGAACTTGATCAGCTCCCTATTTCCAGAGTAACCACAATATCGCCATTCACTTGGTTTAAATGGTTTATTTGACGACAGGAGCGCAATAAGCCGAACTTATTAGTGCGTCTCCCGGTAATCGTAAAGGAAATACATAGTGACAAAAGTATAATATAGACATATAAATATACGAAAGTCTTTCACTTATATAACGATTTATTCTTATGACATTTGGAATTTTTTGTCTTCAGTAATATTATCTTCAATAAGAAATGAGTAAGTCAGGGAAAGTATACAGGCCTACAAACTACATGTATGATCATTATAAAAAGATATGGCCCGACTGAATCACGCAGAGACGCCATGCAGCTCCCGTCATATCTCAAGGTAGGCCGCCATGTGAGGTCTCCTATTTGTCAATAAAACCATGGAGTTCAAAGTTTTAATTCCATGATAAAAAAAATAAACCTTGAATAAAACAGTTCTGATTGCCAACACATCAAGCCATTTCTTTAACAAAGATATATGGACCGATTGATTCACGTGGAGACTTCATCACGCATGTGGCGCCCGTCATTATGCAACCTGTGAGGGCCCCTTCATTTGTAAATAAAACAAAAGGACGCAGTTCAAACACCAACACATCAACACATTTCTTTAAAGAAGATGGATATTTTTCATAGACCAATGTATTGAAATATCCTTTGCGGAGCCTAAACCCTTCCTTCTTTCCCGCATACAAAGCATTCTCTATAGGGCCCATTTCCAGCTCACGAACTTCATTTTCAATACATACTGTCGGCTTCTTTATTAAAATTATACCATTTTCAGGCATTACAGATCGCTGGAATACGTTTGTAAGTTGATAAATAAGAATCATTTAAAGTAACATGTCCATGACGGAACAATCTATCCACGGGACGCAAGCGCCGTAGGCCATGACTATTGATCGCCCGACCGAGAATCTCATTTTTTGGTGGATGAAGAAGAGATTCACGAAATGTAAAAATCCACATCAAACAAGTAAAACACTGGGGAAAATAAACAAGAAAGAAGTCATTAATTTATCTTGTCAAGTATTATATAAGCGAACACTTATATATAGGTGGTGACAAACCGCTGAAGTGGAGATGGGACAAGAAAAAGAAAAACGTTTTACTTTTAGTTTTACTCTTTTTTTATTGAAGAAAATCACCGACATCGGTAATAGCACTCCACATGATTACGGAATGCATTGAATATATGCACACACGAAGCAAAAGACATGGCAAATTACAATAAAATCTATAACACGGGAATGACGCGCGATGAGAAAGTAGATTTGATCCGGCGCGTTTTGTAGTATCGGGATGGCAGCTTTCTGTATGTTGTTCATTTCTGCTCACGTTAAACGCCAGCCGTTTGCGCACGTGAGAAAATGAACATGCGAAAACGAACGTGCGAAAATGAACGTCAGAGTGCATTAAAAAAATGAACGTTCAAAAATGAACGTTCGACTGTTCATTTTCTGACGCTGCTGTGTAAAATGAACGGCCTGACGCATGCGGAAATGAACGACCTCCTGTTCAAAAATGAACGCGTTCGCGTCAAAACTTTTGACACGCTCCCTTATAGCTTTGTGTAAGTCAATAATATCGGTACGCGTATTGGTTTTTAATGTTCGTTGACGTAAAGGTTATCTTTTTTTATGTATTAAATATAACTAGAAAGTCAAATGGATTCAGGCATGAGGTGTGATAACATCGATGTGTGCTTATAAATGTGAAACAAACGTGAAAATATAACCACAAATCTGCATACATTATGTTCAGATTTATATCCGGGAAAACGCTTAGAACGCATCTCCGGCGATCTAGGACCCTGGAGCTTCCGGGGCCTGGGCGGCCCCTGGACCCTCGCCTGTTGAGCTGTGATAGTCGACTCCCTCCCCCATGAACTTTTGCTAGATCCGCCCTTGGAAATTGAAAACATTCGCACCCCCTTTCAAAATCCTAGTGACGCCCCTGATGATACATAGAGTTTGTGAGATCGATGAATACATCGCGGAATAGCGAATGTCTAAGACGTGCATTGTCTGAACAGTACATAATAAAGTGAAATTCCAAGCCCACACGGTAATGACAAGTACTCAGTTTTACTTGATATTGTAGGGGGGGGGGGTTCAGATGTTCGCATATGTTTTATGTCTGTGTGCGTTTTCTGCTGACCAACTTATGCGAACGAACTCACCATAACATGGGAATCAACGTACATCCAGAGAAACTGAAGAAGAGTTGAAGCTATCAATATTCATCATCACCATGAAATGGTGATTGAGACCTGGTCATCACCCTTTATTGGAGACCTAAAATCTACATTCACTGCTCATCATCAATCTAATGGTGGTCTCATCACATTAATTTGAGATAAATTGACCTCGTCAAACTTTGTCACAAGACTTACACACTGCTGACTGTGCGTTTGTCTGACAAGTGCTTGTGGTCATTCGAGAGATTCTATTTCAGAGGGCGGATGAGGGGATGCCTAAATGATATCTGCATAGCTGTAAATTGATAGATATTTGTAATAAAACTCGTAAATTTGTCGCAAGTTTACCTGTGTTTCCACCGTGAAATTGATAAACAAAGCGACATAAATAGACCTACAGGTATGCACGTATCATTCACACAGCCTGTCTCATGTGACAGATTCGTCCCTAACTTGAGAGACCCCGTAAACTCGTCCATTTAATCTTGGTACGTTGGCAACCGACACTATACACTGTTAACAATCGCCCGTAGATTTTACGGTAGAATACCGGCAGCTCAGGCTGCCAACCATCTACCGTAAAAATAACGGTGACCGTAAAAGTTGTTTCACGGTCACCGTAAAATGTACGGTGATATACCGTAAATTTTACGGCGTTACCGTATAATATTCATTACATAAATTTTTCTAAAGTAAGATAAATATGCAAATGAACCATAATATAATCCCTGAAACTGAAAATGACGCGTCATAAATAATAAAAATGGATTGGAGTTACACTGCTGGGGGTCGTTTCTGTCCTCACGTCCATTCACAGACGGGCATACGCAGTGCCCTCTACTATAAACCAGACCACGAGGAAGTTGTCTCACATGAAAAAGGTTCAAACAGGCAAACATGGTACCTCCTATTGACCCCAATAGTGTAAGTGAAATAAACCGAAGTAAAGCTTGTCCTTATGGTTCCAGTATCACATCCACTTATGGGTGCCAATCCCACCCTGAATGGTTAATGAAACTCAAGATAATTCCACAAGTCCATTTTCGTCCGAGTTAGCACGACGAAACAGTCACAGATTACCTTTTCTAACATCCAAATGAGGTGAAACAGGTATTACATTAAAGATGAACTAATAAAATATAACAAAGCATGACTTTTTGAAAGAAACTAATAATGAACAGAGTAATCTCCCATTACATTTGCACTGTAAATAACGGCATTCTACCTTTTACCGTCAAATTTACGGTCATATACCGTAATTCTGAAGATACGGTAGATTACCGTCAGCCTTACGGTAACATACCGTCTATTTAACGGTACTTTGTTACAGTGTAGGAAACTTTTCAGCAAAGGGGATGGAGGTTGCCAAAGTTCACACTATTTTTCAACCTTTTGTTGTAATCCTTGTTGATAATCAATTTAAGTAGTGCAGTAGACGCCCGCGCCCTGAACTATATCAACTTTCTTTATAGTACTAGCCGTACTTCAAATATACAGAGCACGCCTATGCGAACATTATTTCTTAAACAGAATATGTGCAACGTCATCACTTTCTGTTAAAGGTGAACTGCAAAGCTTTTAATTTTATCTAAATTGTTGCTTATATAGATCTTGTCTTATGTGACATAACTTTTATACGTTTTTGGGGCAAATATAGTTCGCAAAATTATACTAATAACAATATTTAAGTTATCCTGTTATAAATCCGTCTTGAAAACTTGCATCGCTTGTCTCTCTTGGCTTGTAGAACGTTATGACGTTATAGTGGTCCCCTTCATTCACGTTTTATTCAAATGTGACGTCATGCTACGTCGGATGAATGAACGAGGGCCACTATAACGTCATGACGTTCCAAAAACAACGGGAGGCAAGCGATGACGTTTTTAAAAGTTCTGGCTCTCGGTATAAGTTTTGACTTCTCATATACCCAAAATAAAACAATAACCCACAGAACTATTACCACACATAATTCTAACAACTATAGAAGTTCTTGTTTTATGACATTTTAACAGAACATTGGAAAGCTTTTCAGTTCACCTTTAAGATAAGACGTACGTGGCCGAAAATATGACGCTTCAACTTTGCGATGAATTAATTTCTTCACGTGGGTGTTAAGTAATACTGTAGGTGCCACTAGAGGGTTTCGAAATAGTCGAAAATGGTCAAAAGTTTTACAGAGATTGTTGGAAGTATATGCGATTGCCGGAAAATTGTGCTGCGTTATGTACGGGCAGGTCAGGATTTACTGTATATATATTTGTACACTCTTAAAATGCTGATGTTATATTTAACAACTAGACTTTTTGAGGAGGGAAAGCATTTAAGAAGTGTTGTATTTATAACATATTAGTGTTAAATGCAACATTTTAAGCTGTTGTATCCAACACTCAAAAGTGGTGAATACAACACTTTCTAATTGCTTTCCCTCTTCCAACACTCTAGATGTTAAATCTAACATTAGCGTTTTAAGAGTGTAATAATATTTATATTCTCACAAAACAAACGACCACGTACATTTGGCAGATTTAACACAGTAGATCTGCCAAAATTGTATATTTAGAAGGCAACAAGAAAATAAAACCTCCCTGAGTCCAAATTTTCTTATAGCTGCTTGGTGAAATCTGGGACCATACTCCATCCCTGGTAAAATTAATGGGTAGAGCGCAAACATGGTAGAGAGCAGCCGATCGTGCAATAAATTTAAGTTCTCTCAATCTTGAAATCCACATTCAAGTAGAGATTGAGCTAAATATTCTATTAACCGCATTATTTCCAGCTTGGAAATGTTCTCTCCTCACTCATGGTACACGCACACCCTTCAATATCCTATCACGATAGGTCACTGGACCAGGGGTCCAATTAACACCAATTCATTATCCAAGATAGATTTCACTGGGATGTTAATTACGCGGCCTACATCCCCAACAAACAAAGCATAGCCCAGGTACACGGCTAAGTAGAGGAAAGTCCATTATTAGTATTGTCAGGTCGAATGGTCCCTGCAGTCGTCCATGCGCGATTTATCCTGTTGACTGCATGGCGCACTGGGATCTCGCAAAATTGAATGGAAATCGTATTAACGTTATACGACTTAATTACAGCTATAAACACGCTGACTGGCAACTACACGCGATTTTTGTGCTGGAATAAACCAGTTGATGCTCTTTTCTCAACCTGTGTCTTCGCGCAGCCTATCTCTAAAGTCTATCGCTGGGTAACGTTGCCCAGCAATGATTGCTTGAACTCACCTGAAATAAGCGTGATTGTGCGTGGGCTGTATCTACCCAAACGTGGTGCCACTGCAGGCATGTTGGAGTTAGTCTCATACGAGCTGTCTATTTCATTTGGTCGTCGAATATTATGCCTCTTAAAAAATCAATTATATGCCTCTAATATATTTTCCTTTTTGACAGAAGGCTGATCAGTGCCTCTGTCTCTCAATACCGCGAGTTAACAGACACTCCCCATCTTCGCATACCAAAGTCAACCACTACAACGTAATGATAGATTGTCACAGAATGTCTTTGCAATTTCTACAACTTAGACCACAATAATTCCTCCAAAGTGATTTGACTGCCCTCAGAGCACTTGCTAACAAAGTGGGAAGAACTTTAGTTATACAACTTCTAGAACCAGCCTTTTGGGCATGTTCGGAGTCCAGCACAATTTTGGTATATCGGTCCGAGTGGTAGGAAGGTAATTCCGCCTTTTCTTAAGAAACTTTGTTTGTTGAATATATCATCCAAAGTAATTTCAGTTGAGGAATAAGTCGATACAGAAGCAGGTGGACTAGCTATACTCAACGAATTAACCAACACCTGGTAATATTTACATAAAATATTATATTATTTGGGGCCTTGTCTGCTGGAACAATAACGAATTTGGTCTGCAAGGACTTCTTGCACCATGGGGTCTCTCAATGTTTGTTTTGCTTCGGGAAGGGTATTTATATCGATGTGGCGGATAATATCGACAAACTTGCTTTTGGCAAGATCTAACCAGTCAGCGAGTACTGTAGGCTCTACTTTTTTCTCGTTTGACCACTGAACAACATACTATTCGAGTGTGCTAAGGATTATCTTATAATCGGCTATGAGATTGATATTCCTCGGCTCTCTATATTTTGGCCCCTTCATCAGGAGTATTTTGAGGTCCATATCGCACACTATAACAAAGTTACCAGTCGCAATAAGTCTCCATGGTTTAAAGATGAATATCGACGATGTATAGGGACTAGACGTGTGTTCGTTGCAGTTAACCCATTTTTTGGCTTTAGAGTATTTAAAAGTATTACTTACTATTGATTTAGTGTACTGGTAAGAAATACACGACGGTTCCGTGAACTAATTAGGTACAGCATTGCGAACCTCTGGGTCATTTAGAATTCTGTGTATGTATATTAAGACCTGTGCTTTATCCAAATACAGAAATTTCAAGAATAACCAGTCTTGGGGTATTTCGATTGTTTTCCTGGACAATGTAATTCAACATAAGCTATATCTTGAGGTTTTAGTGATGATTGATCGTATTTTGTATTCGGATGATTTAGGGTCCTCATAGTTAGCACATGCAATACTGTACGCAAAGTTTGTAAACTATTGGGTGTGTTAGATACAACCACTAAATATTTCAGAGTGAATGGTCGATCGAACAAACTTTCACCGACCATGATTGTGGTGCACCCGTTCGTGATGCTTAAATAGTTGGGTGATATTGCATGCGTCTGATAGGCGTGTTTTTTGTTTTTTTTTACATTGCCTAAACCTTTAACATTATCATTTCAACCATGCAGGGAGAGTGAGCCACACTTCACCATCTAGGGCAATTTCCTATCCAGAAGGGTCGGCCTTCGACCAGAAAAGTTACCTGAAAGTATTGCCACATGCTGATAAGAATCGCTAAGGTGTGTGCTTGTTAAAACAACTCCTGGCTGATACGACGGAGATTGATTCCCAGCGAAGACTGGGCTGTATCAACCTGGATTAACAATTCTTCTGCACAGGCAACTCTTCTACGGCGCCATTGTCCATCAAAGCTACAACGAGAAATAGCAGCTGGAAATTCTAGAATTTGAGCCAATACGATATACCCTCTCTTATAGTTTATTGCTCTCATAGTTCATGCATTCTAAACTAAACAAGAGCCCAAGGGGCTTCAATATACGCCCGTATATCTGGAATTAATTGGTCCAAATTTCAAGGATGTTTAATAGCCTTGATTCCAATTGGTAGCTAGCAATCCAACGAAAGGTCTATAATTTTGTGCTTCTGAGAATGTAATATATATCACATGTTATATTGAATGATAAACTAAAATGAGCTTAACTCTTACGTAACTAGTTGACCTTGAAGCAAGAGCTGAAAGCTCACATATCCCACACTGAAATCGACAATAATCAAAACACAAGAAAATAGTAGTTTTCCTGCAAATGGTTTCCTTTCAGAGAGAATTATTCATGAAGGAAGAAGAAAGTGATGAAGTAAACCTTTGTTCTTAATAAACAGGTGTGAAGTTCATAAAGGACCCCTCTTCCCGTTAAATTAGTAAATGTATGGTTTTTATAGCGGTTTCAAACATGGGAGACAATTCCACAGGACAATACCATATACATGCAGGGGATAAGATCTTTAAATATTCCAACCTAACACATATATTCAGCTAAACTTGATTCACTTTTTGGGGACTGTGACCTTGACCTTTGACAAATTGTTCTCAAATGTATGGCTCCTCTTTGCCATGCAAGTAAGGTATACTCAAAGTTTGATACCAATCCATACCTTGAAACTAGAGATATCGCATGGACAACAAATGTTAATGGATGAATAGACAGAACGCAACATAGCATTTCACGACCTCGTCTTCGACAGGCATATGAAAATGTGACTTTTAATGGTTTCTTGATTTTGGGGTCACAGTGACCTTGACCTAAATTTTGGTACACGACACATCGTCTTCACTCAATGTATCAATGGACACAAAAAATCATGATTTTTAAAGGATTCCCTGATTTTGACGTCACAGTGACCTTGACCTTTGACCTTGACCTAAATTTTGGTTCATGACAAAACATCTCCACGTAATTTCTCAATGGACACAAAATATCATGATTTTTAACAATTTCACGATTTTGGGGTCACAGTGACCTTGACCTTTGACCTTGACCTACATTTTGGTATGTGACACATCGTGTCCCCCTAATGTATCTACTGACACAAAAATGTTATTTTTAATAATTTCCTGATTTTGGGGTCACAGTGACCTTTGACCTTGACCTAATTTGTGGTATGCAACACTTAAAGTCTTCATTTCTGCCTATTGAATCCACTCACAAAAAATTAGTAATTTTTAATGATTCCCTGATTTTTAGATCACACTGACCTTTGATCTCTGACCCCGACCTACATTTGGTATGCAACACATCGTTCCCCCCTAGTGCATCCACTCACCAAAAATTAGAACTGTAGATAGAAAACTTTCAATGATCAATGATTTCCTGATTTTGGGCAACAGTGTCCTTTGACCTTTGACCGCGACCTCAATTTTGGTACGCGACACATCGTCTCCACCTGGCGTATCCACTCACAAAAAATTGTAACTGTGGATAGAAAACGTTCACATATATAGACCGGACACGAACACTTCAGTGAATTCCTGTTTTTTAGGCTAGTGACCTTTGACCTCTGACCTCGACCTTCATTTTGGTACGCGACACATCGTCTCCCCATAGGGTATCCACTCGTCAAAAATTAGAACTGTAGATAGAAAACTGTTCCAGATATAGACCGGACACGGGGGACGGACGTACCCACATTTGATACCTTAAGTGGTTACAATTGTGCAACAGACGGACAGATGGACAGACAGACAGACGGACGGACAGACAGACGGACGGAAACCGCCATCACATAATACGTCCGCCTTTTGGGCGGGCGTATAAAAAAAGGGTTAGGCATAGTGTGAGCAACGCCCTATTTTCCCGGATTTTTAACACTTGACGCGTTTAGTCAGCAACACTTGACGCAAGGAAGTGTTATCAAGGAGACCTGACAGTATTTTCAATAGAAATGAAGGGAGATCGCAGAAATAGGTCCATCCGGTAAACTAAGGAATGGTTTGGGTAAATATATATCTTTATGACGCTATTTCCATCCACATGATCCCATGAACAATTTCGACAGTTTTAAAAAGTTTTCTCTTTGGCGACGAATCAAATGATGGGTAATATTCTAAAGATTATCGTTGATGATAAGCATTGTTGTCACTTAGCAACATGTATATGATTGTTCATCATGTAGTATGTTAAGAGCAAATGTTTCAGAAGTCACACGCAAAACCATCGCCTTACGTAAGATACCATTGAGAACCAGTGTTTAACGAATTTACAAAAAAAGACTGGACTTGTATTAACTCTTTGCCGGTTAATGGCGCGATATGATGCCTTGCTCTGAACCATATATATATATCTCTCTCTCTACGGAAAGCTGGAACCTTGTAAGATGGCATTATCATAACTGATTATGTGTTTCCAAAAGAATAAAATTATTATCGACCTTTAGTGACAATTTGTTGTGAATGACATTTTCAACATTACCGCGTCCCATCATTTCGAGGGAAAAGCGAAATCCATCTAAACGTTTATTTATGGAGTGGAACAACTACGAAAGGATCATGTGAAAAAAAAGAGTAAATTCCAAATGATAACCTTCATTTGAACATTTGGGAGAATTTCTGTCAACACAGCTTTTCTCGCAACCACTGTCTCTTACTACTCGAGCGAGGCGCTATTTAATTCAGTCAATCAGCAACAGCCGCATTATATGTGATTTCTACGTATCCAATCGTATCTTGAGGTTTCCTTCCCATTCTAGGACACCATCACAGTTTCAGCACTGAAATGTGTTTGACCGAAGTAAGCCTTTCAAAGTTATTATCTAGCAAAAGAACTGTATCTATATAATTTTATTGGCTTTTGCGATTAAAGCAGAAAGAATAGAACATTGAACAAAGCCTGGGATATAATCTGCTATCGAATTTGGGAGTTGCAGAATTTCCCCGGTGAAATTTGAACGGTTTTATGGTTCACAGCGTCATCACGGACTGATGGTAGAAATACATCATGGGTTAAAGAATTGATTTTTCAGTTTTGGAACTGTGGCCAAATGCTAGAACATGAATAAGCATTGCCATTTTATCTACCATACAAGAAAATCAAGTTGTACTTTGAAGGGCATGACGTCTGTTCAAGATGAATGGTCATAACAACATTTGTATTATTTTCAAGACTTTTGAGGGATTACACACCATTTTGAATGTCGCCAGAGATTTTATATAAGTCGGCCAGTATTCATTGTTCATGTCAGAAATGCACCTGTATCTGACCATAAGGTAATACAAATATTATACAGATATACTTCCCCCAAACCACCCATTGATTCAATCACTGGTAAACTGGCAAAGTGTCAAGAATATTTTTCGGTCTACTTTCTGCCATCTAAAATCTATATTGTCAGGTTAGTTTGCCTAGAAATATATACATCCCAAAGCCTTTAGGCTCTAGTTTATTTATTTTTTTGCTCTCTCTCTCTATTAAAATTTGAGTCGGCACACGTTCATTTCAATACCAGAGTGACCTGCATATGGCGTATACATATCTCACCTAGTAGCATTTGCTAGATGCTATATAACATACTCTCTAAAAACGCAAATGTTAGATTTAACATCTAGAGGGTTGGAGGAGGGAAAATATTTAGAAAGTCCAACATTTTAAGCTGTTACATCCAACACTTAAAAGTGGTGAAACAACACTTTCTAAATGTTTTCCCTCCTCCAACCCTTTAGATGTTAAATGTAACATTTGCGTTTTTAGAGTGTAGATCAGAGGTCGGTCATGGTGTCACACGGTATACTTCTTAGTCACATTACAACACATATAAGGGAAGTGGGAAGAGAGGCGCTATTTAATTCAGTCAATCAGCAACAGCCGCATTATATGTGATTTCTATACATTTTCTGTGGCAATTGTCAAGGGAATAGAGAGAACAATTATGGGGAGAATGGGTGTGAGAGTGAATATGATTTACAACGTCAATTCAACACTAATTCAGTCATATCACGACGTCCGGTTTCTATTCATTTTCACGGCACGGATGGGGTCCTATCCCTTTTCACGCCCGGGAACCCCACAGGTGCCTCAGCAAGTCACCTCTCACGACTCCCTCGGCCTATACTTACCATGACCCGGAGTGTTTACGAAGACCCCCAGGTCAATCCACAGGCGCCCCACGCGCCTGGGGAGAAACGTGATTATGGGAAAATGTTAAAAGGGCTCTGAGTTTCAAGTTCAATAAAGCAACTCGTCCCCATTTTTCACTTTATCAAAGCCAAATCGAACAATGCCTACCACAACCACGGACAATTGAAACCATACTCACTGAAGACAACACAGATCAGATGTGCCACACCGGAGATGCCACCGATGTCACGATTGTCTAATGCAAATATGATCCTTTGACTTTCACCAATATAGGATGTAGACCTGCCATCCTGTACCCCAATACCCATTCCAAGCAATTGTTACAGGCACAGATTTCTGGAAGAACCCGCCTATGGTTCTCCCAGTTTTTTCTGGACGGCTTTGTGTGCACAGAGGGGTACAAAGACAAAGGAATCACCCACGCGACTACAATATACAATGAACACATACTTACCAATATAACCAAATCAAAAACAAACCGATGAACCTGTACATAGACAATTCCTCTATTCTATTTATATCTCCATCCGCACATTTATTATTATTTACTTATTTATATATTTATTTAATTATTTATTTGTTTATTTGATAATACAGCGCTTGTAAACATATTTAACAAACTAAGAAATGTAACGTATAATTAAAATAAAACATTGAGTTGATGGGCTGCGAAATTCGTACGGGAAGCGGCCCTTAAACTGCAATTTCAATCAATCAATTTCACTTTATCCCCCAGAAGGACTGTTACCTGCGCTCTCCGCAAATGATTCTGGAAGCTTTCTCAAAATAAACTTAAAACACTTGAAGTGTGAGGCATGATGGAGTTACATGCCAGTGAACGCCGGAGTGACACCCATCACCAGTGTGAGCTGGTCCAGGTGGTACATTCACTACGGACAACTGGGTGTCGGACTCTCGAGGTTCGCGGGTTAGATTCACAAATGGGGATGCCCCTTTCAGCACGTCAGCGTTATCACAGTAAGAGCACAGGCATTTGATAAGGGTCAGTATAAGATGGGTATCTCAGTAATATCCTAATTATCCGTGGTAGTTATGTATCTACATATATGGACCCCACCAACTAAGGTCCGTGTTAGAAGAATGGGGTATATATAACATTATGACAATATTGAGTATATAAAGTTGTATTTGTTACTACACCCACATAAAGGTCAATTGTGATTCATTTATCAAATGAATAACTAACTGTGGGCCAGAGAGCATCCATCCATACTGACTCCATGTTACTAGTATATGGGGTATATATAACAGCATGAGAAGGGCGAGTACACTACACATACATATTTTAATCATTACAAAGACAAATTGGTGACTGGTGACAAGCCATCCATTACTGACCCTTATCAAATGCCTGTGAGTAAGAGTGAGTGAGTGAATATGATTTAACGTCGCTTTCAACTATATTTCAGTCATATCAGGACGTTGGGTCCTATTCCTTTTCACAGCCGGGAACCACACGGGTGCCTCAGTTAGTCGCTTCTTACGACAAGGTGTCTGAGGAGCCGAGGCCTATTCTTACCATGACCTGCGAGTTACCACAGTATCCCCCTTAGATGATAGATATCGAATGGATACAATTTGGAATCAATTGTTTGTCTCATGTGGAGAACTGCTACCATAAACGGTCTAAGGGAGGCAACTACGAGTGGTCTAGGATGGAAACCATCTGTCTCACATCAACATATGCCAGCTATGTGTTATCACGGGGCCAACGGAAATACGTCTTTACTTCGTAGAAAGATAAGACAATTTAATTAAAAATTAGGAAAATGAAGAAAAATCTAGATGTAGAAATTTATTTTTTAATGAAAATCAGTGTCTAGACAGTTCCCAGATCTATCAATGGAGCTATTAAAACAATATCAATGAAAAGCTTGTAAAAACAGTACCACAAAAGCCAAAAGCCTGTCTGTGTTACAGTTGTATTAATACAGATAAGTGTTTTTAAAGGATCAGAACAAAAACAACAATCCTTAACTGTTCCCCTGTCACCTGAGAAATGGCTAAATGTGTTTTTTTGACATCTAAACCAGTCATATTTTAAACAATTACATTCAATAGCTAAGGAATAAATTTTCATATTATTTTTAATTAGGTATTCTTCAGTAATTTTATTTATATCTATTATATTTAAATAATATATTATTTATTATATCAATTATATTTTAACCAATTATATTAAATAATTTTATTGATATCTAAACTATTATAATTTATATGAACCAGTTATATCTCAGATAATTTAATTCAACAATTTGGAAGACAAGTTTTTATATTTTTAATTACGCCTATATCAGTATATTCCTTAGATCTAAACCAGTAACTGAGTGCCATATTTTAGCATTTTTCCATGTTATATCTTTATAATAATAACAGCTAAAATTTATCAATTATTAATCAAAGTCTAATATCAAAGTAATTACGAAATTTTACAATGCTGAACATCATGGAGAGTCAGTTTTCGCTACATCCTGTTAGAATTTGTTTTAATATAAAATACTATAATTTTATAAAATATACTATAGAGTGCAGTAGGATGAATGGAGGGATCGGGTCCTGGCTGTCCCCTGCTAAGACAATGGCTTGGGTAGCTAGGATAATCGCTGCTCCTCGCTGTGCCATAGAGCACTTAGTCGCGGCGATGCCTTGATCACTGCCGCATTGGTCTGTGTGACAGATTGGTCTCAGTGACGGACTGGTCCGAGTGACGGCGGGAGCACTTCGGGTACTGTTGACTTAGGCAAACGAGTTAGTTGACAGAAATATGGAATACTTAAAATATATGTTAACTTATGTAGAGAAACTTTTTCAATAGAAGTACGTAGCTCTGGGGGATAAGACAAAACAGCCCGAGATCAGCAATGCATATACATGTATATAGGAAGCTATTGTACGAAATATTCTGTCGGCGATATAATCGAACGCTGTTTGTTTCATCCATGATACGTTACGTACTGACAGACAGACAGACAATAGAAAGAGAAATCGACAAACAAATCACAATAAAACAATTTTATTGCAAATTTCCATAGAATCCGCAGTGAACAATCGAAAGCAATGGATTTATTTATTATTAATTGCCAGCAACGTACGACAGCTTTTGTTGTATATGGAATATTTTTACAACATAAAGATTCTATTATACCATGCTCAGCGTCCGGATTACCTGTGAAAAAAAAAGACATTGGAATGACTTCAGCCACATGGCCATATGATATGTAAGAATACAGTCACCAATACCAAAATACAGAATACTTGTATATTACATATGTATGAGCACCAAACTGGATAGAACACATACATGTACAAGTCAATTGACGATAAATACTTCACCTTTTCAGTCTTTGGTCATGTGCAAACACGACACGACAGTCAGAACTTCTACATATCAAATGCTATATGAATAATTAAAAGAAGAAACTAGTGCAAATAGACAGCAGGCCAAATAGGCCCGATAGTTTGGTGGTGTGCTTATACGAAACATACCCTGTATGCAAGATATTTATTCCACAATTTCTCACAAATTAATACAAGTAGCACATAAAATGAGGGAAATCGGCTAAAAAGGCTCTAAGACTTCGACCGTAAAAGTGGATTAGCGTGGAATCATTTAATTATTCATGACGGGAACATGTCCTGCATTATTTCCCAAAGTTGGCGTCAAGATTACCGTAAATTCTCCAAGAAGAACCTTACCAATTGAGGTATATTTTTCCCGATTTTGAGGAGGAGAACAGGTTCTCAAAGCGACCCCCAATTACAAGTTGGACACCTTTACACTGAAGTAAGCACTATACGATTTCAACAGATTTTGAGCGAGATGGAACGGACGGACCCCAGGAGCTATGAGATATCTATCTCTCTTATATCTCAATGTACAAAATAATACATGTATTATTTCCCAAAGTTGGCGCCAAGATTACCGTAAATTTTCCAAGAGGAACCTTACCAGTTGTGTATTTTTGTTCAGATTTTGGAGACGAGGACAGGTTCTCAAAGCTGCCTCCAATCACAAGTTGGACACGTTTACACTGAAGTACTATACGATTTCAACAGATTTTGAGGGAGATGGAACAGACGGACCCCAGAAGCTTGGACAAACCATGGAGCTATGAGGTATCTATCTCTCTTATATCTCAATGTACAAAATAATACATGAATTATTTCCCAAAGTTGGCGTCAAGATTACCGTAAATTCTACAAGAGGAACCTTACCAATTGAGGTATATTTTTCCCGATTTTGAGGAGGAGAACAGGTTCTCAAAGCGACCCCCAATTACAAGTTGGACACGTTTACACTGAAGTAAGCACTATACGATTTCAACAGATTTTGAGGGTGATGGAACAGACGGACCCCAGAAGCTTGGACAAACCATGGAGCTATGATATAGCTATCTCTCTTGTATCTCAAAGTACAAACTAATATTTGTTGGTTGTCCTGTGAGCTCTGTGACCACCAGTGAAAGTTGGCAGATTCTGATGGAATTTTTAACATTAATTTTGGATAAATAGTATTTACATAAATGCTTCCACATCTACAACAGAGGAGAGATGACGTCCATATACCATCACAGGAAGATCATGCGGAATTTCAAGACAATCCCTAGGAATTGCCTGTCATTACACCGGAAATGATTTACAAACATTTGAACGGTACTTCCTAAAACATCACCAATCCAATATCGTACACTGATTAAATATAAACAATACAGCATTAATTTCACAATGAATTTACCTTACATGTAGCTGATATAAACAAACTATTTACAGCCATACCAAATCTTGTAAAGATCCCGATTAATATATGCATTCACACATTATGAAGAAAGATTACAAATACATGCCTTGCCGGTCGTCTAAAAATAGCAATACGAAGCTGCGCATCTGAAACCCCTCGGCTCTGGGTGCCATATTTGACGAACCAAGATTTCGAGCGTAGAAGAGTAAATCGATGATTCCGGGACTTGTAATTGCCGATACATGCCTAAAAATATACCAGATAAAAGCAGAAATGTATAAATGTTATAGTAAGATCCACAAATAGTTTTAATTTCGTATATAAAGCAAGTAATCCGTATATATAAGCCGGCCTGACACGGCCTGCCAATCGGCCTGCCACAGGCTTGACACAGGCCTGACAATAGGACGACCCGGGTGCCAGCCATTCATAATGTATTCAATGTGAACCAAGAAATGCCCCGTAAGGTTTCCATACAATCAGAGTCCCGTGATGCATCGATGATGTATACCAAATTGGACATCAAGCATTTGAACAGTATCAGAGACAGAGATCATTAATCATTTTGCATAAATTAAAGATGGCTGCCCATCTTTCCCACCACTCAGAGGAACTGGGGTGATTATTCATTGCAAGTCTCTTGATACATCGATGCTGTATACCAAGTTTCGTATAGAACATTAAAATGGTATCAAAAGATAAACATCACTAAAGATTTTGCATAAATGGAAGATGGCCACCAAGGTTTCCGCCCAATCAGAGAAACCAGAAACCAGAACTGTCTTATAAATCCCGCCACTGAGATCATTAATGACTTTGTATAAATTAAAGATGGCCGCCCATCCTTCCCGCCACTCCGAAGAACTGATTTGGTTCCTCATTACAGGTCTCTTGATACATCGATGCTGTATACCAAGTTTCATATAAAACAATTGAATGGCGACAGAGATATGTATCATTATTGATTTCGCATAAATTAAAGATGGCCTCCAGGGTTTCCAGCTAATCAGAAAGGCCGGTTTGGTAATTCATTGAAAGTTGCTTGATATATCGAAGACGTATACCAACTTTCGTATTAAACAGCTGAATGGTTTCCGAGGTATGGATCATTATCCATTTTGCATAAAATTAAAGATGGCCGCCAAGGTTTCCACCCAATCAGGTCCCAATTCAATAGGCTTCTGGTCCTTGACTAGGTGAATAAGCACACCAAATTTGGAATTAATCAGTGGAACCGTTTTCCAGCTATCTCGCTCACGTATGGACATATGGGCAGATGGACGTACAAGACGACAATAACCCATAGCCAAAATTGGCCCACGGGTAAAAACCGACATGTTTCCTTCTCATATTGCAATGCGAACCACGAGTATACTTCTGCGTCACGCATGTTGTCACTAGGCATGGACTGAAAATTGTCAAAAAAGTTATTTCAAATGATTATTTACATGATTTCTTCAGACTTCTTTCACTCTAGAAGAGAACAGTGATATTTCAGGTCCCGGTCAGCTTCTTTATCTATGAACAAACTTATGGCGGTGATTTCCCTTGATGCCGGGGGGGGCATCACTGTATCCGAATCTTGCTCCTGAAAAAGGTGTAATAACTCTTCTTTTTTTGTCACTATCAGACGACCGGCAAGTCATGTATTGTGTATGAGCAAATTAAAACACTAATTCCAGTTAGTATGTATTAATACATTGTTATGCATCTTCAGAACTGATAGGCACTATTCACACTGAAAACTAAATGAAAAATTGTATATCATTAAATTGGTATTTACATCATCTAGAAGCAAAACCATAACAATTTTAAAGCACCAATTAGAAGGCGAGAGACTAGCTCAATGGCATTCACAATAAAACACATCACAATGAAACAAACATATTGATGACGATGAAAATTCACCATTCATAGACATCACAGGACAATTTAAAGGAAGTGGGGCATGTATATATGAAACAATCCCTCTTATTGTTTCATGTGAAGGCAATTTTTTATTTTTTTATTTTTTACTTTTATTTTTATTTTTTTTTTTTATTCTACACAAACAACTGTTTCATACAGAAAATATATCCAAGAGTTATACTGTAAATTCTTCCACTTGAAAGTGATGTACAACAGCCCCAAGAAACATTTTGAATTGGGCTTTTCCCTGTTTCTGTCTTTATCATACACTTTTTACCCGGGGATATTTGAATATGACACCCTTAACCAAAAAGGCAGGTATAGATTATTTAACTTAGCTGTAAGTTACCACACAATTTGAAACAGCATAACACATGTCCATGTACATGATGTAAGACCTCTGTCATATTCTGTGTACCACTAACAGAGATGATGCAGAAAAGAAACTCTCCAAGATTATTTCATTGCCAAAGTGGATATCTGGAAGTCTTAGATTTCAGACGGGGAATGATCAATGTATAAAATATCTCATTGTAATACTGGAATTTCACAAGGCATGGGGAAGGCACATTTTTAACTTTACTCCACATATATATGTGAAACTTTCAAAACTAGAGTTGCACACATTTATCGAGGTGTAAATCTAAAAGCCTTTGGGATATTACTTTTATCATCTGAAATTCATACAATTAAAAAAACGACGATTCTTCGACTATAAAATGAAATATTTTTAATAGAAATTACCCCATGAAGTACAAGACATATATGTTGGATGACCCTTGTAAGGTTACTGTATTTCCTCATGAGAATTGCCCCGGACTGATAAATATGGTGATTATACCTGTACACCTGAAAAACAGATATGAACCATTCACCATCATATATAAAGGTCATACAATCCGCCTTTTGCGCTATTCGTAATGCCGGTATCGGCCACAAGGTGGCGCTAGCGCTCACGGCACTTTGGTCTGTTCCGGTTGTCTGCTAAACTGAACATGTGCAGGAGGGAAGGCGGGTATTGTATTTCGCCTCGTTTCGTCAGATTTTCTCACTGATGGATACGTCCTTGGTAGTTTACGTAAGTATAGTCATCAAGTCTAATTTTTACTCATTTGTACAAGCATAATAAGAGCCGCTTTGTCAACAAATTGGGCAATCAAAGGTCGTCGCTGTTGTTGTTATAAAACATGGCGAGTGGCCGGCAGTTCAGCCTGATTAAACCACACTCCACTCAAAACAATCAAGAGGGGCCAGTTTGTTTGATCAAGTACTGTGAGAAATAATCGGATTATTAGTTAACCCGACTACCATGTAGCTGTTAATGTAGCTGTATGATTATAATGTGATAAACAAGAACCCAACCCGCCTCAGTTGGGACTGCTGGTAGTGTTTCATAATTTTAATATTGTGAAAAGACACACTGAACAGAAAATTAATTAACTTCTCATAACTACTGAGGAAGTAGTTTTTGCACTAATAGCTACTTATTTTTAATTTTTTAATTATCTAATTATTATACCATGTATTTCTTCTGCAAAATGCATTGAAACAAATGTATATATATATCTACATATTCCTGTTCTGTCCCATAACACACAAAATATTTTGACTGATTCACTTTCATAATTTATTCTCTGGGACCAATATTAGGCCTACTGACTTATGCTTATCTTCTACTGCCAATCATTTTCATAATGGTGGGAAGCAGAGTCGGAGGCCACGTTAGAAGCCACCAACCATAGATCTGCTCAGACTTGCCAAGTGAGGACAATCTAACAAAAACAAAACATTTGCAATTTATCAAGAGAATAAATCCTCTCAATATGATTAAAGCCGATTGAAGCCAGGAGAACCGCGACAATATTATCAGTGATAATGCCTCGACAATCGTACGGTACAGTAATCCTTTATCCCCGAGTCGATGACACGCAAGTCTCTAGTATAACTAAACAAATGTTTCATAACAAAAACAACGACGACCTTTGATTGCCCAATTTGTTGACAAAGCGGCTCTTATTATGCTTGTACAAACGAGTAAAAATTAGACTTGATGACTATACTTAAGTAAACTACCAAGGACGTATCCATCATACAATACCCGCCTTCCCTCCTGCACATGTTCAGTTTAGCAGACAACCGGAACAGACCAAAGTGCCGTGAGCGCTAGCGCCACCTTGCGGCCGAAACTGGCATTACGAATAGCGCAAAAGGCGGATTAATGTTGGACGTAAAAAATACAGAACCATTTTGATCAACAAAATATTCTACATATTTCAAATCTCTAAAAAAACAAAAGCAAATGCACTCTCCCTCTCAGTAAATACAGCGAGGACAAATCAGATTGCTGGTTATAGTTCACCCATTTACAAAATAATTTCATACCCATGAAGTGGAAATAAACTAAATATTCAGTTTAATACAAGGGGAGATGAAAATTTAAACAGCATGAATATCGATTTGTTATTCAAGCAAAGACATGGAAACATATTGTATCAATATAATGATACGCAATAAGACTTTAATCAATATGACAGTTACTGTATTTGATTTTGTACAATATAAAAATAACCACATTTAACAGTAAACAGGAGCAAATTCTTTCATTTTACTAAATATATACACATTTAGTTTCTATACCACTGGAAACTTCGTAACTTCATACATGTAACATAGATTATGTCTGCAACATTGGGAACTTGATAACTGATACATAGACAGATGTATGTACAGGTTATATCAATACCACGGTAATATTAAATCTGCACACTTCACAACCATGTAATTAAAGTTTCCACACATCCAATCATTACATGAAGCAAAATTGCTTTCTTCCATCTCAGTCCAGACATATTTTCATGGCATCAATAAAACTAGAGTTTGAACACTGAAATATCTCTCCCAAAATTTCATAATGCCTGAAAATGTGAACTTACCACTGCTTCCGTACATCAAAATTTCATGGAACCTAAAAGACATTTCTGTTTTGAAAAGTTATTTCACTTGAATTTCATCAAAATGATTTTAGTGTACAACTTTTATTTTAGGTATACAGGTAGTGCAGCTTCTACCTTCCTCGCAATTTATTAAATATTTAAAACTTGATAACATGTTCAATATTAAGTACCTCTTATAAAAAAAAAATATTGACCAATTTCTTCAGTGCAATTTTAAGCTTGCAAGTTTTGAAGAGACGACTTTAGGCCAGAATGTTGAGAACCATGGCTTTGAGTTGTACATGTTGAAAGCTTAGAATTGTGTTCCTCAAATGAGGCACAGTAGAGGTGTGCCCTCCCTCTCAATATGGAAAGAGGTGAGCCAAGGACCACATCAGGACACCTAAATAATTGTGACTGAATTGTCTTGAAATGAGCCAGATATGTGTAGAGAATCATCTGAAATTCCAAAATTTTCTGGGGAGTACCTGTGTCCCCCATTCACATCTTCAGAAGTCCCAAATATTGAATGTTGCACATGGTTGGGTGGGTATACATGTAGTTGATAAACATTTACAAATTATTATTTTCGAAGCAATACGAGGCACTTCAATGCAAAATGCTAATCGGGATTTTTTTTTCACTGCTGTGACATGGTTTTATTGCAAAATAACCTACCATTTCAAGCTTCTCAGAAGTGCCAAACTGCATTCAAGGAAATCTGAAATTCCAAAATATTCTAGGAAAGGAGCCCATCTGACAGTCTCAGAGGAGGCTACCATGGTTTGGCCCTGACAAGTTGCCCCAATATGTCTGCAAGTATGATGAATCTTTAACAGTGTAGCATTGTAGCCATACACATGCAGACAGAAACTAAGGAGTAAGAAGTAAACCGCAGTAAAAAAGCAATCAGAGATTGCCTAATTGTATGCCCCCCCTCCCGCTTTGGTCCGACACTGCCTCGCTATTGTTCTGATATATTGGTTGATACTGCATGGACAACAAACCCAGATGGACAAAGCACTTTACTTTGCACAACTACAAGGTACTGGCCTCATATCATGCAAATTTCATGCTTGTCCGTACAATATGGACCGTGATGCAGCCTGGACAAATATATACATATATCCCATTCATTCATTAAGGTTTGAAGAACAAAGGGCCATAACTCTTGAAAATATAACCGAAACGCGAATTTTACGCTGCATAACTATGGGGCATTGACCACATATCATGCAAATTTTATACTTGTCCATACAATCTCAACCGAGATCCAGCCCGGACAAATCCCAATTCACAAAGATTTCAGGCACCAAGTGACATATTCATAACTCTTGAAAATATACGCGAAACGCGGAGAAACTTCACGCTGCACAACTACAGGGCACTGACCACATATCATGCAAATTCCATACTTGTCCATACAATATTAACCGAGATCCAGCCCGGACAAGTCCCAATTCACAAAGACTTGATGAACAAAGGGCCATAACTCTTGAAAATATATGTGAAATGCGGAGAAACTTCACTGCACAACTACAGGGCACTGACCACATACCCTGCAAATTTCATAATTGTCCATACAATATTAACCAAGATCCAGCCCGGACAAGTCCCAATTCACGGAGATTTCAGGAACAAAGGGCCATAACTCTTGAAAATATAAGTGAAACGGAGAGAAACTTTACGCTGCACAACTGTGGAGCACTGACCACATATCATGCAAATTTCATACTTGTCCATACCATATTAACCAAGATCCAGCCCGAACAAGTCGAGATTTCAGAAAAAGGGCCATAACTTTTGAAAATTATACCGGAACTCCGAAAAAACTCTACGCTGCACAACTACGAGGCCCTGGCCACATTCAATGCAAGTTTCAATCCTGTCCATCAAATATTAACCGAGATATCGCGCGGACAAGAAATTCGGACGGACGGACAGACAAAGCGATCGCTATATTAAATAATTTTAAATATACATTTTATGAATATTGTCCCCTTTAACACAACCATGTGAAATTTTGTGATGAAGATGTTGGCCTAAAAATATTCATTACTTCCTCGTCCTCCTTTAGGTGCAACATTTCCTCCTGGGTTCTGGGAGAAGGCAGGGTTGTCCTTTCCTTCCAATGTTCTTCTGTTAAATTCTGTTAGTGGCTTATTAGGGTCATCATTCTGAAACAAATTAGCATTCATAAAAATAACATTCAAGTTAAAATGACCTTCACATTCATCAACAGGGAAGATCTTTAATTGAATGTTTGATGATGGTAACCCATCATTCTGCAGGTTAGGACGATCCCACTCTCTAAACCGGAGGTGGAAAAGATCTTTTTCGCTCAATAAATCAGTTTACATAATGAATTCAGTAAATCCTCAAGAGGCAGACATAGATATATATATATCTCCTTCAAATGTTAGTAAAAAAAATAAATTATCATCTATCTAATTTGCATAATAATAGGCCAAATATCTGTCAAGCTATTTAAATAACATAGACTGGTTCTGCAAATGGAAAATTAATTTTAGCACATCGAGCAATACATGTAGCTGAATACGCCTGAAGTTTTGAAGCATTGGTTAAGAAGCAATCAAAAGTTATTGAGCAAAAAGAACTCTTTATATGTCCATTTTAGAGAGTGGGATCTCCCTGACCAGTTCCAGAAACCTTGGAAGGGAAATATTTTCTTTTATCGGATAATTTTACAGGATAGAGCCATGATTTTAGCACTAAACTATGGAAATATATTCTTCTGAACAGTACGTCGATAAAGACAAACAAAGGGTAATCAACATATTCAAATTACTACCATAGCAACACAACCTGTAAGCATGCCCAGCTAGGGTTGTCTGGCATGCACCTTACTCCCACCCCCCTCCCCCAACAGAACTGAGGGGCAACGTATACACGGATGTACTTCAGAGGCATTTTCAAGGGAAGTATTTCACAACAGTTGGAAATTTTTCATCTACTGAAATCTTCCCCAAACATGCCAAATTACATAAAATGGAGATTTCTTTTTAGTTTTGAAATTCACAAAACACAAATCCATGTTTCCCTATCACAGACTTTTCCAAACATCAACATGTCGGGTGGATCTCATTCATTAATCATTTATTGTAAGAGGCTGGCGCAAAACTTATAAACATCAGCAATGAGAAAAAAATTTAATTTGATATTTATTTCTATTGGCCTATGGAGAAAATGTGAAGAACTTTCCAGCCAACCATCGTTTCTGTGATGTCCAAGATCAGTTCATAAAGAAAAGTGGAAATCCTGCAGAGATGGCAGTGATAGGAAACAAGGAATATATTTTATGGGTTTCGTAAATTTATTCAAAACTGGGTCCCAAAATCATTTTTTTTTCGAACAGCTAGTACACCGAAATCAAGACATGCAATGTAGAAAACTGAATTATTAGGACTGATAAATCCAGTAAACAATATGTGGATGAGAGCATTTGTATTGCATGTATATAGTAACAGGCTGGATTACAATAGTTAATGGGTGGCATGCATGCAACTATTATGGCTTGAGAGAATTACAGGTTGGGTTGGCGGGGGGTGTTGTGGAGGAGTAGGTGAAGGGGATGGGGAGGGGCGGGGTGAGTGGGAGTTGGGGTGGGGGATTTCCAGGCAGTGTTCTTAGTTATGTATCATCATCATAATCATGTCCCACATGATATTCTAAAATTCAATATTGGACAACGCAAATTGACTCTCTCTCAAATTGATTTTAACTGTATGTTAATACCATACCCCAAAAATTTGACCCCCAAGAATGGTAGTATTTAATATAAGATCTAAGATGCGGTACCATGCGGATTATATCACAATTTAATTACATGGACCATAATTATCAGAATATTTGGACCAGTAACGAAGCAATGACTCACCTACCAGTTAGTATCCATATAGTTTGTTTGAAGTTGGATGGTAAAGAACCCAGGTTCTCCATGGAGGAACAGGATCATCCATCCATATATAGATTTAGGTATTAAGAAGAATTCACTAATTTAAGGATGTGCAAATAAACAAATCACTCTGAACAGTAAGTAGCATTACTATGCAAGCAAAAGGACCAAATCCACTCAAGCAAAGCATCCTCACCCCGATATCCTCATACTCGCCCACCGTATTTTTGCCGGCACCATTTTCCACCATCTCCAGTTCGTTAGGTGAGCGTTTTGGACGGGGGGTTTTTCCTGACCAACCCTGATACACCGAGCTATCCGAGTCACCTGCATTTGAGCTCACTCCAATGTACGCCTTACTGGTGTGCCTACGTCTGGAAATTATTGAACAGATTAGTTATCTGTTAATAAGGGGATCTTATTCAACATATCTGAAACACTAGGAAATTATACAGAAGAGAATATATTCAGCATGGCTATTATGGGTGAATATACATTGGATAAAATAATATACTCAAGGATGAAATGGCTATAATGAACAAACAAAATGCATGTCTATAGATAATATAGTCAAACACATGTGGATACATGAGTAGTGTGACTAACATCACAGGATCTACGAAGTAGGGTGAGGAAGATGAATTGGGGGTCCAATCATAATGTTATAGGTCACCTGAGTAGGTCAAATTTTCATCAAAAGTAGATCAGCTCCGAACTTGCTGGTAGCAGTTCTCTAATGCACATTCATGCCAAAAATCAAGGTTCCAATGTCAACGGTTCTCCTGATTTTGCCGATGAAAGTATTCGGATGGACAATTTGCAAATGAGAGCCTACTTAGTAGAAATAAACCTATAATATACATACAATGGCGTTCAAAGAAAACTTTTCATTTTGAAGTACATTGTCACAAATGCAAATTCACAAGGGAAATCTACATAATTTTATACCGTACATAATATAGCGAATGTAATAGCAGCTAGGTATGGAAAACATTACAGATAGTGTTGTAGCCTACATTTTACTGTAGCAGGATACAGAGCAACGTAGTACAGGCAATACGAATGCGAACAATTTATAAGGTTTTTATCAATCCCCCTTGTGCTATAATTCTCGTTTATCCTTAGACACATGAGCAGTGTGACTAATGTTACAGGACCTACAAAGTACAGTGAGGAAGATGACTTGAGGGTCCAAGCGTAATGTTATAGGTCACCTAAGTAGGCCAAATTTTCATCAAAAGTAGGTCAGCTCAGAACTTGCTGGTAACAGTATCCTACATGTAATGCACGTTCATGCCAAAAATCAAGATTCTAATGTCAATGGTTCTCCTTATTTTGCTGACGAAAGGATTCGGATGAACTGACTGACTGACTGACTCTCTCACTCATTACCGGACAATTTGCAAACGAGAGCCTACTTCTGAAGCTGCCATGACAAAGGAAATGGACAAGATCAAATGACCATGGATGAAGTAGACAAGGACAAAATGGCCATGAATGAGATCAGCAAGGACAAACTAGCCATGCAATAAAATAGAGGACAAAATGGACATGAGATTGCCACAAACAAAATGGTTATGGATAACATCAGAAAAATATTCTGTTCATACAATTTGAAGAAATGACATACATTTAATAGCATGGTTATTGATTCAAACAAATAACACAGTGTACTGTAGTTGAACAACCTACCTGGTAGTTGTACTAGATTAAAATCATGAATATCTCACACTGTATAATTCTGACGATGTACAATATGATTGAAGCTGGTATATAATGTGTTATGAAATAATGCAGAAAGACCTTTGGGACAGGGGAGGAAGCATGGATGTGTGTGGGTCAACATGGATCGTTCAGATAGAAATCAAGGAAATTTACCTGAACTGCAGCTAATATATTTCCAAAATATTTTAATGGTAGTGTAAGATCACAAACTGGAACAATTGTAGGTTGATGGAGGTCACATGACCATACGGTCAGCGGTTAATCTTGTAGGCTGTAAAATTGTAGTCAAAACTGCAGCCATAGGTTAAGAGGGCTTGTGAGAACAACAAGGTCAAGCACAAATTAATAGGTGAGGCTCAAAGGTGTAGATAGCTGGCAGGTAAAATATGTCATAATCGGATCAGAACAACCGATCGACCATAAACTATCGAGTGTGCAATCATATATGCCACGATAAAAGCTTGCAATATATGCCCATATATGTATGTAAGCATCGGGATAAGGTCATACTGGAGAAGAGGATATGCCTTTATCTTGTCACGTAATTGGTTTGAATGTACAGGTGAAAGCTGTGATAAGCAGGATACGATCACCTGCTCACCTGTATTTTGCAAACGAGGTTTCAGTTTCACGAGTGGCACCGTCATAGACGTAGTCGTAACTCGGGGCACTTGTCATATTAGCTGGATCTTGCCACCTGTTACATTTCAATCTCATCAATATCTTTCATACACTGTGCATACAACTGGCCATTTCACTTGTTTTTTTCAAATGGTATGTGTATATAAAGAGAATGTTATGTCATTTTAACATCAAATGCCCCTAGGTTTTCTGTACAATTAAGTTAGGTAATATAAATGGTACGAAAACAATAAATCGATTCATTTAGTCCCGAAGGGGTCCAACTCCAGCATTGAACAATTGTTTTAGATCGTTTGCAATAAAGTGTTTTTTTTCCACAGTTGAAATTAACAGAGTGGAGTTCAACTACTCTTATACTCGACAGTGGTGTAGAAAGTTCATCAAATGTGGGACAAAACTCACTAAATCGGGCCCAAATTGACAACTTTTATATGGAAATACATTCCAAACAGTCAAAAGCGCGCCTCCTCCAATCTAAGAGAAGAACTTTGAATTCAAACAGAAGACAGGAACTTACATGCAATTTGTAAGAAATACAACTGATTGTGTGAGGAACTGGAGGCTGAGAGTTAAACTCAGCAGGATTTATCAAAATATAGCTATTAAAAAACATTGGAAATGCAATTCAAGATACAAAGATTTTATGGGGAAAAAGATAAACAAATTAACTACTAAATGCGTTATTCTTTCCCCATTGGACCATTCATAATCATGTGGCTGTCATTAATTTTCGATATTGAGTCCAAAGTGGGTTCATTAATATGACAGCGTGGTGTGTGGGTCTTTTCAGCCAGTGTAATTGGTTTACACTATCATGACTATGCCTGATAGCAGGCCCGAGATCATGGACAGTAAAGCAAAATGTCTAGTATGTGATATATTCTAACTGCTTTCCCCAACTTAATGAGAAGATTATCAGATGTCCGGGTCATATAATAAAACAATTATTAGTCTTTAGATATCGGTTTTTATAAGGTTTTGTGCACCTGAGAGAACAACATTCAATTTGTTTTCTCAGGTCCACAAAACAATTTACTGACCTCATCAAATGACTGTAATTGTATAACAGCGGACATTTTGATATAAAAGACATGATTTTGTCGATTACAACCCTTGGTCCATCACAGCAAAACTACAGGCCTAATGATTTGTTTACTTTGCCAAATTACCCTCAAGCTCGATCATGTTTTATCCTGCAATGTCATCCATGTCGACAGATGTTGTATTACTCTGATATCATTAACACAGCATTATTTTAAGTGTCAATGTCGTTGCATTAGAGCTCACTGTAAATTTAATTTGGTGTATCAGTTAAATACAGGACTTGCCCTTCCGACTAGCTGTGCTAGTGCTGGGATCCTGGATTAGCAATTAAATTTACATGAGTGATGTCAGGTGACAGGGTAATCAATTGTATTCTTCTGATTCGCTCCTGCCATTTAGTTGCCATGGATGCACAATGCATCATGGGACTAAAATAGGGATAACATTTCAACAGGTTTCATTTGCAGTTATTTTCAGATTAACATGCAGAAGAATGTTCAGTTATATACACTTTTGTGTACAAAAATATACATGATGTAGGGAGTCTCACCTGTAACAGAGGACAATGATGATGATGATAGCTATAAGACAGACCCCGCCCACAACAGAGGCCACGATGATCAATATCTCCTTCCAGTCTGAAAATATAATGAAAATAATCAAATTTAGCTATGCTTATTCAATCCTCATCTGACCTATATGCCCCTTAAGCCGGGACACACGATCAAGTTCTCCTTGACCATTTTTCATGTATCTGTGTGAACAACTGGCCACAATCGCCTGCATATTCACCAGTTGTCCAGTTACTTAGATCATGGCTATGAGTAACCATGGTAAGTAAGTGAGTGAGTGAATACGATTGAATGTCGCTTTCAACTATATTTCAGTCATATCACGACGTTGGGTCCTATTCCTTTTCACACCCGGGAACCACACGGGTGGGGTCCTATTTCTTTTCACACCCGGGAACCACACAGGTGCCTCAGTTAGTCGCCTCTTATGACAAGCTGTCCGAGGAGCTGAGGCCTATTCTTACCATGACCTGCGGTGTGCTCAACAACACCCCAGGTCAATCCCGGAAGCCCCACAGGGCGTAACCATGGTAAAAGGTTATATTTGCTGGCAGCACTCACATGGCATATTACAATGAAATTCTGGGGCTTCCTGTGAAAAGAAATCGGTATTTGTTCTACTTCTTGTACTCGTTGTAATCCGCAAATTTGGCTCTGCCATGGTTGTGGTCCACCTAGTGGTACAGCTCTATCATCCCATATTTTCACAGTTCACGGGTGCAGAGGAGAGATCGACTTTACAATACGGTTGTGCAGCTCTGTTCTTAAAGGAGAACTGCAAAGCTTTTAATTTTATCTAAAATGTTGCTTATATACATCTTGTCTTATGTGACATAACTTTTATACGTTTTTGGGGCAAATATATTTTGCAAAATTGTACCAATAACAATATTTAAGTTATCCTGTTATAAATCCGTCTTGAAAACTTGCATCGCTTGTCTCTCTTGGTTTGCAGAACGTTATGAGGTTATAGCGGTCTCCTTCATTCAAGTGTTATTGTTTTTATTTGAGCGAGGACCACTATAACATCATGACGTTCCAAACACAACGGGAGGCAAGCGATGACGTTTTTAAAAGTTCTGGCTCTCGTTTTCTGGTGGTATAAGTTTTGACTTCTCATAAACCCAAAATAAAACAATAACCCACAAAACTATTACCACACACATTTGTAACAACTATAGAAGTTCTTGTTTTATGACATTTTAACAGAACATTGGAAAGCTTTCGAGTTCACCTTTAACACGTCCTGGCTTATTTTCTGTCAGACTTATTTCTGGCTGGGATAGGTGTTCATGTTACTTTTTGTCCCAGGTTTTACTCTCCCTGTTCACCTGCAGATATTCACCTCTTGATCACTAAGTGCCCTTTGATCATCCAATTACTGGCAAACAAAGGTAGTAGATTTTATAAAAGGCCTTCAGGATAGATTACCTCTGTAATCAAACTGAAAGCAATCCATAGGCATCACTTCCCAGTATTAGTTCAGGTTTATTGTTCCTACAATAATGTTATGTCACGAGACATGAATTTTATAACAATATTGTTCTGTGGTTCAAACAATCTTTGGTGATGTTTCAAATCTGCAAAGGTGACATTCTTTTGCAACCAATGGGTGGAGTTTAGACCTTATTAGGACATATTGAGTCATATGATCACATGACATGTCGAGATTTTACAGAGTGGACCATCTACTTATGTAGACCAATGGGGGGCTTGCAGAATGCAATGTAGTCAATGAACAACCCAGATTTTAACTTCCTTTGGATCATTTCACACCTTTCTGATCCATTGTCCAGAAGTGGTACTTCCTGTTTACCCATCATCTCTATTGTGCAAGTCCCCCATTGATATCAATTCTCCATAACATACAGTTCATTATACAGTTTGCTGAAAAATTGAACCTATACACTGTGAAAAGGTCATTAAGTTATGATCAATATTGCCAGGATGTAAAATTGCTTAATTAACCCGCACTGTTTTTAGGTGCACTCGAGGTGTATGAGGGAGGTGGACCATGAAATATCATGAGGTGTACATGAAATACAGTTGAGATGTACCAGAGAGGTGATCCAGGAAATATCATGAGGTGTACTTGAGGTATAATTGAGGTGTACCAGAGCGGTGGAACATGAAATATCGTGAGGTGTACTTGAGTTACAATTGAGGTGTACCAGAGAGGTGGAACATGAAATAGCATAAGGTGTACTTGAGGTACAGTTGATGTGTACTTGGGAGGTGGATTATGGAAAATCATGAGATATACTTGAGGTACAGTTCAGGGGTGGACCATGAAATATCGTGAGGTGTACTCGAGGTACAGTCGAGACGTACCAGAGAGGTTGACCATGAAATATCGTGAGGTGTACTCGAGGTACAGTCGAGACGTACCAGAGAGGTTGACCATGAAATATCATGAGGTGTACTCAAGGTACAGTCGAGACGTACCAGAGAGGATGACCATGAAATATCATGAGGTGTACTCGAGGTACAGTCGAGACGTACCAGAGAGGATGACCATGAAATATCATGAGGTGTACTCAAGGTACAGTCGAGACGTACCAGAGAGGATGACCATGAAATATCATGAGGTGTACTCGAGATACAGTTGAGATATACCAGAGAGGTTGACCATGAAATATCGTGAGGTGTACTCGAGGTACAGTCGAGACGTACCAGAGAGGATGACCATGAAATATCAGGAGGTGTACTCGAGATACAGTTGAGATGTACCAGAGAGGTTGACCAGGAAATACTGTGAGGTGTACTCAAGGTACAGTTGAGATGTACCTGGCAGGTGGACCATGAAATATGAAACATTTAAAAACAATGTTGGTGTTTGTTATCAAATCAAACCTGCTATCACTAGTGCCAATATTCCTCCATTTTGGAGATCTCCTGCAAAGAAATTATCTCCCCTGATCGTCTCGTCGATCGTCCGCTAGGTGGCGTGCTCTCCGCGCATGCCCTTCCTCTTTTTCCCATGCTGTGCAAGACCTGTTTTGTGTCAAGGCCGAGCAAAGAGGGGAGGATGGGTTGGACAAATCAACGTTGATAGCAGGTTTGATTTGATAACAAACACCAACATTGTTTTTAAATGTTTCATGTTTGTGTCTCAAATCTCAACCTGCTATCACTAGTGCCAGACTCCCAACAGAGGAGGTTGGGTAGCCGGTCTTGTGACTTGCTTTTGGGTTGAGCGGAGCACGTCTTGTTCTGATTTTTAAAATCTAGTATGCTTAGTAATATCCAGATAATTCCCGTGTCGTATAGAGGCGTAGGGAGTTCAAGGAATTACAAGTAATACGGCGAGAGGTGGACTCTGTTCCTACCCTTTGCTCGTATACTTGGCTAGATAATCAGATGCCATCGTGATGTCTTGAAGTCCCTTCGTCTCCGACATGGTCTGTCTTCTATGCTTGCGGAATTGTCGGGATCTTGCTTGCTTGAGCGGCGCCCCCCCCTTTTTTTTTTGATAGGAGTAGTGGACTATGCACTGGGCTGTAGCAGTAGGTCCAGCATAGTCATCCTATCTATCTGTACAGACATGTCTGTAGATAGAAGCCAGCAGGAGTTGAATTGATCGTCCAAGCGCAGGTGTCAACAATATCGTTCAACGATAAGTTTTCCCCAAAGTGGCCCGGACGTCACACTGGCTCTAGTCTTGTGAGACGATGTCTCCATAAAGGAGGAGGAGCGTCGATGGCGAGTTGGTTAACCCAGTCGGCAGTCTTCTTCAACCCAAACGGTGATCATGAACTAGTGATGTCAGCCGATGGGTCTGTTTATAAGTGATGAGAGAAGAAGACAGCTGGAGCTCCTTGTCGGTTCTGTAAAGGAGTGCCACAGGGCTCTGACTGGATATAAAAACCTATTCTCCTCCAGCAGGCCGACGAAATCTGTCAGTGCTGGAATCTGGTACAGTCTTTGGACGCCTGGTCCCTGACGTGTGGAATCGTTCTTGATGACGAAATCCGGGATCGGATGAAAAGATCTGGTTGACCAGTCTGTCATCCATGTCAGGGAACTGAGTTCCACTGCGTAAAGCTCTGATTGTGGAGTGAAGGCTGTCAGGGAGCTGTCTTGTAGGACAGGGCCTAGACTACAGTTGACTGTACTGGTTCGAATGATGGGCGCAAGAATGCCCTAGTACCACATCCAGGTCCCCTTGGGTGATAGTTGACGTGTTCGGCGAGACTGTAAGGCGAAGACCATGGAAAGCCGAAATACTGGAATCTTGTCGATTCCGGAGGTCAACTTGACAACCCTGGATGATGCTGAGTGATACCCCTGTGTACTGCTTGGCTGAGATTCCCTGTCCTGATACAGATGCAGGAGGAAAACAGCTGTTGCTGGAACAGAAACAGTGTTGGCCACAGGTCCTCTACTATAGTACATTCTCCGGGCTTGATGCGACTGTACAGTAAATAGTAGCTTGCTGCTGTCATTGTCTGTACAATTGGTCCTGGAGAAAAACCCTGGTCTGCAAAGGAATTCTGGATCGTTAGCAGACGTGGGGGTTCGGCCGTTGCGGGTCCCGGTGCCTCCGTAGAAAAAGTGATCTTCCGGTTGTAGTACCCTGTAGGACTTGGAGGAAGCTGTCAGCGGTAACCCTGAAGTGATGTGAAACACATGGTGTTGTGACATGGTACTGCTGATACTGTGCTCCTAGGACCAGTGCTGATGTTTCTAGAAACAGTGACTGGGATCTTGCTCCCCCCCAAACTTGACGCAGCTGACGACCGTACTGAAACGTTCGTAATCAATGCTGATGTGTTGTGCAACCGCAACCGCAACCGCAACCTCCAAGGGGGGACTGCCCTCTTAGCGCAGATATCCCTAAGGAAGATGATGCGTTGCTTGTCTGTCGTGGTATCCATGTGCCGACTATCTGTTGCTGGACTAATGGACCCCTCCAAGCTGTGAAGTCCGCATCGGTGAATGTGAACTTCTCTGTGCTCGGTTGAAACTGGATCCGGCATCGCCACACTGGAAGGGGGTGAAGATGTTCCGGGACGAGCATCCTTAGATTGCTTGTTCTTGCCCTCAGGTACAGTTGTAGTTGAGAAACTGTAATGAGGAGTACCTGGAGCTAGCCAAAACTGTGCTAGGTCCCGGGTGAGTAGTACACTGTACTTCCATCCAACGGACCTCTGGGTCATGGCGTTGATGGTCTGGTTCCAGGTGCAGGTTCCATATGCCGGAAAACTGCTTGACGCTTGAATGTAGCCATTCTACATAATCCGTGGGGTCCCTGGAAACATCCCTGGACCGTCGTGATCATCGAGGAGAAACTCGAAAAACGCCCTCTGGAACGCCGAAAGTAACGACAACCGGGAGTCGGAGTCCAACTCCTGTCGAATATACTCAGTAGGTGTCCGGCTCCGTCGCCTGGTCCGGTCTCTACTGTCATCCTGCTGGATGCTGGAGTCCCAAGTCTGTTCCGGAGTTACCTTGGAACTGTCCTTTCTTGTAAGGGCGAACACTACTCTGAGCATCTAGCTTGGGTTGCCCGAGTTCTGACAGGAAAATCGTCCGTGGTGACCTCCTCTGTTAGAATTTGCCTTTGCCTTGTCTTTACCGGAAAGGCGTTGTGTCAGTGCCCCGATCATCCGTGATGTCTTGTCATCATTGACGATGGCCATGGCAGTCGGAAATAGCTCTGTCGAGTGGGTAACTTGACGCCAGTAGTTGTTGAGGTAGCTCTGTGTTGACGGAGTCCAAACCCTGACGTCAATCGGTATATGAAGTAACACTATGTTGGGTTACCATCATGTTCTGTACCACACAGACTTGTCTTGCTTGAAGTCCAACTGTCGGTGCCTTGGTACATCCCAGAAGTGCGTCTAAAACCCGGTCCAACTTCGGAGACTTGAAAGGTAAATGATCTCCATACAAGACGAAGGTCTTGTAAGGTCGGTCCGGCGAAGGAACCACTGCCACGGTAGGGAGCTGTGTTGCCGGAAGATGACTGTATTTCTTGACCAAGCTTGCCTTAGCAGGTACTCCAGAAGTAGAAGCCTGGTCTTTGGATCCAGATCCGGAAAGGCGATCCACGGGTCCCTGTTCATCTCTGGGCTTCCGTTTATCCCGATGCTCCGGACTACGGTGCTGGTCGATAGATGTCCGTTCCTCGCCGTCCGTGCGCCGTGCGTGTTGACGGGAACCCGGGGAACGGCTTCTATCTCGTCGGGTGTAAGGTCGCTCTGGAGTACGGTCTCTATGGTAATAACTCCGGTAGTTTGGACTAGGTGAAGGGCTCCGACGTCTAGGACGGTCTCTCTCCCGATGACGGCGTTCAGGATAGAAATCTCGGCATTGTAACGGTGTACGACTCCGTCTACGAAATCTGCTTGCCGTTGTATCGGGTTGCGGTTCCGTTGTACGGGTCCGAGTTGTATCAGAGGCCGGCTCACGGCGCTCTGGATGAGTCCGTTCCTCATAGGTCCGTGCCTTCTTAGATGTGGACTCCCGGTAATCTGGATAAGTCCGTTCTCCACGAGTCCGTGACCTCTCAGATGTAGACTCTCGGCGTACTGGATAGGTCCGTGTCGTCTCCCGCTCCTGGGTACGGCTCTGAACTGTAGCTCCGTCCCGAGGTGCTCTGGTGTTGAAGTCCCGGCGCTCTGAATAGGGCCGTGACTTCTCGGAATCCCGGTGCTCCAAGTAGGACCGTGGCTTGTCAGACTCTCGGTGTTCCGCATACGGCCGTGACTTCTCGGAGCTGTGGTCTCGGCGAGCTGTATAAGGCCGTACTGTGCTGGTGCCGGGGTCCCGCTCTGGCGATGGAGTCCGTGGTCTTGGCTTCCGGACTGCCTTCTTCGCCGTGCCAGTCTGTGCCTCCGGGGTACGGCTCTTGGACGGGTCCCTGTCAGAAGACTTTTCTTCCTTGGGTCGTGGAGACTTGGATGAACGGGAGCTGTTATCCGAGGACTCTCCCTGACTTCTCCCATGAAGCCAAACTTGACTTGACTTTAATCTTCAGAGAAAGTTTCGGCCTTCGGGAATGCGGCTTGAATCCACCGCTGTACCACCGAAAATCTGGCGTAGACGAATAAAGCTGAAATCCCGGTATCGTTGTGATGAACGGCTGTGTTCCCGGGATCTTCATGCTGTAGTACGGTTCCGAGCTGTCTCCCGAACCGTGGTGTAGCATTCTGGCTAAGCCCGTCCTAAGTAATCCGTACTGTGTAAGTCCGTGACTTCTATGTGCGGTTCCACGGTGCTCTGGATAAGTCCGTTCCCAATAGGTCCGTGATTTGCTTGCGCCGGGGTACGACTTCGAACTCTGGATCTGTCCATGTTATGGCCCAGAATGTTCACCAGTAGCCGGGTCCGTGCATCGGTATCGGAGTATCGTGCATCGGTATCAGAGTACCGTCGATCTGTATAGTCTTGAATTCTCACGGTACCCCGGTAGTCCCTGTAGGCTCTTGGCTTGACGGGGTCTCGGAGTTCTGCATTGGGCCGTGATTTCTCAGAGCCATGGTCCCGTATGCTGATCTAAAGTCCGTGACCTCTTAGATGTGGACTCCCGGTGAGATGTAGACTCTCGGCGTACTGGATAAGTCCGTTCTTCATAGGTCCGTGTCGTTCCCTGTCTGGGGTACGGCTCCGGACTGTAGTCCCGCCTCTGGAAGGAACCTCTCTCTCCGATGGTCGGGTCCGAGGTGCTCTGGAGTCGGAGTCCCGGCGCTCTGTGGTGTCGAGGTCCCGTTCCGGCGATCGAATCCGTCTCTTAGACTTCCCTTGGTAGTCCCGGTCTGTGCTCCGGACTGTAGACTTGTCCACCGTTCCAGCCTGTAGCTCCAGGGTACGGCTCTTTGCCGGGTCCCGGCTCTTCACCAGGTCCCGGCTAGAAGACTTGTCTTTCTTGAGTTGCGGAGACTTGGATGAACGGGAACTGTTATCCGAGGTCTGCCCAGATCCGTGGTTGTAACGGCTCCGGTATAGAGTCCGTGACAGCATCTTCTCCGATGAACTTGAACTAGACCGTGTCTTGAGTCTGTAACTTGTTCATCGTCTTGAAATGTAGCTCCAGGGTACTGCTCTTCGCCGGTTCCCGGCTAGTAGACGTGTCCCTCTCAAAGACCTGTCTTTCTTGCCGTCTTGCTGGCGAACTTGAACTGGACCGTGGAGCCGTGTATCTTGTATCCGTGAAGGGTCTGTTCTGTTTCACGGGACTGTTGTGAAGATTCCACTGGCGCTGGTAGGAAAACTTCGTTTACAGCCAAGTCGTTGAAGAGGGCCTGAGTAGCTTGCTTCTCAGCTGGACACCTTGCCAGGTCAGTGGCCGCTCTCCGGAGTTGACTGCGTCGACCATAGGATAGCTATGCCAGGTCACGTCGTCCCAGTCTGCACATTCACGGCATGTCACTTGACTGTAACACACCTGTGCCCTGCACTTGAAACAAAGAAATGCAAGTCTTTAACTGGTTAAAACTGACGACATGATTCGTTTCTTTATTATTCTTTATAGTTGGGTGACTACATTAGTTCGTAATGAACTGACGGGAGAAAAAAAATAACCCTAGGGTGCGTCTATAACAACCCAAAAGTTACTGTTTACAGGAGCTCTTTCAAAACACGTCTTGCTACCAAGACTGCAAAGGAAAAAGAGGAAGGGCATGCGCGGAGAGCACGCCACCTAGCGGACGATCGACGAGACGATCAGGGGAGATAATTTCTTTGCAGGAGATCTCCAAAATGGAGGAATATTGGCACTAGTGATAGCAGGTTGAGATTTGAGACACAAACATCATGTGATGTACATGAAATACTGTTGAGGTGTATAAGATAGGTGGAACATGAAATATCATGAGGTGTACTTGAGGTACAGTTTTGATGTACCAGAGAGGTGGACCATGAAATATCATGAGGTGTACTCGAGGTACAATTGAGGTGTACCAGAGAGGTGGAACATAAAATATCATAATGTGTACTTGAGGTACAGTTTATGTGTACTTAGAAGATGGACAATGAAAAATCATGAGTTGTACTTGAGATGTACAAAAGAGGTGGACCATGAAATATCATGAGGTGTACTTAAGGTGTAGCTGTAAGGTGGATCATGAAAAATCATGAGGTGTACTTGAGGAACATTTGAGATGTACCAGAGAGGTGGACAATGAAATATCATGAGGTGTACTTGAGGTACGGTTGAGATGTACCTGGGAGGTGGATCATGAAATATCAGGTGTAGTTGGGGTACAGTTGAGGTGTAGCCGAGGCATATGTGATTAGCACCTCAATTACATATATACCTCAGTAAAATGTACACTTCATTGAGGTGTACCCCTCAGGAGAGGTGCATCCGAGGTGTAGGTAAATCACGTTCATATTTCGACAAAGTTCATGACGTGTTGAGGCATATTTTTTTATAAGTGCATGAGGTGTACACGAGGTCTGGGGTACACCCCAGGTCTAAGGTCTGTGAAGGTAATCATTTTTGTTTGTTGCATAAAATCAGAAGACAATTAACATACCTTCGGCTTTATTTACTTCACAAGTTGTGCCTGTCCAATCTTCACTACATCTGAAATGATGACAATGTACAATACAACTGAATGTATCAAAACATTTTTTATGTGAAAGTAACAGTTATTTCAGAGATCTGGCTTCGAATCTGGAAAAAAAATAACCCAAGAGATTACTAGAGAAGACATTTACTTCTATTACTACTATAAAGTCTGTATTAACATGACTGAACATAAAGCAAGGTTGGAAAGTTCTTGGGATTCGATAACAAATAACCAGCTTTTACAATTGGCTTCATTTACAATAAAGCTAATCCACAGAACAGATGAAACACTCAAAGACAAGTCTAAAGATTAAATCTTCTGTCTTAACTTTAATTAACTCTAGTATATTAACTAGAGCCTATAGGCTTTTCTATATATCGATGTCTGGGAATCATAGAAATGATTGGTATTGATGGTATTTGTCATGCCTGTGATCATCAGCATACATCTGAACTTCACCACTGTATTTGGGCAAAACCTAAATGGTCAAGTATTGTCAAATGTCAAATACAAGAAAATATTAATTTTCCTCCAAACAGATTCCTTTCAGGTGGGAACATTTTTCATGAATGAAGAAAAATATCAAGAACGTGATGAAGTAAACCTTTGTTCTTGAGTTAATGAACAGATATAAAGTTCATCAATGACCCCTTTCCCAGTTAAATTAGTAAATGCATGCTTTCTATTTCTCAACTGTTTAACTGAATGTAGCCGTTTCAGACATGTATCAAACAGGGGAGACAACTCCATGGGATAAATGCCATATACATGTAGGGGAGACAACTCTGAATAATCCAACCTCATAGTATAGTCAGAACTAGATCCATTTTGTGGGCACTGACCCTTCCCTTTGAGTGAGTGAATAGAATTTAACGTCGCTTTCAACAATATTTCAGCTTTATCGCAATGAACCAACTAAGCACCACCCAGTCAAGTTGCGTTTCTGCTACTTCAAAGAAGAAATCTTTGAAGCAGCATGGGACCAGTCACCCTTCATCCATTCTATAAAACACTGAGGACAGCACACAAGACACTTGACCGTTGACCGCAAATGAATAGGGTTCCTCTTTGCCCTGCCGGTAATGTGTATCAAAAGTTTGGTACCAATCCATACCTTGGAACTGCAGATATCGCACGGACAACAAATGTTAATGGATTAATGGATGGATAGACGGATAGTTGGACAGAACACATAATCATATACATAAGGCCTTGTCTTCGATTAGCATATAAAAATGCGACTCAAACAGTTCTGAATTTTGGGGACAGTGACATCTATTGGGAAATCGTTTATAAGAATATGCATGATTCTCGTGTTTTTGAACATTTTGAAAATCCTTCAAAAAATTTTACAGTTTCGGGTCGCTACCACTTCTGTTCGGTCAGGTTACCGCGAACAAAGTATATTTTAATTTTGGCCTTATCGTCGAATTTATGACAAAAGAGATGATTACAATTTCAACATCGTAAACTATCCCTTTCTGGATATTAATATTCCAGTGGGACCTGCATATGGCGTATACATATCTCGCCTAGTAGCATTTGCTAGATCCTGTGTTGAATGTGACGATTTTAATTAATGTCACAAAACATTGTTGCAGAAACTTATAAAACAGGGCTATTCCAACAAGTGCCTCCACTCAAAGTTTCTCAAATTTGGCGATACATATCGCATGTTGATAGCAAAATACGAGCGTAGTGTGCAAGATCTATGGCATTATGTTTCGTAACTTGTGTCTAATTCCGCTTAACCCAGGGCTAGGGGCCGTATGAACCCATGTACTTCAAGATCATCATGGTGTTCATATGAACAGTCACAATCAAAGCGTGACTGAGATAAATCATTCTCTAGATGACGACTTTACAACGATTATTATGGATTAAGAATACTGATCAGCGATATGGATTTTATAATTTTGGGACATCATGATGTCTTGTCGGCATCATTGTAAACTGATGACCGCTTCTCTCTTGCAGGAAACTAGCCTATGTTTATGTATACTATGATTGTCCTTTTGAATTTGGTGCTAATACTGTTATATGGAATATGGAATAGGTCTTTGGATTATGGATGAGGATATTCTTTAATGGACGATGGCTGAATTATGAATGACGGACCAGACGCTAGTAATTACCCTAATTTGGGCACAATGTCTATTCAGTGCGGCAAATTTTTTTGGAGCAGGGGAAACGCACCCAAATTAGTGAAAATACGGATTCTGGCAAAGTAGGTAAGCTTTTACTACAATATGACGCTTAAATGACATAACTAAACTTTGATTATCGATACAAGAAAAAATATATATATAGATATTCCTTCTTTTTTTTTTAGTCCTAATTTGGGTACAACGTTTAATATATCAAGAGGCAATCTGAAGCCCTGGTTACTATATCTTATGCGTGAAAAAGCCAGGTTGGAATTTCAGTTGGGGCGGGCCACCATGGCAATTTTGCGGCTCCAGGGGATTAAACGAACTATTTCTTTACTCTCTGAACCATGTATACTTCTTCATAACCCATATTTGTTAAAAATAACAAGCCGAGGCCATTCCTACTATGCTTTGGGGTGCCTTTAATTCATGAGAGGCTTTTTCATACCTACAGTGCAGAGAGTGAATATGGCTCGCGAATAAAGATCTCTAACTACAGCCTTGGCATATGATTCAGAATGTTTACAAATATATTCCTTGCTGTCATGCTTGTTTGACTACACAAAACAACTTTTTTTCATCATGATTCACCTTCAAAATTCTTTATAGAAGAGGGCTGGTTACCGTACAGGATTCGGATATGACACTTGATCAAGCTGTTGATAATTAACTCTTCACCATATTGTGGATTAATGAGAAAGGAATTTATGGCCAATATTATTCTGAGTATGTTAACTTTATTTCATCAGTCAAGGTACCTATTTCCTGTTAAAAACCTGTGCAGGCTAGCTCAGTTCATAGTTGGCTTCATGATGAAAGCCTACTTGTACATGTATATTACATTGTTTGAAGTCCATTCAGGTCTAGCCCCCAAAACTGGGTTAGCAAAACAGAAAGCTCCCCCACTGTGCTGTACATTGCTGTGTTACATTGCTGAAGAGGGTTTTTCTTCTTAAAGTCTCTGATTTAGCAGAAGACAGTCTCTGGTCCAGCAGATGACATACTTTGAATTAGAAACTAGCAAACCCTCAAAAACAACAACTGAGCACTTAAAAAATATCAAGATACATCTACTATATTCCGCCTATGTAAAAGAACAACAAAAATAATTCAAAAGACAAAAAAAAAGGTTATGAAGAAGAAAAAGCTTCAGAACTATTTCTTTCAGCACAAGAACTTTGTTTTGTGCAAGAGTAAACCGGGCACTTCCTGTTACAAGAGTTACAGCCCTCCTATATATATCTGGATGACCCTACTGGGTCATCTGATGACCCTAACGGGTCAACATCGATATATAAAAATACAGCCTGTACATTGAAAATACAACGAAATAAAGAGAAATGCTCCAGCCCAAGCTGAGAAACCAGTTCTTACTTGCAGGCGAAGGTATCTCCAACTATCATACAAGAGCCACCATTCTTACATGGCTTAGCGGCACATTTATCTGAAATATTCAAACAGAACATGTCAGTGTGTAGGTTGAAGCAGGAATATAGTATTAGAGGAATTGGTGACACATTGTATTAAGCTGCACATGTTATTCTCACTGTAGAGAGAGAGAGAGAATTAAGGTTTAATGACGCATTCAGCAATATTTCAGCTATATAGTGATGACCAGACAAAATTCTAAGTACTCAAGTCAGAACAGACACATTAAAACTTATGCAACAAACCGATTTCTCTCAAATAACCCAAGACAGAGTCCACTGTCACCTGACTAAAAAGATCTTCCAAAGTAGTCGCTTGATAATATTCTCACTATATGTTCAAATTGATTTTGCAAAAGCTCAGAAAGGATATCCCTCACGGAAATAGGGCGCAATTAGGGCGCATTTAAGGCGCAAATGGGGCGCATGAATTGAGACAGCTATTTTGCCATTAGACTCAATATGGCTAGGGCGCAAATTAGGGCGCGTTCCAAATATGTTAATTGCGCCTTATATGCGCCCTATTAGAGAATAGGGCGCAGTTGGAACGCAGTCTTAGGGCGCAGATAAGGCGCAATTGGGGCGCATAAAAGGCGCAGTTGGGGCGCGATTAGGGCGCACTCTCAGAATAATAGCATGAATGTTGTACTGATAGGGCGCAGTTAGGGCGCATGTGGGGCGCAGTTAGGATGCAATTAGAGCGCAGTTAGGGCGCAGTTGGGGAACAGAACAGTATACATGCCATGCTAACCATGTTCTACCCTCAGTAAATAAAGTTTATCTATCTATCTATCCATCATGTACATAAATTGAAGATATAAGGTGAAAGATGATTATTGGCATCTAACTAGTCTAAATAAATCTAATTTTGCTGTGCAGGTACATATTATTTTCATCTACATGTACAATGTGCATTCATGGTTAGAATTACATTTATTAGAAAATATATGTGCATGTACTACAGTCAGCTGTTGTGGAATTGGTACATTAGGTCATCTGGCACTGTCGCTCACTTTTTCCTGAGTTTTTTTCTTCAAATTACTTCTACACATATCTGAAACCCTTTACATCATCCACTATCCACAAAACAGAGGTATAACACTCACCAAAATCTTGTTAGATGGGCATGAATCTTCAAATTCAAAATGGTTCTTTGAAACCAATATGTCTGCCTTTCTTTTGTTAATATCAGCCAATAAGATAAAGGTCATGTGACAGTTCTGACTAATCAGATAACATGCTATTGTGCAGATAATAGGGCGCAGATAGGGCGCAATTAGGGCGCACTCGGAGAATAATAGCATGAATGATCATGTACATGTACTGGTAGGGCGCAGTCGGGGCGCAGATAAGGAGCAATAGCTTCTTCAAGTAAAAGTCTGATGTTTTTGTTGAAATAATGTTATTAAATTTAGTTTGAAAGTCTAAATTTTACATTAATGAATTTATAGCCCCGAATAGTGAAGAAAGCAAACAGTCTGAATTTTTGGGAAAAACTGTTTTTTACTAAGACATGCATGCACATGTCTTTAAAATGACACACATGCATATGTGATTACTATAGCTAAATGAATGTTGGTGAAAAAAGTTCAGGCACAAGTATACATGTATGGTTCACTCTGAATTTGAGATAAAATGGTTATGTCCAGAGGGCGCATTTAGGGCGCAGTCTGAGTTCTTGAAAAAATAGTAGTTATGTCCACAGGGCGCAGATAGGGCGCAGTCTGAAGTTTGGAGAAAACATCAATGTCCACAGGGCGCAAGTAGGGCGCAGTCTGAATATCAGAGAAAATTTCAAACTAAATAAGGCGCAGTTAGGGCGCGCGCCCTATCTCTAGCTTCTAGGGCGCATTCCTGAAGGGCGCAATTAGGGCGCAGCAGGGTGGATGGGATGAAGAAATGGGGCGCAATTAGGGCGCAGTAGATAGACAAGGCGCAAGTAGGGCGCAGATGGGGCGCGCGCCCTATTTCCGTGAGGGTATGTGGTCACACAAAGTACACTGACCATCTTGTGTCTATCACACCATCTTCAGAAAATTGTCCTGAAATTATTCTTTCCGCGTGAATCTAATTTTAATATAGAAGAGTGAAATGACTCTCAATGTGCTCTGAACCCCTCGGTTGAGAAACAGATAAATGTGAGGTGTAAACAAAGAATACTTCCTCATAACCCATAACATCAATGTTAATGAGCATTATATTCGTGGTCACCTTGGGCATCCCCAGTAACAATTATATTTTCTAATGCAGTAGTGAACATTTAGTAGCCTATATGCTGGTCATCCCTTGCACAATTGTACTTCTTCTAGAGAATAGCAGCGATAGTATTTTGTCTCGTGATGAACTTACCCACACATCTGCTGTTCTCCAGGATCAAGTTATCATCACAGGAGCAGGTATAACTGCCAATACTGTTTGTACAGTGGGCCTCACCACAGGGATTAGGGCTCGCCAGACACTCATCAATATCTGTACAGAGATATAGGATACAGGGTCAGCTGTCGGTTTTAACAAGTTTTGAACTTGTTGGGGAGGGGGGGGGGGGGTCAAAGGTGTTTCCGTACAATAAAGTTGACCAATACTAATTTGATGTGCAATTGTTTTCTGATTCGTTATTCATTTGTTCTCCACTCTGGGAACAAATTCGTAGAATTTCATGACATGTTCTCCATTTGCATGGATGGTATTAAATTTTATATTCACTGGGAACACAAGCCCCTTGCATTCTTTCACCAAAGAATGGGTAAAATAAATGATAAAACTCTCTTCAATCTGGTTCATGTTCCATACCTTATATGAGTAAAGCTGCAGATTCAACATTCAACATTAGCATGATAATAACTTACAAAATGAGATGTCGCTCCAGAACCTTTCCCATTGCTAACAGGGAATACTGTGACAATGACAAAGGTTCTGCAGCAGTGTAGGTTACTTACCATCACATCTGCTGAAGGAGAAAAGTGAGGGTTTGAAGCCTGGCAAACACGGACACTCGTAGCTGCCATTGATGTTCATACACTGGGTAGATGTTCTGTCACAGTCGTTATCCAGGTTCGAACTACAGAAGTCTTTCACTAAAATAAAAGAATTAAATACATAAAGACGTCGAGCAGAAATTTAAGCAAATGTCTAGGGATCGAGTCTGGCCATGGATTATCGTAGAACTGTAGTGCATCAGGGTATCTCTTGATTGGTCAATTCAAAATTTTAAATGAAATCTGGTGTTCTGATTGGCTTATGGTAAAATCCTGAAGAACATCCAGTCAATCAGAGCTTCTGTAAAGATCCAATCAAATCTGCGATCAATAATCACACAAAAAATATATATTCAGGACTATTTTATGATCGAATGGGACCAGTTTCAGGACTACAGTAGTATGAAATGGCCCCAAAAAATTTTGAAATCAATATGACCAAAGACTGAAGAAAGAGCGAGTCGTAGGGTTTACCGTCGTTTTCAATCTTGTTTCAGTCATATCACGACAGGACCTACATGTGCCAGAACATGAAAGTGCTCACAGTTCCTATTACCCTTGACACTGATCAGCCCAGCCAGTGTTGCACATACATGTATTCATGGAGGTTATATTCTTACCTGTTATATTGATATCATCACTGGTGGGTAAAATCAAATCTCCAATCGCACAACTACTTCTACATCTAGCAAGTTTGTCACTAATGGATGTCTTCATGTCAGATAATGGCACCTGTTTACTGTACGCCACAATGTAGTCACTAATCACACTGCCTGGTCTGCAAGGTAATAACAAATCTCCTCAAAATGAAACTTGTAAGACATTTTTTACTGTCCACATTTCAAGAGAAATTTGACTCCAGAGAAAACTGCATCAGTAAACACTGAACTGTTTTTTTGATAAATAAGTAAGTATCAAAGTTACAGATGGAGTTACTTCATTAGGGTAAGGATGTTCAGACATTGTGGGTAACCAAACATTATTTGAGTGATCTGATACGGCAGTAATAAAGTACTTGCTGACCTCTATGATTTATCGTAAAAATCTAATATTGCAAAATGGAAACTATTGTTGTTGCACCTTGAGCACACATGCTTCATGATTTTCAGACATTTCCAAAAATCACTTTTCAATGGCATGTCGGTCATTGTTTACCCTATGTAATCTCCACAATTAATGACTATTTCCGAACGTGATCTGTGTTGCAGTCGTCATGATCACAGGCAACGCTCCACCAAACAATTCATTCTTTGTCAACACCTTTGAACTACATTATAAAACTGTGAACTAATATAGTTTATATAGTTATAGAAATATCTAGACAAAACATCAGAACAGGATATTTTTAGCTTTGCATGTTTCTTGTTTCATTTTATTTTGAACACATCTATTTTATTCACCAATTGTACGTACTGTTGCAATGCGTTTGTTGTACCACAAGCCTTACATCAAGGATGTTAGCTCAGACTATAGCATTGAAGGAAAGGCAATCAGATGTCAATTTCCTTTCCCAGCATTCAGCTGTACTGACAAGCCGGAGAGACATATGTTTGATGGGTCAAAGACATATTTGATGAGTCAAATTGTAGGTTGTGGAAAATGTCAAGTAAAATGTCAACTAAAATGGATTTAATGTGTATATTTGCTGGACAGACTAACTGGTGTATTTTGTGGTCAATCGAAAAAGTAATGCTGATAATGACACTAAATTTGAGAAGGAAAATGTATGTGAGAAACTTTTATTGACCAGTAAAGACTGTCGATTCGGTGTCAGATCTGCCTTATCTCCCCTGTTTATATTTATTACTCTAGGTATTACATTATTTTATATTTTTGAATGATCCCCTGTGTAACATATATTTCAATAGTGTACTAAAGAGTAATACAATATATTTTACATGTGGGAATACATATTGCTGTTGTTGTTTCTCTCTTGAATGTTGGCAAAACTGAATAACCATGACAAAACAGGTGCAATAAAATACTGACATCTTCATCATTTTGCACACCTTATGTTACTCCGTTAAACTGGTGTTAAGTGGTAGAGACAGTACGAGTAACTGTCGATTCGTGAAAAGGTATCGAGACATAGAGACGATTCTTTTTCACGAATTGACAGTTGCGAGGACTTTCTCTTACTTAAACGACACAATCTTTTGTTGTTGGGGGTATAGATTAATTTTCAAGAATCTACACTTCCACAGCCGGTGTGTTCCGTTACGTAATTGGGTGAGTATTATTGTACAATGCATGTGCAGGTTACTAGTCGGCTTCTCGGACTCAGTGGTATATTGACATACTTCATGTAAGAAGACATATATTTTGTCAAGAAATTCAGCACTAAAACATTGGTGCTCTCGGTGTAAGAAGAAATGGTATCTATTTGTTGCACACTTATGTCCCTTTGGTCAAAACTATTGCTTCGTTACGTTGATATTATAATATCAGTTTTTATCACTTTATTGTATGACTTTGTATTTATAAAATGAACTAGTATTTAGCTGTTGTGCATGGTTGTACATTGCCTGGTTATCTTCGTTCCAGATTACGTGGCCAAATTAACAACCGTGTTAATGTTTTGTCCGTTACCGTCATGACTGCCTGTATTGATATGATGGATCTGCCGTAAACAATTTGAGCAGGTTGACCTCGAGACTTGATGGCAGAGTCGGTCACATCTTCACTGATGACAGCATCTGCACTGTGATTGTCTTTTGTTTGTTAATATGTATAACTTTAACCTAACTAACCTAACCGACCACGGACATTCCTGGGATGCATGGACAACAAGCAAGGATTTCCGGTGTCGAAATAACTCCTTTTGTTATGATTTCGGATGTGGATTTACCAGGAAGTGCCTTGTTTCACTTGAAAGTGTGGTGTGCTTTTCCAGATTTGTTCCAGTTTAAAACAGCACACGCCTCTTCCCTATTGCGGAATATAAAAACTCACCAGCCTATGTGTACTAATTGACTTAAGGGACTATGCATGTGTGAAAATAATATGTAGTGGCTGTAGTACATGTGCAGGAAAATGTACAATCTGGGAGACGATTCTTGAAAAATAATCTGCAGTTGGGACAATACTATGACGTCACAGGTGTCATTTAACAATTAAGATATTTATAATCTTACATGAAAAGTGGATATGTCTGAAGATCACTCACCTGAACCCTGTCACCCTCAAACTCTGAAAGTCCATACTGATGTTAAACACCGGGGATAGCTACAAGAGAAGATATACACATGACCACACCACTAACACATACAGATACACAAGGATGCATGCCCCATGAATGTTACCCCACACTGTCATGGTGCATGCAGGCATTCCTCAGCTGTTTCTTCACCGTCAAGGTGCCATGCATGTAATTAGAAGACTATGATGCACATAATGTGCAACAGTGGAGGAGATTGATCTGTCCGCTACTATAAGATGTGTCTTACCATATATTGTATCAATGTTGACCTATGATATGTCAAGGTAAAGGATGTGTCGATAGCAGCCAAAGATTGTATGTATTATAATGTGTCAACATCAGCCTAGGATTTGTTTCACCATGTCTCAACATTAGCCTTGAAGATTTATTTGTACCCCCGGAAGATTCTAGGCAAGCTGTTGTTTGACAGTGGTCACGTGCTGTTGGGATAAAGAATTTGTTATCCTGTCTGAGCTCATTTGATACTGAATTTTATCCTGTTCCTGGCGAATACCGGTCGTGTGGCATTTTCGCCAGGAAAAAATTCATTATCAAACTCGCAGGGACAGGATAACTTATAATATCAATATTACCCCAAGACATGTAAGAGTATTAATATGTTTCAATATTAGCCTCAGATATGCATCATCATGTGTCAACATTAGCCTAGAATTTGTATCATCATGTGTCAACATTAGCCTAGAATGTGTAGTATGTGTCAACATTAACCTAGAATGTGTATCCTGTGTCAACATTAACCTAGGACGTGTATCATCATGTGTCAACATTAGCATAGAATTTGTATCATCATGTGTCAACATTAGCCTAGAATGTGTATCATATGTCAACATTAGCCTAAAATGTGTATCATGTGTCAACATTAGCCTAGAATGTGTATCATCATGTATCAACATTAGCCTAGAATGTGTATCATCATGTGTCAACATTAACCTACATGTAGAATGTGTATCATTATGTGTCAACATTAGCCTAGAATGTGTATCATCATGTGTCAACATAAGCCTAGAATGTGTATCACCATGTGTCAACATTAGCCTAGAATGGGTCTCATCGTGTCAACATTAGCCTAGAATGTGTATAATCAGGTGTCAACATTAGCCTAGAATAGGTCACATCGTGTATCAACATTAGCCTAGAATGTGTATCATCATGTGTCAACATCAGCCTAGAATGGGTCTCATTGTGTGTCAACATTAGGTAATGTGTATTATCATGTGTCAACATTAGCCTAGAATGTGTATCATCATGTGTCAACATTAGCCTAGAATGGGTCTCATCGTGTCTCAAAATTAGCCTAGAATGTGTCTCATCATGTCTCAAAATTAGCCTAGAATGTGTATCATCATGTGTCAACATTAGCCTAGAATGGGTCTCATTGTGTCTCAAAATTAGCCTAGAATGTGTCTCATCATGTCTCAAAATTAGCCTAGAATGTGTCTCATCATGTCTCAAAATTAGCCTAGAATGTGTCTCATCATGTCTCAAAATTAGCCTAGAATGTGTATTATCTTATGTCAATATTATTCTAAGATATATATTATCATGTATCAATATTAGCCTAAGATATGTAAGGGTATTAGAATGTGTCAATATTAGCAGAAGACATGCCAGGTTTCAACATTAGCCTAAGATATATATGTGTATTTACCCAAGATTTGCATGTGTAATAGAATGTACCAACATTAGAAGACCTGTACAATCACACATCAGAACTTACCGAGGATATCACAGTAGCTTGTAATTCTATGAATTCCTCAGAAGTGGAGTCTTTTAGTTTTTCATCCCAATCGACTACAGCACGTTTTGTCGCTGTAAACCGTACAAAGCCCTTATATTCCCTCAGGTTAACATCTGAAACAATAAAATATATATAAACGCCATGTACAGCTCTCATCCATGTAACGTTGAGTCATACAATGGAATGTTTATTGGAATCAACATTGTATAATAATCTTTTGTAATATTTTTATTAGAGGACACAGGTGACCTCCATAATTACAGGTGGTCTTCCCTTTCTCAGAGTGACCATAATATAATGACCAGGTGTACATCAACACAGCTGACCTCCATAGTTACAGATGGTCTAAACTTTCTCAGAGTGACCATCATATAAGAGATCTTATATATATTTATGACCAGGTGTACATCAACACAGGTGACCTCCATAATTACAGGTGGTCTAACCTTTCTCAGAGTGACCATCATATAAGAGATCTTATATATATCTATATATATATATGACCAGGTGTACATCAAACACAGGTGACCTCCATAATTACAGGTGGTCTAACCTTTCTCAGAGTGACCATCATATAAGAGATCTTATATATATTTATGACCAGGTGCACATCAACACAGGTGACCTCCATAATTACAGGTGGTCTAACCTTTCTCAGAGTGACCATCATGTAAGAGATCTTATATATATATATATGACCAGGTGTACATCAATACAGGTGACCTCCATAATTACAGGTGGTCTTCCCTTTCTCAGAGTGACGATCATGTAAGATATCCAGGTGAGCATTGACACAGGTGACCTGCATAATTACAGGTGGTCTAACCTTTCTCAGAGTGACCATCATATAAGAGATCTTATATATATATATGACCAGGTGTACATCAATACAGGTGACCTCCATAATTACAGGTGGTCTTCCCTTTCTCAGAGTGACCATCATATAAGATATCCAGGTGAGCATTGACACAGGTGACCTCCATAATTACAGGTGTTCTTACCTTTCTCTGAGTAACCATCATACAAGATATCCAGGTGAACACTGACACAGGTGACCTCCATAATTACAGGTGTTCTTACCTTACTCAGAGTGACCATCATATAAGATATCCAGGTATACATCAACACAGGCGACCTCCATAATTACAGGTGTTTTTACCTTTCTCACAATGACCTGTCCTGTTATAACACCCAGGTAAACATCGACAAAGGTGACCTCAATAATTTTAGGTGGTCTTACCTTTCTCACAATATCCAGGTATACATCAACACAGGTGACCTCCATAAATACAGGTGTTCTTACCTTTCTCACAATGACCTGTCCTGTTATAACACCCAGGTAAACATTGACACAGGTGACCTCCATAATTACAGGTGTTCTTACCTTTCTCACAATGACCAGGTAGACATCAACACAGGTGACCTCCATAATTACAGTTGTTCTTACCTTTCCCAGAGTGATCATCATATAAGATATGCAGGTAGACATTAACACAGGTGACCTCCATAATTACAGGTGTTCTAACCTTTCTGACAATGACCAGGTAGACATTGACACAGATGACCTCCATAATTAAAGGTGTTCTTACCTTTCTCACAATGACCTGTCCTGTTATAATACCCAGGTAAACATCGACACAGGTGACTTCCATCTGTATTAGTGCAGTACTCTCCATATTTACAAGTGCTCTTGTCCAAACACTCATCAATATCTGATAATGTAAAAGTTTGACAGATTAAATTAATAATTATTATCTCCTGTGTTCCTGTATATATTCCTGTATATACATGTAGCAAGATATATATGTTTGAATGAAAGATAAGAATTTTGACTGATGGGGATCAGCCTCGCCGAGGTACTGGTATGTATCAAATAAGTTCCAAACATTCTAATATAGACTTATGACCCAGGCAAATGGACAATATGAGGAAAATGGACAATAACTCGAGTGCATATCCACAAGATACTAACCCTAATGAGAACGCTATACATTTTGGTGGACATAGGTAAAGTACAATAAATGTGGCACAAATGATTAGGACAACTGTACTACACACATCTGTAAGATACTAAGCATGCTCCATTAAGTTTCAAAGTTGTCCATCAAATTAATAGTATCTGTGATGGACTGAACAAGAATTTCTTGAAAGACTGGATAAAGGGTCATAACTGAAATGTCTAATATGAAGCTGCACATCTGAAAACCCCTCGGCTCTGGGCGCCAGCCATTCATAATGTATTCAATTTGAAGCAAGACTTCAGGAACACCAAGCAGTCAAGTGACAAACATACAGATTATGAAAAATTTTGCCATTAAAAATGGCCTCAAATGTTTCCGTCCAATCAGAGAAACCGGTATTCACTACATAAGTCTGTTGATGCATCGATGATGTAAATTTTACATCGAGCATTTGAAAATTATCAGAGATAGAGATCATTAATGATTTCGCATGAATTAAAGATGGCCGCCCATCATTCCCACCACTCAGAGAAACTGATGTGGTTATTCATTGCAAGTCTCTTGATACATGGATGCTGTATACCAAGTTTCATATAGAACACTGAAATGGTATCAAAGATATACATCATTAAAGATTTTGCATAAATTAAAGATGGCCACCAAGGTTTCTGCCCAATCAGAAAAACCAGAACTGTCTATTGATACATCGATGATGTGTACCAAATTTTACATCGAGCACTTGAACGGTATCAGAGATATAGATCATTAATGATTTCACATAAATTAAAGATGGCCGCCCATCCTTCCCGCCACTCAGAGGAACTGATGTGGTTATTCATTGCAAGTCTCTTGATACATGGATGCTGTATACCAAGTTTTATATAGAACATTGAAATGGTATCAAAGATATACATCATTAAAGATTTTGCATAAATTAAAGATGGCCACCAAGGTTTTTGCCCAATCAGAAACGCCAGAACTGTCATTTATCGCAAGTCTATTGATGCTTCGATGATATATACCAAATTTTACATCGAGCACTCGAACGGTATCAGAGATAGAGATCATTAATGATTTCGCATAAATTAAAGATGGCCACCCATCCTTCCCGCCACTCAGAGGAACTGATGTGGTTATACATTGCAGGTCTCTTGATACATCGATGCTGTATACCACGTTTCGTACAGAACACTTGAATGGTATCAGAGATATATATCATTAAAGGTTTTGCATAAATTAAAGATGGCCGCCAAGGTTTTCACCGAATCAGGGAAACTGGTTTGGTCATTCCTTTGAAGTTTCTTGATGCATCGATGATCTATACCAAGTTTCACACTGAACAGAGAAATGGTACCTAAGATACACAAGATTAATGATTTCGCATAAATTAAATATGGCCGCCAAAGTTTCCAACCCATTCAGGTCCAGATTCAATAGGGTTCTGGGTCACGAGTATACGGATGTGCACTGCAAGTTTGGTGTCTAGGCTACGTCGTTCCAAAGATATCTTGGTAACGAGAAAGGTGTGACAGACAGACGGACAGACAGACGGACGTACATGACGACAATACCCTTCGGCCAAATTTTGGCCGAGGGGTAAAAACCCAAGAGCGCATATCTGCAAGGTAGCAGGCATCTTTCAAGGGAGTTTCTAAGTTGTCCATAAAACAGTAACTGAAAATATGGTACGGAAAATGTGTAAAAAAAAAAAGATAAAATAAAAAATTGACAGTGCACATCTGCAAAGTACTAAGCATCTTCCACTGTTATTTACCCACATGTCATGATGCAAGTGTCCATTATGCCAGCTCTCACACCAAAAGCACAGTAAATACATACTGATTCAATCATCTTAGATTCTATTACCTGTACAATTCCTTTGATTGGCATGAAGATCATAACCAGGACGACATGAACACCTGTAACTTCCCACAATGTTGTCACAGTCCTGCTCACAGTCGTTGGCCGTCAAACACTCATTTACATCTACAAACATGTCCAAGATAGTGAACTATTATTTGTAATATAGTTGGAAGAAATTGGAATATTCCCAATAGAAGACTAAACAAAGACTACCAATAATGATAATAATAACATAAAGAAATACACTTAATTAGTACACTGCAATGTGAGATGAAGTATTTGATGAAGTAAAGATAATGTGAATTGTGAAGTAGTATTGCAGCCTATCAACATTAACTCATCCCAATATTTCTGTCATTGGCAGGTAAGTTTCAAAATGTATAAATTTAGAAATGTGGGCATAACAACACTCATTTTTTGTTTAAACTGCTTACAATATATTTTACAAATATTTCTGGGGATTCAGTGGAGTCATCAGATCGCTAGCCTAGGAGAGTACACTGGGGAAAAAAATTTGTGTTCATTTTAGTCCACTCCTCCCCCTGCTTCTTGCCTGTGTAATACGTGAATGCCCACCCAGAAACAGCATTATGAGGTGATAGATAAACCATGAAAACAAACGACAACAGAATAAATATTGAAATATGTTAGCTGTTCACGAACCAGAACATTTAGTTCCATCTCCAACAAGACCAGTTGGGCAGGAGTCACAGACGTACTCCCCTGGGGTGACAGACTGCGTACAGTTGACGCCTGGGTAACAGGGGGACAGACTCTCACATACGTCAGTACTGTCAGTACAGAAATCTCCTGTATATCCCATCTCACACTGGCAACTACTTCTATAGAAAAGATCTGCAATATATTAAATACACACTTTCAGATATGAGAGAAAAAAAAACATACAGCCTCTAGGGGTTCATTCACTTTGTTGGAAGGAGACAGTGCAAGGGATTTCACTTCGGAAGTGCACAGCCCTCATGTGAAAATGGGAGAGTTGCCCCCCTTGATGCGACCAATGTGAAAAGTTTTTCTTGTCATATTAACTCAAACACCATATGAACTCAAGGATTCCATACTTTCCATATTCTGTTCAAATAAAGTCACAAATTGTGATTGTTTGTCAAGGTTATTCATCAAGTACAATGTGTATAGAAATAAAAAACATGTAGCAGATTTTTTCGGCTACCTTCTTTGCAGATTTTTTTATGTCCGTATATTGATGGCACAGCAAAGACCTCCTGCCTCCTGTACTTTCCGTCTTACAGCTGACAGAAAACCTGAGCATCAAATACAATATAAGCAGCCCTTACTACCATGGTCTCCTTACCATCATTGACTTCACGGTCTACAGCGTTACGGTTAATCGCCAGCAAGTTACACTCAGAGCTGTTCCTACAAGCACAGACATGGAGCTCAGGCCAGTACTCATCTACTGCACCTCTCCCATCACGCAACAGGATCCTCAGTCGAAGTTTTGTCACATTTCGTATCAATATGGTGGGAGTTAACTTCACATAGGTCAGATTATCTGTGTCTGCAGGCATAATTATGAAAATGAAAGAAATGAGATTTCAGATGTGAATGCCTCCACTCCAGATGCAAGAAATAACAGGACCATTCTAGATAAAAATACAGATGTGTTGCAAACCAGAGACAGACATGTAGTTCGTGATCTGACAACACTACCTAGCTGCACTATAATTGCATAATCTTGTAGATTTTGATAGGGAAATGACCAAGTTCAACTTTTGAAAATTTTGACATAAATTGGTACTTCATCACATAAATATGACAAGCACATTTTCAAATTTCAATTACACAATGGAACTGATGAGAAAATACGTTGCACAACAATTGGGTATGACGACATCAACAAATGTATTACATTTCTGGTTTGTGACATTATTGGCATTACAATGGAATTGTCACCTAGAACATACACTACAATTGTCGACTATGAACGATTGTAATCAGACTCTGGTGTCATGGGTCAGCAGGTCACAGCCTTTGCCATTTCAGAACAGATGTGATATTGGAGGGTTACACGTTTTTTTTGTTTTTAACCATCGACTATTCCCCAAAACAACGCAGCAAGGAAGCAATCAGAGATTGTTCAATTGTATGCCCCCCTTTCCGCTTTAATCCGACACTGCTCCACCATTGTTCTGTTTTGTATTGGTCTGTGGAGGCCTAATTTGGCTACTTATAAAAATTCTGTTTCAGTCACTTTTTTCGGCATGCCTCGCATAATACATGTACATATTCCACCCGGGACTTTCGCCAAATTCAAAAATGTGACCTGGTTATGAGACCTACATTCCTTGGGAGTATATTGTGGTGAAATTATGAAGCGATCGTGAACTTTGAATTTTGCATCCAATTCACTCTTTTTGGGGCAATTTCATACTTCAGGACCTATGTGATCTACTTTGGAATGTGCTTTGGACAAATAAATATATCCCATTCATTTAGGTTTGATGAACAAAAGGCCATAACTCTTGAAAATATAACCGAAAGCAGAGAAACTTCACGCTGCACACCTATGGGGTACTGACCACATATCATGCAAATTCCATAATTGTCCATACAATATTAACCGAGATCCAGCCCGGACAAGTCCCAATTCACAAAGATTTCAAGAACAAAAGGGCCATAACTCTTGAAATATACGCGAAACGCGGAGAAACTTCACACTGCACAACTACAGGGCACTCACCACATATCCTGCAAATTCCATACTTGTCCATACAATATTAACTGAGATCAAGCCTGGACAAGTCCAAATTCACAAAGACTTGATGAACAAAGGGCCATAACTCTTGAAAATATATGCGAAACGCGAAGAAACTTCACGCTGCACAACTACAGGGCACTGACCACATACCCTGCAAATTTCATAATTGTCCATACAATATTAACCAAGATCCAGCCCGGACAAGTCCCAATTCATGGAGATTTCAGGAACAAAGGGCCATAACTCTTGAAAATATAGGCGGAACGGGGAGAAACTTTACGCTGCACAACTGTGGGGCACTGACCACATGTCATGCAAATTTCATACTTGTTCATACAATATTAACCAAGATCCAGCCCGGACAAGTCCCATTCACAGAGATTTCAGAAAAAGGGCCATAACTCTTGAAAATAATACCGGAACTCGGAAAAAACTCTACGCTGCACAACTATGAGCCACTGGCCACATTTCATGCAAGTTTCAATCCTGTCCATCAATTATTAACCGAGATATCGCGCGGACAAGAAATTCGGATGGACAGACGGACGGACAGACAGACGGACGGACAGACGGACGGCACGACAGACAGACGGACGGACAAAGCGATCGCTATATGCCCCCCGGGGCATAATAAACCGCTAATAATTGTCAAATAGCACCTCTTACAACAATTTAGCATTAAAAAAGTATGGGATTTGGAGACCATTTGGTAGAACCTTCAAGAATAAGGTCATAAAACACAATGTAGCAGCTAAGGTTCATAGCGTGTCCCTTAATTCCCTCACCCTATGCCGACAACAAATACATTTCCCTGGTGGTAACTCGAACATCTCCATGGCGCACTTATTATTACCTTTGTGCCCTATTGGACCTTCATTAACTTGAGAAAAAGGGCCGCCATGAATAAAAATACCATAATCGATGTTGTGATCATCATCCCCTGTATACACGGGGTCATCTTCTTGACCCTCGATTTCAGGTGATTTTGAGGCTCCATAGGGATAATTTTAATGTTTGTAATTAATTTTTTACCGACGAACGGCCATTTAGTCTGCCATTTCTGTATTTTTATTCATGGCGGCCCATTTTCTCAAGTTAATGAAGGTTCAATAGGGTGCAAAAGGTAATAATAAGTGCACCATGGAGATGTTCGAGTTACCACCAGGGAAATGTATTTGTCGCCGGCATAGCGGTGAGGGAAGGGAGACGTTATGAATCTTAGCTAAGGCCTGATGCTGTACATATGTAGGCCTACAGGACTAAATATGAAGGACTCATTTTTTCCAAAATTTGCTGCCAATTCAATCTTATCCAGGCTTTACTTAACGGGGTAGCATTTTTCGGATAGATTCATATTATGTATCGATCTTTTAACTATGATCACTAATTATTTCCGGGATGAAATGTTAAAATTGAGGCAGGATTTGTCAGTCTGAATATTGTATTCTATGAATGTAAAAGTTAGAATAATTTTGAGAAGTTTAAATGTTATCAGCACGAAGACTCAATTTTCACAAATCACTGAATCAATATTCAAATACTTCAGATATAGTTATTAGAGAATCACAATTATTACAATATCCTAATTATGTGCTTTCAAACAATATACATGTATGACTCATTTTGTTGAGGGTGGGGGGGGTTTAATGTCACACAACGTTATTTCACTCATTTGGTGACAGTCAGTTTGAATGGTGGAGGAAGCTGGAGTACTCTGAGAGAACCACCGCCCGTAGGGAAGTAACTGGTAAACTTTTGAGCAAATATGTTCTGTGTGTAGCTATCAAGAGCCACATATTAATTTATATAGTTCTCAGTTTATTGCCACAACAGTTATTGTTATCTTTATCATTTGACATTATGTTTGTATTCAAATTAATTCTTCCACTGTCATCTGGAGAGGTATTAATATTAGGCTTGCTGTTCACCAATCCAGAGCTGAAAAAAAATATTGTTTAACCAATAGACTTACCCATTTGAACTGTGTTTTCTGGTAGGATTGAAAGGGTAAAATCATATGTAACATTGCCCCGTCTTTTATCATCAATCCCATCTAGGGGGATGTTCACCTCCTGACCTGGTCTCAGTTTAATGCTATGAGGCTTCGGTGATTTAAAATATGGTGGATAGTGATCTGCAAACAAATTCAGTTTATCTTTAAAATGGTGATATCATGAAAAATTAGCAAAATTTCAATGTACAATAAGCTGAGAACCCCTCAGCTTTCAGGATAATAGCCCTGGTTAATGAAGAGTTTCTTTCAGATTACACCTATTGATGTCTCCCCTATTATCAACTCGTGGCTCAATTTAACTTGGTCTCAGTGTTGTTTACATGTAGTTTCTATTGTTTTCACCTAAAATTTTCAAGTTACAAATGGTCTGCTGACAGAGGGACCATACACTGTTATAGATGTTATGAGTCTGGATAGTGAAGTCATTGAGAGATGGTGTCAGGAAAACAAACTGTTTATTCACTTTTCAAAGTCCACTAGTATGATCCTCACAACAAAACAAAAATCAAAAAGGTGTGATCTTAATTTTAAGATCACCATTGATGGCAATGAGCTTAAGAATGTCAAAAAAGACAAAATACTGGGCCTTAATGTTGATCATAGCCTGAGCTGGAATGATCATACTGATTATGTTTGTCAAAAACTTTCTTCCAAAATAGGAATACTATATAGACACAGACACCTACTCAACAAAGAAGCAAAAATCACCTACTACAATGCGTACATTCTCCCACACATGGACTATTGCCTCACAATTTGGGGCAATGCATCCACTACACAGACTGACAGAATTTACAAACTTCAAAAAAGAGCAGCCAGAATCATTTTAAATGCAGATTACTCAACCCCAATAAAAACACTTTTTAAAGAACTTGGATGGCTAACCATACAAGAACGGATAACATATCAGAAAGCTATTTTTATGTTCAAAATCATCAACCACTTATGTCCCCCTTACCTCAACTCTCTCTTTAAATATGTTAATGAAATTACTGCACACACTCTAAGATCAACTGAAAACAACAAACTGTATCTTCCAAAACCCAGAACAAACTATCTGAAACAAAGCCTGAGTTTTTCTGGAGCAATGCTGTGGAACTCCCTTGGCAACAACCTCAAAGAAGCCCCATCTCTCAATGCCTTCAAGTCCAGACTTCTGAAATCCCTATGCTCTAGCACATAATATTATGTACTATTTTTATGTCAAGACATTTACTCTGCAGTGTTTCTTGATTGTATATGTTGTACATACTTGTATATTTTTCATTTTTTTTTGGAGGGCCTCCGGGAAGAACAGTTTTTGCAACTGACAGAGTTACCCTCATGAAATAAAGATATATATATATCACCAACAACAATGCAGTCTATTTTCTCCCCCAAATTCATCATTATAATGAGAGACAAGGGTATACTTACACGCAATGACTGTGTATGCACTGTGTTGCTACGTTGAACCTACATATACGTTTTCAGAGTGCCATCCATAGTGTAGACATTAGAATGATCATATTGTGTACTCTGACTCTAGATTTTTATTCTTTAGAAAATAGGGCAAGGTCACTTCTGTCGACAAATACAGGTTACTCTCACTGATTCTTGATAGGCTAGCTTCTGTTCTGTGACCAGATACTTGTGTGATGTTTGACATTTGTTATTGCCCGGAAATGAAGTTGGACGGATGCATATAGACATGCTGAGATGCATGTACAGATGCACGGACGGACCCCAATACTTGAGTCCCACTTACGCCCTCTGTGCCTCAGGGGAAAATAATACTCGATTCATCCAAGATATTGGATCAACGGTTCCCAAATTCTGTTAATTTGCATGCCATGATATCTATTCAAATATGTGTTATGTATCCTAAAGAAAAGAGCTTCTTTAACCTTGGAATTCAATAATGTAACTGTATATTTACTGGCAATTTTATAAAGATGCATGAGAGTCAAAAGCTTGTTCAGTAAATATGTTTACGTATGTGGAGTACAGCTCAGAAGTTTGTCTATTTCTATGAGCCCCTGATTATTTTATGACAAGTTGTGTTAGGTACATTTATATCTGACTGTGTAACGCTACAAATTACTCTACCCAGTTCCTCTGCCTTTGCTTCCGTGACCTCCTGTTCCATCTTAGTTTGTTCTGCTAAGTTTCGATTCCCAGTTGCAGCCAAATCCACCAGACAAGCCTTGTTAGTCTGGCAAGCTTCAGTGGCATTTCCTCGACCATCAGGATCTGGGAAAAGCTCTTCCAAAGACTTGTCGCTGTAGAAATCAGGCTCGAACTCTGGATGGTCAAAGTCGTCATGGTTACGGCCGACACCATCCAGGTCATAGTTGAACAAGGATTCATTTACATCTATCCGCCCTACAACACAATATTATATATATGGTGAGTGAGTAGGATTTAACGTCATTTTCAACATTTTTTCAGTCATATCACGACGGTGCCTACATGTGCCAGAACACGAGAGTGTCCACAGTTCCTATTATTCTGGACACTGATCAGCCCAGTCAGTACAGCACCCGGTCACCCATCCAAGTATTGACCTAGCTCAACGCTGCTTAACTTCGGTGATCTGACGAGAACCGGTGTGCCCAACGTGATACGCCATACCCCAATATTATATGAATGAAGCTGATGTCTATTCAGATGTGAATGCCTGCGACCTGATCGAAGAAACCACATGACCATGATTCGTGATAAGAATTCAACTGTTTGAAAATAACCAGAGACTGTGGTTGGTGAATTGATATTTTGGTGCTATATGAACTAGCAGTGATCACCCTTCATAATCTTGTTAATTTTGAAGGGAAGTCCAAAAGCTAGGAATTTTGATAAAAATGAACAGATCACTGCATACATGTATACATGTATGATGTGCACATCTTCAAAATATGCTTAGTTTGCCAACAAAGTTTCAAGGGCCTCCAGTCAAAACTATGGGAATTGATGGGAAAAAAGTCCAAATTTTGACAAAAATTAACATTTCATCACATAAACAAGAGAGGTGAGCTGAAATATATCCATTTGATATAGATTTGACAATGGTCAGATAAGACAACATGAGAAAATATTAATTTGCTCTCAAACTCCTATTAGGTGAGAAAGTAAGGAGAAATGTGGTAAGCTTAATTTGATACATCGCGTAACATAAATGACTTACTCGCCTTGCGGTACTTCGACAAATTAAATCAATGTTGCATTGCATGAAGGATGTTAGATTTGCGGGTTATATTTTTCATCAGCTGCCATGTAGTGGAATAGATGCACAATTCATAATGTAATTGGAAGAGGGATGAAATGTCTATACCAGTTGTGAAACAGCTACATCAAGATTCCCCCCATTTCTCCGTTTATTTAGCCTTTCATTTCAACTGACAAAATATAATAGCCTGAAAAGTTTACAACACAATTATTCAATAAAAAGCATTTAAGAATTTATCCACTCACAAGAATTTCCAAATTGAAATAAGTCTGATTCTGTAGAACCAACAGGTATGACTGTCCCATTCCTAAATTCAAAGTCATTGTCTGGATTCCTGTCTTCATGACCGGACGGTTTCAGATCTGCATGACCCAGGAGACCCTTGCCTTCACCTGACCTCAGCATCTGAATGGGTATGTAGGCTACAATGCCTAGACCCCCCATACGCTGTGTTACCTGAGAAGATACAGAAAATAAAGTTAATTAAACTGTACATTTCCAAATAGGTTCATAATTTCGATATCTGTATGTTTGTGTACATGTAGAAAGTACATGTAGGTAACTTTTATATCTATTTTTTAGGATGACACTTTCTTCGTAAACCATATATATTTGTGCTGGATGGGCCAGTTCCATTAAAGACTCGAACCTGCGCCCTCCAAGTTTGGCACCAAATCGCCAACAGTAAATGGAAGCACTTTAACTGCAGCTGAAGTGGCCGAGTGCTTTGCAGCACTTGCATTTACTGCTGGCGATTCAGTGCCAAACTCTAAAGGCAAGGGTTTGAGTCTCGCATGGGACTGACACATCCAACAGTTGTGCTTTATCAAGAAAGTGTCATTATAAAAATAACTGTATATACATTAAAATGTGGATGCCGCCTTTCAAACCAAGATTCAATATTACTCAAAACTCAGATTATTTGGACGGCAATCTTTGGGGAATGGCGACACCACTGAATGAGATATTAAAGTAGAAGCGAGACAAATCAACACTGTGATAATCAATGTCTCTCAAGTTTAGCTTAACATCTTTGCGGTTCATACACTTACAACAGAAAACATTCCAGAGTTTTCCAGAACTTTCCGGGTCAATAAATTTAATTTTCCAGGAGCCTTTAGTACAAAGATGAACAAATTAATGAAGCTCAGGAAAACATTTTGGCACAGAAAAGCATGGCATCAGATCTGTGCTTGTTCTCCCAGAAGACGAAAGTGTAGAGTTTCCAGGAGTTTAACTTTATTTTTAAGCATTTTTCAGGAGCTTCCAGGTTACCAATTGAAAACATGTTCTGACTTACCTCAAAGTTGATTTGTGAAGAGAAAGCCACTTGTACAGTAATGTTATCAGATCTGAGGACAACAATATTGCTGGAATCTTCTCTATCTCCATTGTTCATCAGATTACTGGAGACATCTGTGCCATTTATCGCAATTTTCACAGTCTCTGCGTCCATATCATATCGGATTTCAACAGTATCCGATTCTGCATCCTGCAAAATATGCATCTGTCTTAGTGAAGAATATGACAAACATAAATATTACATCCTCCATAATGCAGGTCTGCTGTGGGCAGTACAGCTATTATTCGAACTGTCCATTTAAAGAACAACCAGTGAACAGACAGCATTCGAGTGTGATATGCCACCTTTGTGAGATCTCAGTATATTCTGACAAAGGCCCAGTTTACATGTATGTGAGAAAAAAGGTGGAAGACAAAGTCTCCTTCAGTTCAAATGGGTGGAAATGTCATGCGGGTGTCCCTTCAGTCAAACCAATCTGGGTAAGAACATGTGAATTCAAAACAATCAGAGGGGGGAGAAACTATACAGCACATTGCCTGGCATTTAATTCACTCAAATAAGAGAATATTCAGAGAGGTCATGAGGTCACAAAGGCTGTTTGAAAAGACAATAAATAAAATGAATGGTCTTCATCCTGGCAAATTCATCTCTTTCATGGCTCGGTCAGCTTTGTTAGATGAACCAATTAATATTTCATCTCACAAATACCATGTGCACATCTTCGATCCACGTTTAATGAGCCTGCAAAGTTTCAGGAACATCTACTCAAAACTCTAGAACTAGTCGACTATACTTCAGTTTCCACTGGTGCACTGTAATTGATGCAGGCCTTCAACTGGTCTCCAGTGGAAATTTTGGACAAAATATAGGACTTTTTTCTTAAAAATACAGGACAGATATAGGACATTTTACTGAAAATATAGGACAAATTCAGTTTTGTCATTTTTCTGATATTCTCAAAAATATTAAGTTTAACCCTGGTGTTGTTGTTGTTCACGATCGCTACAGGCATTTGGGAAAGCTGACCGAACTCTCTTATAGGCACTCGTTGATTGGACCACTGTTGATGTCCTATCCAATGAGTTCTACCTTTATGGAAATTTAGTTTGGAATGTCTTGTTAACAAAGAATTTGAATAAGATCCCCCTCCCTTTCCACATTTTTTTGATGGTTCCAAAGAATGGAGAAATAAAGTATATACAATACAGCAGCTTCAGTATCTATTCTTTAGCTACATGTACTTTAGTGTGCATCATAATTACAATATCGATGAAAAACTTGAATATAATGTTTGAAATATTGAGTTTCATATCTTTTACTATGAAAAAGTCTGAGATATTGAGTTTCATGTCTTTACCATATGAAAAAGTCTGAAATATTGAGTTTATAGAGATAAATTGAGCGCCAGCAGCGCGCCAAAAAATTGAGTTTATATCTTTTCGAAAATTGAGTATATTATAAATTTTGGGCTAGAATAACCCCTGAAGTAATTTAATAATCAGGTTTAATAAGCCTGCAACGTTTCAGGAACATCCACTCAAATCTCTACAGGCCTGTGCTGTTACGGCGAAAGGTCGAACGCGTTCGCCTGTCAGTCGCCCGAACGAATTTTTAAGAGACCTAAAATCTGCTTGAATCTGCTTCTATAAGTCCTTCGTCAAGCACACATTGACCGATTGTTGGTAGACAAGAGTGATGTAATGTATACAAGGTAAATAATCGCACATGTTGTTGTTGTTATGCAATGAAAAGTTAATAATTCCGAAAAACTTTTGATAATTTGTGACATTTTAAAATCTAAATCTAACATGATCAATGGATGATAAATCTACATTAATTAGATGCTGTCAATCAAACAGGTCACCCTAGATGAACATAGGTTACCCTGATTTTCCCCGTTAGGGGGCCTATTCGAGGTCACCATAGGAGATTTTACCCCTAATAGGTTTCCATAGAAAATATTACAGCACAGGCCTGCTCTAGGACTAGTTGATTATACAATTTAGGTGTGATGGATAGACAGACAGAGCAAACACTTAATGTCTCCAGGCTACTTTGTAGCAGAGGCGTAAACAATCATACATCAACAGGAAGAGCACATGCATATACAGGCTGTGGCGATAATATCCACCAAGTATCGTGTAAACCGTATCAAAAGTGTAGGAGTTGCATTGTAAAGAAATACGGATGGACGTACGGACAGACAGATGGACTGAATGACTTCCTTGGCTATTGCTATCCCCTGGGCTTATACATGTACATGCATGCCAGGGGGGTAGGGGGGGGATGAAAAATGTTATGTGGAGAATGGGATCAAGCACTTACTTTAAAAGCAAAGGCTGTAAACACAGTAGCATTAGAATCTGTCCTATCAACATGTATTGCCCGAGATGTTCTACACTGAGCTTCAAATGATCTGAAAATACACAATAATGAACCAATATTACAACAAATACCAGCAGAACAATTTCTCCAACATGTTTAATACACTGTCAAATCCAGCAGTTTCTCAAAGAAAGTTCATGAACATCTGTATAAACAACAAACATAAAATCAAACAAATTAAAGTCCAAAGGATGACAGAACTATATTTTACACGTCTCTTCTTACTGGTACTTGTTTTAAACATATTTAGCAAAACATCAATCATCTTATTCTTGCATTACAAAATAATTTTTTTTAATTTTTTTTCCTATGAAGATAAATTTTGTCTGGTGAGGGTTTTGTCTGTGGGGTTTTGTCTGTGGGATTTCGTCAGTGGGGCTTTTGTCTAGACTCGCAGGGGTTCTGTCTGTATCCCCAATTGGAATCAACATATACCCAATATGAGTTTATTGATGCAAGTTCCACACCTGTACCTAAATTCATTGTAGAGATATTATCCCAAACAACAATAACTGAATCTTTCATTATAATTCACTTAATCAGTATTATGGAAGTGAAAGCTGCATACATTTACTTGCATTTGTTGCAAAGATAAAACTGAAATAAAGAGAAGATCGATCATCATATACGAGGTTAGGAAGATCCCACTCTCCAGAATGGAGGTAAAAGAGGTTATTCTTGCATGTTAACTTGTCATTCTTCTTAACCAATTCTCCAAACTTTCAGGAGCATTAATCTATCTATTGTTCCATGTCCTAAAATTAATTTGCTATTTGAAGAACCAGTCAATGTTGTTTCAATAGCATGACAAATATCTGGCCCATTATTATGCAAATGAACTAGATAATAATTTATTTTTTTTTACTTTCATTTCATGGGGATATATACGACTGTGTGTGCCTCGGCCAAGAGGATTTTGCTGAATTCATTATATGAACTGATTTATTGAGCAAAAATAGACCAATGGGTTCCAATACCCCTCGGCTATCAGTTAATGTCTACACTCAGCAATCATGCATTGCATAAGATGTATTCTATAACACTTGTGTCAATAACATTGAGTTAACAGTGCATTTATTACATGGTTTAGCATGGTTATGTGAAATGTACATGTGTCATTAGTTGTGCAGTTGTTCATTAGTAGATTCCATTTCACAAGTCTTGTGAGGAAAGGGACATCTGCTTTCATACAAGTAACAATCGAATAAAACAAACATAAATTACAAGATGAAATTTCTTTCTCAAGTTTTGATTTGAAATTTTTGAAATTGATTAACAAAGTGACACAAATAGGAATATATCCACGTCATTTCCCAACAGCTGACAGGGGAGAAAGGATGTCAAAGTTTACCATACTATTTCAACCTTGCATTATAATCTTTGTTGATAATCAATTGGAGTTGTGTAATAGAATAGAAATAATGTTTGCATAGGCGCGCTCAATGATTATTTTTAAGCCACAGTCAGTTTGGGAAAGTTTATAAATTTTAGGGTGCGGGCTTTGCCCTTGCCCTAAAATATAAACTTTCTCAAACTAACTGTGCGTAAAATAACCATTGAGCATGCCTACGAAAACATTATTTCTTAATTTTAGAACTTTGACAACATCATGTAGGTAACAAAAATGTGATCTAGTAGGGTTGAGTGTATAGTTCTCTCATATTAGAAAGTTGAGCCAGGCCAGCTTTTACCAAGGCCTTAATTGATGGGAAAAAATTTGCGCTGAGATTCTGGTAGAGTATGACCCGATTCTTATCTCTACATATACTCTTCTATGTATCTTGGAAATATACACCAAGGTCAGTCATCTTCAACCATTTTCTGGTCTATTCTAACTTAATTGCATATGGAACATGAATTTGGAAATCTTAGACTTAACATATAGAATTTGACCTTTAGAAAATAGGTCAAAGTCAGTGATATTAAATAAACTTCAGGTTCAGGCCTGTGGTATAAATTTGGACAATCAATGTAGATATTATCTTTCATGAAATATTGTACTGAACAGAATCTGACCTGCATAAAATAGGTCAAGGTCAATAATCTTCAGCATCTGGACCATTCCCAGATGTATACATAGTACTAATTTGGGAAGCCTAGCAATATTTCTTCATGTTATAACAGTATATGACCTTGACAAAAAGGTCAAGGTGAGTCCACTGAGATAGGATTCTAGTCAATCACCAGTTGCATATGTAATATGAATTTGGAGCGGATCTTAAATCCTTCCAAAAAAAAATAGCAAATACTAGAATTTGACATTGACAAAATAGTTCATGGTTAATTGCTTCTGATGCTTCACCAGATACATATGTAGTATGAATTTACAACGCCTGGCCATAATCCTTCTTGAGACATCGTGTCCACAAGATAGATGGACAGACAGATGACACTGATGACGACAATACCCCCTTTTTTATACCTCAATTTTAGAAAGCGGATTCGCCCTAACCTGTCTGCTGGCATTTCCATAGCAAGCAAGGGGCATGGACATATTGCTTTACAGATCAACTTTCCATGAGAAGGTTTGAGAAATTCAGATTAATCGATCATGACTATGCCAAGTTCCAAGTTGATCGGTTATGGGGGTTTCGGACAGGAGGATCTTTGAAAATTTTGTGAAAGATGGCTGTCAAGTGGTCCTTCAAATTGCCGATCATCAAATAGCAGATGAAGGTTAGATGAAAATAGTTTCCAATGTGATGACGTAAGCTTAACTGAAAATTGATGTGACTGCCTGAACAAACAAGAGCCCAAGGGGCTTCAATATACGCCCGTATATATCTAGAATTACATTGGTCCAAATTTCAAGGTTATTTAATAGGTAAACCTTGATTCCAATTGGTAGCTAGCAATCCAGAGAAAGGTCTACAATTTTGTGCTTCTGGGAATGTAACATATATCACATCTTTTTCACAAATGATAAACTAAACTGAGCTCAACTCTTGTTAACTAGTTAACCTTGAAGCAAGAACTGAGAGCTCACATATCCCACACTGAAATTGACAATAGTCAAACACAAGAAAATAGTTTTCCTGCAAATGGATTCATTTCAGACGAGAGAATTTTTCATGAAGGAAGAAGTAAACCTTTGTTCTTGAGTTGATAAACAGGTATGAAATTCATAAAGGACCCCTCTCCCCGTTAAATTAGTAAACTATGGTTTTTATTTATCAACAGTTTAACTGAATGTAGCTGTTTCAAACATGGAAGACAACTTCACAGGACAATACCATATACATGTAGGGGAGAGAACTCTGAATATTCCAACCTATCACATAGAGTTAGATAAACTTGATTCAGTTTTGGGGGGCTGTACGTGGCCTTGACCTTTCACAAATTGATCTCAAAATGTATGGCTCCTTTTTGCCATGTGAGTAAGGTATACCGGTACTCAAAGTTTGGTACTAATCCATACCTTGAAACTAGAGATATCGCATGGACAACATGTTAATGGATGAACAGAGAGAACGCAACATCGCATTACATGACCTCGTCTTCGACAGGCATATGAAAATGTGACTTGTAATGATTTCTTGATTTTGGGGTAACAGTGACCTTGACCCACATTTTGGTATGTAACACATCATGTCCCTCTAATGCATCTACTGGCAGAAAAAAAAGTTATTTTTAATGATTTCCTGATTTTGGTGTCACAGTGACCTTCACCTTTGACCTTGACCTAAATTTTGGTACACGACACATCGTCTTCCCTCAATGTATCAATGGACACAAAAAAATGATTTTGGGGGTCACAGTGACCTTGACGTTCGGCCTTGACCTACATTTTGGTGCGTGACACATCATGTCCCCCTAATGTAACTACCGACACAAAAAAAAGTAATTTTCAAAGATTTCTTGATTCTGGAGTCTTAGTGACCTTCACTATTGACCTTGACCTAAATTTTGGTACACGCCAAACCATCTCCCTGTAATTTCTCAATGGACACAAAAAATCATGATTTTTAACAATTTCATGATTTTGGGGTCACAGTGACCTTAATCTTTGACCTTGACCTACATTTTGGTATGTCACACATCGTGTCCCCCTAATGTATCTACGGACACAAAAAAAAATTATTTTTAATAATTTCCTGATTTTGGGTTCACAGTGAACTTTGACCGTGACCTAACTTTTGGTATGCGACACTTCTTTTCCGCCTATTGAATTCACTCACAAAAAATTAGTTATTTTTACTGATTTCCTGATTTTTAGGTCACACTGACCTTTGACCTTGATTCTGGGGTCACCTGGATCTAAATTTTGGTATATGACAAAATGGCTCCCCATAATTCCCCAATGGACTCAATAAAAAAAGGTGACACATCGTGTCCCACGAATGTATCTACCGACACAAAATAAAAAATTTACATGTTTTTTTTACATTTTTAAACTAAAATTTACCTTACTGACATATGTGTTCGTGTGCAAACACGGATTAACAAGTGAAGAAATTAAAATAATAGCACAGTTCATTTCCCGCCTAATCACCCATGCCAGCATTCAATCACAATAGATCTCCACTTCTTACGCCTAGATGTAAAGATCCCAAGCGGGGAGGTCGGGTGGGGCCATTACTCTGTCCGTAAGGTAAGTTTTAGTTTAAAAATTAAAAAATTACATGTAATTTTTTTATATTTTTTTACACAGTAAAACTGACTTTTCTGACATATGCGAGAATCCCATAGCAGGACAGAGGGAAGTCAAAGTGATAGTGGCTAATGACGTGAGGATTAGACGGATGCCAGCATGAGGCTTCATGCTGCCCATAAAGCTTAAAATAAGCATGGATTTCCATAAAGGCTCAATAGTAACAGAGTCATATAAGGGTCACGGTATCGTAAACACTGTTACTATAGCAAGCCCAGACCTCCCAGGCTAATCGGCGCTGACATAATGGAAGTTATATACACATCCCCCCCCCCCATTTTTTTAAAAGAAAAGTTTTTATGTGGAAACGTGTTCTTACCATTAAAAACCGATAAAAACACACAGGCCTCTAGTGTCTGTGTGCCGACCCGACCCCGGTGATCTGCTGCTCTGTCACAAGGGGTCCCAAGGAATATAGATCGTCCTTGACAAGTGTCATATCCCTCAAGCAGTATGATGCGAAGGTTGTATGAGATCTCCAGTAACAGGCCCTCATAATGTCGGTTACTGACCTGTTAGTCCATAGAGGCCAGGACGCCCCAAGCGCCCTGATCTTGTGTGCAGAGACTTTATACAACGCAGCTTGCATCGATGACACTCCATTGTAGGCTAACCTAATAGTTATGGAGAGCCAAGAAGATATAGTATTCTTTGATATCTCTTGTTGGCTCCGGGGACAAAATGGTATGAATAATCGCCTTCGCCCAGCACGTAGTACCTTAGTGCGACTAATATATTCAGTAAGGGCACAAACCGGACACATGAGATTGTCCGCTTCTAGACCCGAGGAAAGGGAATCCGCTAAAGCTGGAACCTTAAAATCTCTAGAAGAACTGTCGTACAGAGATTGGTTCTTGGCAACAAATTCAGGAATGGTAGTAAGGACAACATATGTCCATCGAGAATCATGCCTAATTTCCCTAGCATCCAGAGCGTGTAATTCCGACACGCGAGCCACTGAAGCCAAAGCTAACAAAAACAATGTTTTGTAAGATAAGAATTTCAGATCGACCGTAGCTATAGGTTCAAATGGATGTTCTGATAGAACTAACGCTAAATCCCATTTCGGAAGTTTCGGAACAGATACTTGTCTATCTATCCTAAAAGATCTAACCAAAGATGTTAGATTAGGATCAGAAACAGGATTAACGCCCGTAGAAAGGTTAATAATCCTAGACAATGCCGATCTGTAACCATCCAGAGTTGATGGGGCTAGACCTGTCCTGAAACAGATATAGCAAGAAATCTGTTATCTGCTGAACAGAGGCAACACGGGCATCAATGTTTCTTCCAGAACACCACTCATGGAAGACCTTCCACTTCCCTTGATAGCAAGCGGATGTGGAGGTTCGAGTGGAAGCGACCATTCTTCACGAAGCTTCCCTAGAAAACCCAGCCTCAGAGAGCTGATTCCTGAGCTCTTGCAGGCATGCAGATGCCCGAGGTTTGTGGTGGAAAATTGCTGACTTTGGTTGACGAATTAGTTTTCCCAAAGAGGCAGACGTCTTGGAACGTCTACCAGTAATTCCAGAAGGTCGGGAAACCCCGGACGAGCTGGCCACCAAGGGAAAATTAGATAAACGACGCACGGATGCGCGCGTATCTTTTGCAGTACTAGTGCATGGCAGGATTGACGGGGGAGGATATGCATAGGCTATTAGACCCGACCAATCCTGCGACAGTGCATCGACTTCCACTGCTTGTGGGTCCAGTACAGGTGACATGTACAGTGGGAGTTGATTATTCAGGTGAGTAGCAAACAGACCTATCTGTGGTTGTTCCCAAATCTGAAAGATTTGACGAGGAATGTCCGTGTGAAGCTGCCACTCCGTCGGTAGAATCTGATGTTTTCTGGACAGTGCGTCGGCTAAAACATTCAGATGTCCTGGTATGTGTCTGGCACGAAGTTCTATTTCGTTCAGTCAGTCAACACAGGTGGTACAGAATCTTGGTCTGCTTCAGAAGCTTGGTTGACCGAATTCCCCCCATCTAGATGATGTAGGCTAGGACAGTTGTGTTGTCCGTGGCTACCAGTACCGACTGACCTTTGAGGTCGTGTATCAATGTGAGTATCGCCCGATTGATGGCAATGAACTCCAGAACATTGATATGGAACAACCTCTCCTGCGGAGTCCAAAAGCCTGATATCGACTTGGATCCGAGGTGTGGCCCCCCCCCCAGCCTTACATCGAAGCATCCGTGAACAGCTGATGAGTTGCTTGAAACGGAAGTAGTGTTACACCAGGCAGCACATTGAGAGGGTCTAGCCACCACGATAGGTGATGTCTGATGTCTGGGATTCCTGCGCCTGTGTGGCCAATGATGATTTAAATAAATCATTAGTGGCCGTAACTGTAATCGGCCTCGTGGAGTGACATCCTGAGTGGATGTCAATATGCCGATTACTGATGCAAACTGGATGGCAGTATGGCAAGAATGTCTGATAAACAAAGTTATGTCGTGACATATCTTGCGCCAGCGAACCTCCGTTGGCCGAGCAATGACCAATTTGGTGTCGTAAGCCATGCCTAGGAAGTTTCGCTGTTGTGACGGCATTATCTCAGATTTTTCCTCATGATGGAGATAACCCAGTAGTTCGAGGATGTGCCATACAAATGTTGTATCGCATCGGAGTTGTTGTCTGCACAGATTCATGATGATGGAATCGTCTAGGTAGAAATGATATTTGATCCTTCGACTGTGCAGATATGCCGCCACTGGCTGAAATACCCTGGTAAAAACCCAAGGGGAACTGGCTAGACCGAAAGGAAGAACCTGGAATTGGGACGGCGGGCGCCGAACATAAATCTCAGGTACTTGCGGTAACTTGGATGAATCGGGATGTGCAACTAAGCGTCCCGAAGATCCAGAGATGTTAACCATTCCCCTTGAACCAGGGCGGTCTTGATAGACTGGAAGGACTCCATCCGAAAGTGATGGTGTTTCATCAGGAAGTCCTTGTTCAGCCTGCGCAGATTTATAATCATGCGCATTTCCCGATGCATCCTTCTTCGCCACAAGGAAAACCGGTGAATAGAACCCGGGGGATCGGTCGTTGACCGGAAGTTCTATTACAGCATGCTTATGGATAAGTTTGTCCACAGAGGCCTGTGTTACCAGAAGATGTGCCTTCCGTATAGGTAACAGGAAGGCATTGGAGCAGCAGTAAGGGGTGGATCCATTGAAAATTCTAGGGAATAACCGTATCGAAGAGTACGGACTACCCATGGGTCCATCCCTAATGTTTGCCAATTCCGCCAAAATCCTTGAAGTCGTCCCCCGACCGGGAGACTGGATTTCGGCGGGACCGGAAGTTGAGGCAATTCGTGGTCCCGCCATGTCATGAGATTCACATGGCCTGAATTGTCACCGGCCCTGCTGCTTCTTGCCACGACCTTTCCCTTTCCCTTTATAGTTGGGATTGGTCTGACCTTGCTGTTGTGGCATGCGACCCGCCGCCTGTGACTTCCCATTTGGACCGGAAGCGGAAGTAGTCAGTCTAAGTTGCTTGGCTGGGGGACCGGAAGCTTTGGTAGAAGCACGTTTACCCGTCCCTGCGCCACCCGCTCTAGGGGGAGGATTAGGTCTAGCCTTCTCCACCGCATCTCTTAGAGACAGGATAATGCCATTAAACAACAGCGAAGATGCTGGCTCCTTCAACGTGCGAATGACTATATCTGGAGCGTAGTTGACCACTGATGGCAGGTAAGCCTGACGTCTCAAGAGGACAACCATCGCAGCATTGAACGCGTATAAAGCCATTGCACGAGCATTAGCTTTAGCAGCCACGTGCTGAAGATCCGCCAGTAATTGTAACTCGGGGCTACTACTGGTTGCTGACAGTAAACGCGACAACCTGCTCAGCACAGTGGAAATGGCTGTTAAAAACCAGTGGGCAGCTTCTTCAATACTAAAAGATTGCCTATCAGTCAGCGGGATCGTGACCTTGGATGGAACCTTATTGCCTTTGCGTATGTCGGCAAGATCGGGTTCCGGTTCCGCGGCCTTGAAGTCATATGCCGAATCATGGATACCGTACACTCTAGATGTAGGCTTCTCCACATGAAGTGGAGGCGAAGCGGAAGCCGGTCTAAAAGTGCATGTTCTCCCGTTCTTGTAAAACGTTCCTGCATTGTTTTAGGCTGAGCTAAAACCGTCTCAAGAATGGAACACAATCCATGTATGGTATCTGACACAGGAAGTGACGTCTGCTTGGTACATGTCGACGGAGCCTCTGCCATAGTATGAAGGCAAGAGGCTGTTGGCGGTGGGGGTCGTGACATATTAGGATAAAACTCATACAGAGCTTCGAGTACCCCTGAATATGAACGTCTCTCCGGATAATGATCACTGTCATAATCCTCAGAGGATTGACATTGACACCCCCTGACGTCTCATCGAAGGGTTGGTCGACAAATCAATCAGGTCAGACGATGCTACCGGAAGCTGCGGAACCGGAGATGGAACCTGAGCAGTACCGGAAGCGGAAGTCAAAAGTTGCCGGAACTGATCCAGCTCAGCTGCCTGTTGTTCCATCCTTTGTAGGATAACAGCAGACAGAGAACCATCATGAACCGGAACTTCCGTATTGATTTGTGGACTATTGGAGACCCATCTATAAGGGGATGCAATAAGTCTACCCCATTGCATTTCCGGACGAACCGGAAGTCTCCACCCACCGGGCCTCCTTATAGTGGGGCCGGAAGGACGAAAAGTCCTAACCGGAACCCCAGAGGTAACCATACCGGAACCCGCAGGTGACCGGAAATGGCTGACAGGAAGTGGATAATGAGCCTTATATGAGTTTATGACACCCGACTCAGAACCATTCTCAGTCATAACTCCTTGTGACTGGAACAATGCCATTGTGTTTCTATTAACGCCCTGGGGAGCTAAGTGTGAAACTGGCATTGTCCCGCAGAACAATAACCTCGACCACCGGCGCTTTGTTTAGCACCAGAAATTGTTGATTTCAGCACAGCAGGCAGAACCTCTGGTGGATATAGAGACATCGGCTGATTCTCCCGTACCCTTGTCTAGAACGGAACCCAATACTTTTACCTGTTTCTTATTTTTACCTGTGGATAAATCAGAAACAATAGTACTAGTGCTTGGCGAAGTACCTTTATCTAATAAAGAATGTAAAGGGCCCGTCCAAGGATTGCCAATCGATGCAGGCTTCTTCGCCGTCTCAATTACAGTAAAATGGGAGGGCGCAGTCATAATACTAGCCTCTGATACAAGACCCGGTCGTTAAACTTTCAAATAAATCATCGGGCCTTGTTGACACTCATGGCATCTATGGTTAGTGACCGTCACAATCACAAATACGAAACTGCGCATCAGAAAACCCCTCGGCTCTGGGCGCCAGCCATTCATAATGTATTCAATTTGAACCAAGACTTCAGGAACACCAAGCAGTCAAGTGACAAATATACAGATTATGAAAAATTTTGTAATTAGAAATGGTCTCTATGGTTTCCATCCAATCAGAGAAACCGGTATTCTTTACATAAGTCTCTTGATGCATCGATGATGTATACCAAATTTTACATCGAGCATTTGAAAATTATCAGAGATAGAGATCATTAATGATTTCGCATAAATTAAAGATGGCCACCCATCCTTCCCACCACTCAGGAGAACTGATGTGGTTATTCATTGCAAGTCTTCTAATACATGGATGCTGTATACCAAGTTTCATATAGAACACTGAAATGGTATCAAAGATATACATCATTAAAGATTTTGCATAAATTAAAGATGGCCACCAAAGTTTCCGCCCAATCAGAAACACCAGAACTGTCATTTATCGTAAGTCTATTGATGCATCGATGATGTATATCAAATTTTACATCGAGTACTTGAACGGTATCAGAGATAGAGATCATTAATGATTTTGCATAAATTAAAGATGGCCGCCCATCCTTCCCGCCACTCAGAGGAATTGATGTGGTTATACATTGAAGGTCTCTTGATACATCGATGCTGTATACCAAGTTTCGTATAGAACACTTGAATGGTATCAAAGATATATATCATTAAAGATTTTGCATAAATTAAAGATGGCCGCCAAGGTTTCCACCGAATCAGGGAAACTGGTTTGGTCATTCCTTTGAAGTTTCTTGATGCATCGATGATCTATATTAAGTTTCACACTGAACAGTGAAATGGTACCCGAGATACACAAGATTAATGGCTTCGCATAAATTAAATATCGCCGCCAAAGTTTCCAACCAATCAGGTCCAGATTCAATAGGGTTCTGGGTCATGGGCATATAGATGTGCAGTGCAAGTTTGGTGTGCCTAGGGTAAGTCGTTCTAAAGATATCTTGGTAACGAGAAAGCTGTGATGATTTTGCATAAATTAAAGATGGCCGCCAAAGTTTCCAACCAATCAGGTCCAGATTCAATAGGGTTCTGGGGCACAATCATATGGATATGCAATGCAAGTTTGGTGTGCCTACGGTAAGTCGTTCTAAAGATATCTTGGTGACGGACAGACGGACGTACATGACGACAATACCCTTCGGCCAAATTTTGGCCGAGGGGTAACAATATGGCTGCTACATGCAAGACAAATTGAGTGTAAGTCGGTCGTTGATTTGGACTTCCCACAGATGCTACAGAACATAGAGGCCATTATTTATATCGTAGATATACTCAAGAATACTTCCCAACTCATCTTTTCGTTGCTTTGTAAACTTGTAGATGATGTTTTCACTCGTTGTCAAATGTAATATCCTTCTGTAAAACGCTGGAGCTTTGACACACGATCTTTACAGCTGGCTAGCCAAGTAAAGAAGTGAAGATCTATTGTGATTGAGTGCTGGCGTGGGTGATTAGGCGGGAAATGAACTGTGCTATTGTTTTTAATTTCTTCACTTATTAATCCGTGTTTGCACATGAACGCATATGTCAGTAAGGTCAGTTTTTCTGTGTAAAAAATAAAAATATTATTTTTAATAATTTCCTGATTTTAGGCGGGTCACAGTGACCTTGGACCTTCGACCGTGACCTATTTTTTATTTTCCCCTATTGAATCCACTCACAAGAAATTAGAAATTATTAATGATTTCCTGAGTTTTCAGTCCCACTGACCGTTGACCTATGACCTCGACCTACATTTGGTATGCAACACATCGTCCCCTCCCCCCAGGGCATCCACTCACCAAAAATTAGAACTGTTGATAGAAAACTGTCAATGATCAATGATTTCCTGATTTTAGGCAAGTGACCTTTGACCTCTGACCTCGACCTCAACTTTTGATACCTGACACATCGTCTCCACCTAGAGTATTCACTCACAAGAAATTGCAACTGTGGATAGAAAACTTTCACAGATATAGACCGGACACGAACACTTCAGTGATTTCCTGTTTTTTAGGCCAGTGACCTTTGACCTCTGACCTCGACCTTCATTTTGGTATGTGATACATCGTCTTCCCGTAGGGTATCCACTCACCAAAAATTGTAACTGTAGATAGGAAACTGTCCCAGATATAGACCGGACACGAAAACCGGACAGACGGATGGAAACCGCCATCACCGGATGCAAATCGCCATCACATAATACGTCCGCCTTTTGGCGGGCGTATAAAAATGACCATAGAATAATGAATACAAACCCTGTTTTCAGCAGGATATACTCTCCCCAGCCGTTGTATGTATACTGATTACCATCTAGTGTTTGGATATGTGGGTCTCCCCAGGACAGAGCTGTCACGAAAACAAAAACACAGAATGTTAGTTTTTTTCAAACTGGTCGCCAGTTCCGACCCACCTAAGTGACATTTTCACCTGTTTCAAAAGGAAATGGTTTGATTGGCAAAATCAATATCAGGATCGCAGTACAATTGTCTATAGAATTTATTACCAAAGAAACTTAGCTGGGGATGAACTGAACTGTAGGGAATATACGATTACATTTCTTAATGAGAGCTAGGTGTCAGTTCCGACCCACTGTCGCCAGTTCCGATCCAGCCTCGTTTTGGCATTGACCTTTGACCCAGATATATAGACAGGTAATCGTCAACATGATAACTTTTCCCCAAAAATAGGGACCTAGTTGGATATTTCATTTTGCAGGTCTTAATCTCAGAAGTGTACATTTGGCGTAATGAATGTGGGTTGGAGGGTGATAGTGACATGTCCAGCTGATCATATTGGCAAAATAGGTAGGACACTGAAATATCTCCGATGACTTATGAGTGTATACTCACCGGAGAAAATGTTAATTCGCTGGTAGTTTCATTTATTCTACCTCTGAATAGCAGATTAAAGAAAAGCAATGCAAATCAGTACTCAAGTTACGAATTTATGTAGTGAACGATGAGTTCGTAAGACCTTTTCAGGCCATGGTATGACTGAGCACTTGAACGGTATCAGAAATAGAGATCATCAATGATTTTGCATAAAGTAAAGATGGTCGTCCATCCTTCCCACACTCGGAGGAACTGATGTAGTTATTCATTGTAAGTCGCTTGATACATCGACACTGTATACCAAGTTTCGTATAGAACACTTAAATGATATCAAGAGATATTCGTCATTAAAGATTTTGTATAAGTTAAAGACGACCACCAAGGTTTCCACTCAATCAGGAAAACATGTTTGGTCATTCCTTTAAAGTTTCTTGATGTATCGATGATCTATACCAAATTTCACACCGAACAGCGAAATGGTTTCCGAAATACACAAGATTAATGGTTTCGCATAAATTAAAGATGGCCACCAAAGTTTCAATCCACTGGGGTCCAGATTCAATACAGTTCTGGGTCACAAGCATATGGATGTGCACTGCAACTTTGGTGTGCCTACGGAAAATCGTTAAAGATATCTTGGTAATGCGAGAGCTGGGACGGACATATGGACAGATGGACGGACGGACGTACATGACAACAATATCCTTCGGCCAAATTTTGGCCGAGGGGTAAAAATGACAGGTTTCACCTGTTTAGCGAATAGATTTTCTACGATATACTTCAAAATAAAAGTTGATATGACTGTATGGACTATAATACAAACATGTATAAGTGTCATTACTGTTAAACAATTTTTTAATTAAATAATCTACACAGTCAAATATAAACTTGTGTATACATAAAAACAAGCCCACCATGCTCTGAGTTGATGTAATCTGGATCGTTTTCCCAATCTGGAATCTATGCAGTGAGCTTACCTTGCGTTGGTATCCAATATGTTCCACAATTCTCAGATGGGAACACTTTGTAAAACAGGTCGCACATTTTAATTTCTCCATCACAACAAAAATTCCACTCAACCGTCTGGTTCAAACCAGGTATGTCACTGTCTGTCAGGACTGGATAACCTCCCCCTGGATAACCCGTCAGCACATAACCATTCATGCTGGAAATAAAATTAAATGACCAATCAAAGGACACAACAACACTGTATATTAACCACCACTATTTTTTAGGTCAAGCCCCTACTAGATGCATCATCATTAGGCATTAATTAAAACTACATTATCCATCAGTCATCAAGAAGGATTATCTCTCCTGTTTGACTTAACAATTACCCGAGCCTGGAACTGCTCAATATTCACAATATTACATGGTCACTGCAAGTGATCACATCATCCCCATAACCAATGTTGGTCATTACAAATCCACTGTACCTGCTTTAGCTTTGGCCTATTCCATGGAAAAGTGGAACTTCTGCAATATTATTTCAGACTGTGGAGAAATATAAATCACTGCCACCCATTCTCCCAAAGGGGTTTCTTTAACTTTCATTGACTAAAAATCACCCCAAATTTTTGGTTCATACTCCATGTAAGAATCACGAGACAAAGCCTACAATAGCGAAGTCTGGGTACAACAATATGTCTAGACTTGAGCCTTTTCAGCTACACAAAGACTCAGACAATAGCCTCCTACATGAAGTATCTACCAAATTTTTCACACAAAACCAACATTTATAGACAAATGAGCATTTATATCAGCAGTGATTGAATAATGACCTCCATGTAAATCTATCCCTCGAAATCTCATCAACAGCTAAAACTTCTGCTTCTGAATGAAAACTTTACATTTACGATTGATTTTCAGCCTACTGGCACCATCCTCGCAGGCCAGTGTATCAATCGATAGGTTACGATCGATACGCTGGCTTGGTTAGGTACTGATAGCAGTTCTGGATATAAATAACTCGTGAGATTTCCACTCAACTGATCCAATCAGTAAGCACGCTGAAGCAGCTTATCAGGCCAATCCGCAGAGAGGTTTAAGTTTTGACTGTTTTGATTTCATCGCCGGTCAGACTGCCTTCGGATTTAGGCTGAAATCGATATCGAATGTCAAAGCGAAAACCGCAGGCTTCAGATACCGACATGCTAATTCGAAACAACCGCTGGGGATGAAATGTACGAGATCGTGTAATAGACGCAACGACTCGAGAACTCATCCGAATCACTAAAAAGGTCCAGGTGACTGGCACTGGATTGAAGCTTTTCTCCTATCTTTTAACATGCAATTTTGGCACTTGTCTCTATGCCAGAAATCGGCATGGTGAAGGACCTATATTTGCAGGAGGCTAATTCCCATCAGTAATACATGTACATAGAGTATAAATTAGGCTTCAACTGAACAAAATAAACAAGTGAATCAGGAAGTGGATGAAAGTCTGAGCATGCATATCTAAACCTTGAACATCAATGAAACAGAAGCTATCTGTCCTGTTCAGAAAACTTTAACATGAAAACTGAATGTTCACAGACAGAAAGTTTACCAATTCCAACTCTTGATAATTTTGCCCAAAAAAATGACATTACTTGATATTAAGCATGCCTGCAAAATTTTAGAACACTCTGATGTTTATTTCAAAAGCATTGAATTATATGTAAACCTTCAACATCAAAAGAGAAATATCTGTTGTGTTCACAAAGCTTCGAATGTTGACACCTGCCAGCCAACCAGCTGACACGAAAATTTATATACAAAACCCTATTACCGTCTTATATTGAAGTACAACTTGATAAAAGAGCTTATTCAAATATTCATTTAGTTTGACCATGTATTTTTACCATCAACTTTTTGCATGTGTAAGATAACAAAAGCCCCGAAACACTCATACATGTACAAAACAATACTAACTCTACATACATTATACATACAGATCACAAGACCCTGCATTCCCAATATTATGAAATGAAATTGTCTTATCCGCATGCAGGCCTTAAAAGCGTCCCCATCACAAAAGAGAGGAAACTTTTTTCCAGTGTGAAGTAACAATGATTTAATTTTATTCAAATATATTTAGGCTGTTCGTAGTGTTGACCTTCATGAAAGAAAACAAACAACCATGTACTGTGAGTCAAATTTAGGTTCTAATGGAGTGAGAAAATGCACTTCCTGTGATTACAGTAGATAGTTCACTGTACTTTGTTAATCAAAGAATACTCTGGTGATTTGAGGATATAAAATAGCCCATGGGCTTCAATACCCCTCGGCTATCAGTTATTGTCTACACCCAGCAATCATGCATTGTATAACATCATCAGTGTATTTTTAGAACTAGATAACAAAAATGTGATCTAGTAGGGTTGACTGTAGTTCAGCTGTTGCCAAGGCCGTAGGTTCTGGTAGAGCATGACCGAATTCTTAGCTCTAAATATACTCTTTTAAAAAGCTTATAATCCAATCAAGTAATTTTATCTTGGAAATATAGATCAAGGTCAGCCATCTTCAAAAATTTTCAAGTCAATTCTAATCGCATAGGGAACATGAATTTGGAGATCTTAAACTTAACATATAGAATTTGACCTTTTAAAAATAGGTCAAGGTCAGTGATATTCTTCATTAGTCTTCAGGTCCAGCCGTAGATGATATAAATTTGTACAATGTAGATGTAATCTTTCATAGAATATTGTACTAAATAGAATCTGACTTGGACAAAATAGGTCAAGGATAAAATAGGTCAAGGTCAGCCATCTTCAGCATACGTTTGGAGCATCACCAGATGTACACATGGTATTAATTTGAAAAGCCTAGCTATATTCTTCATGTTAGACCATAATAAACAGTATATGACCTATAAAAATAGGTCAAGGTCAGTCAAATGGGATAGGCTTCTAGTCAGTCACAAGTTGCATGAGTAATATGAATTTGGAGACCCCAGCTTCAATCCTTCCAAAAACATAGCAAATACTAAAATTTGACCTTGATAAAATAGGTCAAGGTCAGTCATCTTCAGTACACCTCTGGTCCTTCACTAGGTGTATACATAGTATCAATTTGGAAACCCTGGATATATTTCTTCATGTTAGACCTTAATAAACCGTATATGACCTTGAAAAAATAGGTCAAGGTCAGTGAAGTGGGATAGGCTTCTAGCCAATCACCAGTTACATAAGTAATATGAATTTGGAGACCCTAGCTTCAATCCTTAAAAAAATATAGCAAATACTATAATTTGACCTTGATAAAATAGGTCAAGGTCAGTCATCTTCAGTACACCTCTGGACCTTCGCCAGATGTATACATAGTATTAATTTGGAAAGCCTAGCTTTATTTCTTCATCTTATATCACAATAAACAGTATATGACCTATAAAAAATAGGTCAAGGTCAGTCAACTGGGATAGACTTCTAGTCAATCACGAGTTGCATATATAATATGAATTTGGAGACCCTAGCTTCAATCCTTCAAAAAATATAGCAAATACTAGAATTTGACCTTGATAAAATAGGTCAAGGTCAGTCATTTTTAATAGGCTTCTGACCCTTCACCCAATACATATGTGGTATCAATTCACAATGCCTGGCTATAATTCTTCTTGAGATATCGTGTTCACAAGAAAGATGGACAGACAGACAGACGGACAGACGACGCTGACGACGACAATACCCTTCGGGCAAAAATGATAGGTTTACTTTTTGCAGAAAGGCTTTTACTTAAAACTTAAAAAAAATGTCCCAGTGTCAGTAAAAATTTGGTCTGGAAAAACAAGGCATTAACATCCTCAAATACAAAATGGTCATTCCCATTCTATCCTTTTTTCGGAGTCAGCTTGCTTGCTAAAGTGACCAAATCAAGGTGATTAACAAACTCTCGTCGTGTCAAAGGCTGTGCCACTGGCAAATAATTCTATTTCCATAACACTGGTTCTCATGAAAATGTATATATTTAGCAGCATTCAATGTAATACTACAATTCAGATATGGCCTTTAGTTGCATGGTTATATATAGTACTGAAAATCACCATGATTGTATGCAAGCAGAAGATACGAGACAAGACTGAGAAATTTTCATCATTCAAATTTAAAATGTCATACCTGTCATATCGGCATTGCTGACGAATGCCAAATTTGGGTACAGCCATGTTGGAGGATGGTGTGTAGATGTAGTTGGGATCCAGCTGAGCCTGTTTATCCAAACAGGGACAATAACGGGACTCTTTTATGATCTCGGACACCTTCTGCTGGTCTATGCTCTCATACCAAGTGAGGCAGGCATCTTTGGAATTAGCCATTACAGAACCACCATTATAAATCCACCGACCTTTCTTACCTGTAAAGTATATTAATCCCACAAAAAGTGATGACACTTTAACACCTGTCATCATGATCAACAATGCTGAACAATTGCAGGACCCTATTTACACAGCAGATCTGGTTTGACTAGCTGAGCACCACGTTGTATACTTTTTCATGTTATTTTTAAAATCAATACACATAGAATTATAGGGCTTCAAATGCAATATTTTCATATCTCCTTGGAGAATGTGGGATGCACACTGCCAAACATACAGATTAATGCTGAATAACAAAAAACATTTTTATAATATTAGATATAAAATATTTGTATATTAGAAGCTAATTTCTGAAGTCATATGAGATACTCTTTCAAGAAAATTTCTCTAATTTTAAATGGATTTTCTTATGTTTGAATCAATGTTTTTTATAGGCTACACACATGTAATTCTCTCAATTTTCTGCAAATGTTCCTATACAAGTACAAGCTCATTTCAAAAATTTCTCAATTTATCTTTTTAAAACCTAATAGAGAAATTATTTCTTTGTTTGAAGATATATATTACAAAGGTTCCTTAACTCTTTCCCCCATAGACTTATGGGGAATTTGCTCTCTCTGACCCATAACAGATTTGTAATGGCGTAGGACTTTAACCCATGGACTGATTTCAATTTTCACACATTTCCAGCGATGTAAAATATCCCGTTTTATGTCCCATGTCATGTGGAAAAATATTTACCAATGGTCTCCCACAGGCCCATTCTACGTAATATGTTCACGTTTTATATCAATATCAGCAACGTTTAATCTAAAAATAAGTAATCTTGCGAAAAAATGTTTTGTGTTTGCTTTCCATCTGTTGGAAATCACGAAAAAAGCGAAGAAATTGTCGCATTTTAGCTGCGTTTTGCAGTGTTCTGTTGTTGTTGTTCTGCTGCAATTCCTGTATTATCGTATACCATTGTAAAGCTTATTTTCCGTACATTCGGGATTTCGCAGTTACATCATGAGATGGCAGGTATAGAACGAGCTATAACTGAAAAGTCCCATGTACTTCCCTAAAGGAGAACGAAGGCTGGTAACAAGGTGAAGTAAAACAGCATCACTCATTGGCCCATGGTTGAGCGACCTTGAGCGACCTTTTCAGAGGCCCGGCGTGATTGGAGCAGTCGGTTTTTTTGCGCGTGGTCGCCATGGCCACGGGTCCACGAAACCGCCACGAAACACAGCGGGGCCAAAGAATGGCGGATAAATTTTAAAACGGGAGATCAACAGGTCCCGGGAAATGTTTATAATAAACTCAGATGGGCAGATTTGACGAGCTAGTCATCAAGGTTAGATACTTTGGTAGTTTATGCTCGCGTTACGTGAAATATTCAGGAATTTGGAAGCAGATTTTACTATTTCTCGAACGTTTATCTTAGATCATACCAAACTCGTTTGATGTTGAATCGCGCATTTTCCGTCAATTATTTTTCTTCCTCTCACCAACCGTATACTAGTCAGATTTATTTAAATTTTGGCTTTCTGAAAATGTAGAGTTTTAATAATGTTTCACTCAAAGTAAACGCGAAAAAATTGCAAAGTAACCCATAACATGGGAACTCAGTGACACGTCAAAATCCGTCTTCATGGGTTTGGCGAACATCCGTCAAAATCCGTCTTCATGGGTTAGGCGAACATCCGTCAAAACTCGCTTATATGGGGGAAAGAGTTAATGCAGTTTTGGTATTACAGGACGGTTGTTCTAGGAAAACTGCTATCAATATACAAGCGGATAAAATTGGAAAACCACCATTCTCTAGTATAAGCCACTCTTAAGGTGTAACTTTGGTACTCTTGCAAGTTTACATCATAATTGTTGAATTTCAATAGGCTTCTGCTCTGTGGCCATATGTATGTGTGATTCATGTTTGGAGCTACATAAATTTATTCTTGATATATGTTAATGACAGAACAGATCCTACCTGTATTACCCACTCTGGCATCAATGAGATAAGGAGAGATGTCTGTCATTAAAGTTCCATTTGTCAGTGTTTCAGCAGTAACCTCAAAGATATCATTAACACCAGTCCTTCCAATCAAAATCCTCCTGTCTTCACTGTTGGGATTCCACATCAGCATGTCAAGGTCATAGTTGAACAAGACAAATGTCTGTTTACGATCAGTGGCGATGATGGCTTGAAATGACGCCGTCTGTGGATCGACAAACATAGAAATGGTGTTAGAATAAATGGTTGACCTCAATCTGTCATGCCTGAAAGTATGCAATAAAATTTTTCATTCAAGATAAGACTGGAGATCATGGATACTAGACTTATGAGGGAAGGGAACAGGTTAATACAATTTTCAATAAGCAAAAAATGTCTTTCTGGTCAGCGTGTGAGTCACTCTAAACCATGTGTGTCAAAATTGTCCACAAAATTATCTCCATTAATCAAGATGAGCCTTATCAACTTGCCTGTAATGTGCTGTTAACTGTTAAAGGCGACTGGTAACTGTTGAAATAGTGGACTACGTACTGTAAAACATGTTTCTTTCGCGTGCATGAAACTTTCAGTTCGCGATTTTCGCGATTAGAATAAATCGCGAAAGTTTCATGCACGCAAAAGAAACATGTTCATACGACAAGGGTGAAGACAAGAACGCAATAACAACAGAGAAAGGACATGAGATCAATTGTTTTCGACATTAGCACAGCTTTAAAGATCTCACCACCTAAGCTCTATTCAGAAGTGACTGTTTAAAGCACCAGATACAGTTTAATATATACTAGTACAATTAATTCTGCTGAATTGTCCCAACTCTTGTATATGTGAAGCAGTGTAATACTAGAAACGATCGTCAATGTCCTCGTTTGCCGCCTTGATGCCGACCGTGTTGACCCCTGTAAGATAACAGACGTGTTGTTTCTGAGTTGTTCGTGGGCCTTCACCATCCACATCGCGTGTTTAGGTTTCAATGTGGAAAATTTCAAGTCAACTTTTATATCCTGTACAGATTGTTCACTTCTCAACAATGTCTTCATGCCTTATATGTGTTGTAATTCATACCACGCGGTGAAATGGTGTTTCAGGGCGGCTTTGAAAGCTCCATTCTCGCTGAGATCTAACTACCGGAGCTCTCCTGTGTGGTATTTATTTACTTTAGCGGAGTTCAAATGACAACTACCTACATGATATCTCGCGATATAGGGGTTGTTTACCTACGGGAATTCCTTTTAAGGCTGAACCAGCTGGATTGAAATAATCTGTCCCCAACAGTCCGAAAACCTCTGTTTGAATACCATTCTTCATACATTTAACGCCGCCTTTTGTTAGATTTGTGTTGGTACTGTGAAACGACAACACTGCGCGCATCCACATGTATATACACATGGCTTTGCCGATTTTGCCGCCTCCGGTATGTCCCATGTCTATTAGTATGATATATTTGCAAATTATTTTTTTCTGGCCCAGAGAGAATCGCGAAAGTTTCATGTCGCGAATTTTTTAAAATTGAAAAATCGCGAAAGTTTCATGTTTTACAGTATTTTTGGCATATATATACATGTACTATGATTTAACAGGATTCTTCTAGCATGTCTACAACAACGGTTATGTGTAACCCGGCAGCTCGCCTTTTGGGTATTCAATAACATTCAGCTTCACATAAAGATCGAGCCCTTCAAGTTGCACATCACTGGCAATGACAATACATATTGCAATAAAAATTTGACTTCTTCGTCAGTGATGCTGAAGTTGGATTGAAACATGAAATAAAGATTACCTTTTTTTCCAAAAGTAAGCTTATACATGTCATTATGAATACATGTACAATTGAGATTTTGTCTGAGATGTGGGTGTGAAATGCCTGGACAAATATGGTTCGTGCAAAAGCTTGAGGTTAAATCATGATGAGGAATGGGATTCGATACCAAAAGTGAAGGAAATGGTGTTCTTCATTAAAGGCGACACAAAATTCCAAACCACCAGGGGTTAATATTTAATATTGTACTTCTGAAATGAAATAATGTCATTAAACTATTAGTACCGTAATTACTATAAAGGAATATATTGTAGTTGATTTGACGTGTTTGTGTATATGTAACAGGTCGGTGTAAGAACGCATTGTTGAGGCTTTTGTTGAGGCTTTTGTGCAGCTGAAAAGGGTCACGTCTAGACGCATTGTTGAGCTCAGACAGGCTATTGTAGGCTCTGTCTTGTGCGTAATTCTTACACCAAGTATAAACCTACAATGTACACTGCATCTCCTACCTAATAGGTTAGTATCACATATAAGAGATATATGCAGCTTCGCAAAAAGATCGAGCCCTTAAGGATGGCACATCATTTGAGGTTGCACATCATTGGCAATGCACATCATTTAAAATAATAAATTTATTAAGAAATATGATTTCTATATTTAGTGATATTGAGGTTGGATTGAAGGAGGAACTATATTATATAACTACCAATAAAGATTACATTTTTCCAAAAGTAAGCCTACACATCCCATTGCATAGATCTGATGAATACATGTTCATGTATACATGTAGTTAGGAACAATAGGTGTGCAATTTTGAGCACGTTCTTGATGTAACTTTGTGTGATGATATGCGAACAAACAAAGCTAATAACAGTGCGATGGTAGGACTAAATCTATCATTTCCAACAGGCAATGGGACACTTGCACTGTGGTAAACCTTCACATTTGTATGCAAATAAAAGAACGCAATGACAACTGTGTCCAATCATACTGTAATGCTCCATAATAATGTGCACGGGTAAAGACTGAGCTCACAAACTGATTCAAACTCACTTTTAATTAATATAGTAAGTTAAATGTGTGGACACAGATATGGTTGTACAAAAGCTTCAGGGTCAACGAGAATTTGATAAAATTTTAGGAAATGGCGTCCTTCATTTAAGGCGACACAAAATTAAAAACTAACAGGGGTTCGGTACTGCGGGATTCCCCCGCCAGTTATTTTGATATTGTACTTCTGAAATAAAATAATGCCAAAAACTATTAGTAAATACTATAAAGGAATATACTGTATGTGATTTGGTATGTATGACTGTGTATACAATGTACACTGCATCTCATGCCTAATAAGAAGTCAAAATTAGTCCAGCCTAAACAGAAAAGATTAACCCAGACAACTTTCTAAGTCCAGCCTAAACATAAAAGTCTAACCGGACACCAACACCGACACCAACACCGATACCAACACCGCCACTTTCCCCCTCTCTCTCCCAATACCTCGCCTACTTCGTATACGGCGAGCTAAAAAGGGATAAACTTGCACTGCCCTACTTTTTCTTGTCTTTAATCAATTTTCATCTTTGTCATCATAAAACACTTCTATCTACACACAACCAATATTACTTTCATAACACATGCATAAGTCCACATGCCAAATCTGAATTTACACCTAACTCACCTCTTTGCCAGCGTAGGTAGAGGCAGGGTAAGGGCTGACCTGGAGCCATGTTGTAACGAGTGCAGACTTGGGTGTGAAATCTGTCTGATTGATAAGAGCACTTAGCTCCTCCAAGGTCTGACTGTCCTGATAGCTGTACTGACCGATGAGAAGTCTCCCGCCACCCAGACTGGTGTCGATTGCTGCCCAGAATGGGGCCAGTACAACATGGCCCATGAGATCCTTGGATGAGGGTGGATAAAGACTGGCATACCTCTCCCCCAACACCAGGTAACCATTCATACTCACCTGAAACATGCAGAAACACAATCAAACATTACACATATAAGATTGGTCACTGTGAGGGATAAATCTGTGAGCGAGCCAGGAACAGTATATCCCAGTAGATGGGATGGATAATTCAACAAAAGCTCCCAAGTATCCCTTGGTTATGAAAATAAAATGCAACAGTTGTTAGCAAGAATAAGTCCCAATAAAGGTCAAAACGATACATATCAATATTAACTTCAGGTTATTGACTAGACTTACAACAGCCAATAACAGATTTTACTTTTGAAGTAAACAATTAGCTCTCGGACTTCCAAAATTTGCCTCATTTGGAAATTCAATGATCGTTGAATTTTGACCACGAAATCAACAGGCTGTAAACAGGCCTGGATTGGGAAACAAAAAGATTCTCATTCTCTGTTGACTTAAGATTTCATGTTGTTATATCTTTGACATATTTAAGAAGAGTTTAACTAAGATGCTACAGTGACCTTGAACCCATGAATCTCAATTTTGATATAAAACCAGCAACTAAACTGATGGGACTTTAACTGTGGCATCTCCCAGTGATTGAATGTATCAATCACCGGGGGAAGGGGATCCCTATGAGATGAACCGAGCTAGTAAAAACAATTGGCAGCATGTACAATTCAAGCAAGCAACAGTAAGTATTCAAACCATTGAACTGACTAATGATGAAACAAAGGAGGTGACAATGGTTGGATAGTAAGTTTGGACAAATTAATTACTTCAAGTCCTGCTGACCAGGGACTGACACCATGTGTTCTGAACAATGACGACAGCTTGCAATGGTCAATGCAAAGCAAGTGTTCGTACAAATCAGCAGATGTAATATTATCCAATTCTTTGTCCTGGTTTTCAAATAAACGGCTAATCGTATCATGGATATGGCAATTACCAGTAGAAGTAAACAATGCACTCAAGAAGAATAACCAGTTTTCAGAACAATTTAACTCGTATATATATGCTGATCTAACAGCAAATAATAGGATATTATATTCAAAGGAACTATTACCGAAAATAGTGAAAGTTATGTAGTTCCACACGAATAAGAAGTCATTTACAGTACATATTTTTATATTTCCTTTCCATTCAAAAAATAATTTTTTTGTACTTACATATATTTGAGTATATATCTTTCCCAAATATGGCAGCCCTCCATCCACAAAGTAAGGTCCATAGACAGACTCCATACTTCCTTCTGCTTTAAATTCTGTAGCATCGGGACTGTCCGGGAAAAGCATCATCTCTATAAGATATACATCAATAAATTAGGGAAATACATCACAAAGTAACACCAAAGTTATCATATTGTGTACTGTTGTTTAACCTCAGTATTTATCACAAGGTGGTAACAAACTTGTACCAGACTGCTGCTTGTATTCAATATTGGATGTGATCAACAGCTGAATTTCACATCTTGATACAAAATGTATATCTTCTATCTAAAATACATAGGTGCACATCTCTTGCTAATTTTTCTGAATAATCATAAAAGTAACACTGGAGATGTTGTAAAAAGGATCAGTATGAAAAAATTCACATTGTAAAAGTTGTATTATTTCTACATATATTTGTGTACTACACCCTCTATGAGTTGCCTCCCCTATTGTGACAAAATCTGGAGTGACCTCCCCTGATTGTGACTAACCTGTACAGGACTTGCCATCCCCTCTGAAGCCTTCTTTACATGTACACATGTAAGTCCCATTGAGGAAATTATCACAGTTGGCATTAACATCACAGACAGGAGGATTGAGTTCACACTCATCAATATCTGAAATCGAAATTGACATTATCTGACATATCAATACATTGAATGATAAAATCAAGTCATGAAAATATAGAAAAACAACAATAGTGGAGATGTATTGAAAATTATGCAGTTAAAAACAGCAGACAAGAATACTTCTACCGAAACGTGATTCACATTGTAGAAGAAAGGCCATCTCTTGTGATTCAGTCACAAGTTGATGCACGCCTCTGTGAACATACTGGACTGATCATGATTGAAGTACAAAAAATAAAATACAGTTTGAGTCGGCTGAACACCTACTGGATTGCTTGATTTTAATCACTCGTGACAGAATCGAGAAGGTGTGAACTGGCTTTTTACAACACTTACAGTCACTGCACTCCATATCATAAATACCTGATGACCTGAGGAGGGCTAAACACTAATTCGACCACATAAAATGAGGAAGTGAGGCGAGGCGGGGGGGGTGTATGATATCTTACTTATTCCATTATAAAGTCAATAAGCTGGGGTGAGATTTGGCTTAATGTCACACTCAAGGTTCAAGGTTGTTTCACTTATATGATGACAAAGTTTGGTTGGAGGAGGAAGCCGGAGTACTCGGAGAGAACCACTGCCCGTCGATGAGTAACTGACAAACTTTCACACAAGGGCCAGCTGGGCTCGAACCCGTGCCGGTTCAGCGGTTTGAGGCTAGCGGTCACCAGCGAAGCGCCTTAGACCACTCGGCCATCGAGGGCCCCTGGGGTGAGAGGGACGGTGTATATGTGTATATTTACCTGTACTACAGTTGAAGCCAGTCCATCCAGATGTACAGACACATTCAAAGTGACCATCAGTTGGTGTATTAGCACATATACCATCATTCTCACACGGGTTCACTGCACAATCATCAATATCTGAAACAGATACAATGCAATATGAAAAGCCTGACGATTTACCAAGAACTGACATCTACCCACATGTATCAAACTCGGTGCCCCCCCCCCCCACTCCACCCTCACAATCCCAGCACACAGGGCTCTGATGGTTATTAAATATTACAGAAGAACTCACCTGAACGTGTTTTCCACCCTGCACATACCCCTTGATAACTTCTTTGTGAATTGACTCGTTCTATGGGGATAATCTATTTTATGTCGGGAAGGCTATTTTATTTTGCACTAACCAACTCAGTAGGGCACCACCATTATAAACATCAGAGTTGAGGTAAAATTATATCAGAATTGAGAAAGAATGACGTCTGAGTTGAGTGGAAATAACATTAGCATTATGTTGCCTCTGTTACATTGCATGGAACAAGAACAACATCACAACCCAAAGAACCCTGCTTTCATCTACCAATATGATGGCGCAGTACGAAGGATCTTCACAAAGTAAACTCATCCCAAATATCACATCAAATGAATAATTTCCATGGAACACCTTATTTCATGGAGCATATATGCATATATAGTGCAAATTCCTGAAGTAAAATGCTGCTAAGGAGACTTCTCCTCTAAGAGCAGATTTACTGATATGGACATGTACAGGTCTATATATACCAGTATGAATGAGAAAATAACTAATCTTGAAGGTATGATGTAATACATACCAACACAGTCTGTTTTCCCGTCTCCTGAATATCCACGTTTACACAGACAATTATACCCTCCATCTACATTCTGACAGTCTGCAAACTCGTGACAAGAGTACAGAGTTTTATCTTCACACTCGTTTACATCTGAAAATAGAATTGTATCAACTGTGAATTACCCAACCCATAAAAATAACCCAATGGACCAAAAATCCCTCGGTTATTGGGAATCAGATGCATGTGTGGTGTTAATTATGGAAGTCCATTTATTGATAGGTGTATACCATGAAACGCCTTTCGAAAACTAGGGCAAGATAATTAATTGTGATATCTCCAATAGGGCTCTGGTCCATTGCCAGATTCAGGTGTGGTGTACATATATGAAGGACTAGCTATGATAATTCCGCCATTTTATCTGAAAGTACTGTGGAAAGAGTAAGTCAAGGTCACTAATCGTGTTCTGTTTAATAAACAATTGCATATTTGTCAATCTAGAAAGTTAACCAATAATCTTTCAAATGATATTGTGTTAACAACGTTCAAATTTTGTCACATGAATGTGACCTTGAAAAATATGTTAACAGTGATCATCTTCAATATGCTACAAATTCATGATATTTTGTGAAAATATCAGGGTGGACAGACAAACTTCTTTCATCTATTCAATATGGTCAGTCAAGTCAATACGATTGTGATCAATATGCATATTAGCAGCATTGTTGTAAATCGAAAAGCTAGCTCTTGATCTCCAAGAGATTTTGTGCTAACAAAAGTGTCACATAATTTGACCTTGAAAAACAGGTCAAGGTCAGTCAAGTAAAATATGAATTTGTTCAGCGAGCACATACATCTCTAGAGTAGATTCAGAAAAGATAGCTCTACTCCTTCAAGCAATGGGAAAAGGTATTGAAACATCTTTTAATGTAAATATTATTAAACCTTAAGTAGATAGGTCAAGGTCAGTCATCTTTGATGTGCTTCTGGTACATTGCTGGGTGCATTGTGGTATGAATTTGGAAAGTTTGACTTTAATCCCAAAGAAGGTACTGTGCCAATAACGTTAAATCTACGTTTACCATACAATTTGACCTTGAAACAATAGGTCAAGGCCAGTCATCTTTAGTTATGGTCAAATAACATATGCATCTGTGATACCGGTATAGATGTTCAGCTCAGTTAAGTCATCGTAATTATCCATAACACTGGATTCAGAAAGTTTGCAATATATCATTATTGTTAGGAATTTTTATCACCACCACCTACTCTAAGCTAATCATCATTAGTAAGCACACAAAAACACACACATATGACCAAGCCTTAAGTGAGACAGTTTGTGTATAAGTGATTCTGATTTTGGATGGGAGAAAATTCCAATGGTGGATGGGCAAGAAATATATCTGGAGATAATTTATATGATGAAAGTTTGCTTGTGGTTTGCAGTGCTGTGACTTGATCATGCATCTCTTGAAGCGAGCTTCACTTTGACGCACAAATTTTACTCTCGTTCCAAAACACTAGCTTGTGAAAGTCAAAAGTGCAGTGAAAATTATTCGCAAAAATCCAAATCCCTTCATATATATTCTTGGTTATTCCTGACATAATCTCAGCAAATTTATCCAACATTTCGTGTAAAACAGCGTTTTTGTTCATTAGCAAATTTTAGTCGTAATAAGATGGGTGGGTCACTTGGAATTCCTAAGGCCTTTAAAATGACCCCTTGAATAGTTCATTTAGACAGTTCATGGATTCTCTGTTCTTGATTTGTTCATTTCTATCCAGATTCAATGAGTATCACAGTCCCCTCGAGATGGATTATATTTAATCCTTTGTATCCTTCTGAAGTTCTATCACAAGAATGTACATGTATACCGGTACCTGGAATGTGAACAAACTAGAATAAAGAGCAGGAGTGACTCTCCATATTGTAAGATGTATCTCAACTCTGGTTGTTCCACTATAACCCTGTTCTGTTTTCTGCACAATCCTATCCAAGAATGGTGTTCTAGTCTGTGCAGGTTATGTTATTTATTCTGACTGATATTTAGATGAAATTATTGAAGCCGGAGCAAATCAGATGTACATGTATGTGTATCAACCAATCAAAATCAACATCTCCACTAGCTACACAATAACCATGGTGACGAAGCAGTTTTTAACGGAGCTCTTGCAAGAGAGCGGAGTAACCATTGCTTCTTACCTTCATCACAGTGCTCTCCAGTCCACTCAACTGTACAGTTACATGTGTAACCATTAACCTGGTCCACACATGATCCCGCATTCTGACAGACAATCCCAACACAATCATCTATGTCTGTGATCAAAACAATGTGTGATCTTTAAAGCTACAGCATATTGAAGAATACATAAATTATAAGTCTGACGAGATAAAATAGATATCGAGGAATTAGTATCTACATGTAAATGTTCTTCTCATCAAGATTTCAATCAGTGACAAATACCTTTAAAATCATCATAACAAATTTTGAAACAATGATTTATCCGCATAATTACGGATCATTTTCTCAACTTCCTGTTCAAATAAATTTGAATTATCTCCCTTATTTTATGGTAAGAAATTCCACTTCCTGTGAATAATGAGAGGATTTATCATTGTGTGACTTGTAAACCATATAGATGTGTCAACAATAGTTCAGTCAGTAATAATAGCAATTCTGTTCGAATTATTCCTCTAACTGAACCATCTACGCAAGTATATGCCATGGCAAAGATTGATTGGTTGAATTGCAAATAACATCCCAGTACATCCAATTAATATGAGCGGATAAGACATAACCGAGTTTAAAGAGGCTGCAATGAACCATGCATGATCGAATCACAAGGCTTACAAATTTCTTCTCTAAACAATTGCTGAAACCAATAGCAAGCAATGTAGCGTTAAATGTCAAGTTGTTAGGCTCTATTTTAGCCCTTTAATATTCCTAGAGCTTGCATGAGTATCAGCAGTCCCACACCATAGTTTATTTCACTGTACCAAAACCACTCAAGTCTCTCTAATTCAAACAATTCAGGCAGCATTTCCACAAACTGTACGAGAGTATGTAACTTTCTTTTTTGAATGGTTTTCTTTTCTTTTGTTTCATAAAACAGTTGTCAGTCAATAATATAACCATGAAGCAAGCAGGATATCACAGATCTTGGTTATAGTGGAAATTGCTTATATTTGCTGGTGATGACCCTTGACTTTACCTGTGGAGCATGTCTGGTCTGTGTAACCTGGGGGACAGGTACAGTTGAAGTAGTTGAAGTAATCGGTACAGTTCCCACCATGGTCACAAGGGTCTGGAGTACATTCATCAATTTCTGTCAAAATGTGAATGAATAAAACATTGAAATATGATATTAATAATTTAATGAGCATTAATTTTTTTCAATATATCTTGCATGTATCTATTAAATGGCAGAGTTTGCCATTTAGAATTATCAAGCCTACTCGAGACTGAAAATTCAGTTAAAAAAAAAGAATTATTGCCTTTGGTGAACCTGCTGGCTCCATAGAGCCATATTCCCCATGTTGTCTGCAGAATCAATGCTACTTCAGAATTTTCTTCACTTTTTAAAATGCCACCCATTTATCCTGCAAAATTATCTGCTGCAAGTGTCAACCTCGCTATGATTGTTCTTTTAAATAATTTTCTATAACACTTGTGTCAATAATATCAAATTAACCGTGCATTTATTGCACGTTTTAGCACAGTTATGTGAAATCAACACTCGTCAAGTACAAGTGTTCATTGGAAGATTCCATTTCACAAGTCGGATGATGGGGAAAGGGTGTCCGCTTTCATACATGTACAAGTAACAATCGAATAAAACAAACAAATAAATTACAAGATGACATTTATTTCGAGTTTAACTGTTGTATCCATCGTGAAATTGAACACAGGAAGGAAGCAATCAGAGATTGCTCAATTGTATGCCCCCCCTTCCGCTTTAATCCGACACTGTCCCACCATTGTTCTGTTCTGTATTGGTTGGTGGAGGCCTTCATGATTATGAAAATTCTATTTCAGTCAATTTTTTTGCCATGCCTTGCATAATACATATTCAAAGTAACGACCAACAAGTGATAATACAATGTTTTGATGCAAGATGGTCGCCAGGGCTTTCGTCCAATCTAAAAATGAGACCTACATTCCTTGGGAGTATATTGTGGTGAAATTATGAAGCGATCAGTAAACTTTGAATTTTGCACCCAATTAACTCTTTTTGGGGCAATTTCATACTTCAGGACCTATGTGGTCTGCTTTGGAATGTAGAATGACATATATATATATAGCCATTTCCAAATCAGTTATGGACTGAGATCCAGCCTGGACAAATAAATATATCCCATTCACTTAGGTTTGATAAACAAAGGATCATAACTCTTCAAAATATAACCGAAAGCAGAGAAACATCCTGCACAACTATGGGGCATTGATCACATATCATGCAAATTTCACACTTGTCCATGCAATATTAACCGAGATCCAGCCTGGGCAAGTCCCAATTCACAAAGATTTCAAGAAAAAAGGGCCATAAGTCTTGAAAATATAAGCGAACCGCAGAGAAACTTCACGCTGCACAACTATAGGGCACTGACCACATATCCTGCAAATTTCTTAATTGTCCATACAACATTAACCGAGATTCAGCCTGGACGTCTCAATTCACAAAGATTTGAAGAAAAAAGGGCAATAACTCGTGAAAATATATGCGAAAGGCGGAGAAACTTCACACTGCACAACTACAGGGCACTGACCACACACCCTGAAAGTTTAATAACTGTCCATACAATATTAACCGAGATCCAGCCCGGACAAGTCCCACTTCACAAAGATTTGAAGAAAAAAAGGGCCATAACTCTTGAAAATATATGCAAAACGCGGAGAAACTTCATGCTGCACAACTACAGGGCACTGACCACATACATGTATGCTGCAAATTTCATAATTGTCCCTACAATATTAACTGAGATGCAGCCCGGACAAGTCCCAATTCACGGAGATTTCAGGAACAAAGGGCCATAACTCTTGAAAAAGCGAAACGGGGAGAAACTTTACGCTGCACAACTGTGGGGCACTGACCACATATCATGCAAATTTCATACTTGTCCATACAATATTAACCAAGATCCAGCACGGACAAGTCCCATTCACAGAGATTTCAGAAAAAGGGCCATAACTCTTGAAAATTATATCGTAACTCGGAAAAAACTCTACGCTGCACAACTACGAGGTACTAGCCACATTCCATGCAAGTTTCAATCCTGTCCATCAAATATTACCCGAGATATCGCGCGGACAAGAAACTCGGACGGACAGACGTCCGGACGGATGGACAGACGGACGGACAAAGCGATCGCTATATGCCCCCCCTCTAATTAGAGGGGGGGCATAATAACAAAGCGACACAAATAGACATATATCCACATAATTTCCACACAGCTGATGCAGCTGACAGTATCAGTCTCCATTTGAGAGACCACATAGATGAGAGCATCAGTGGACAAGTTTTTTCAAGAAAGGATCGAGAGAAAGGTTGTCAATGTTTAAAATATGCTTTTTAACTTTTCATTATAATCTTTGTTGATAATCAATTTGGGTAGTGCAATAGAATAGAAATAATGTTTTCATAGGCATGCTCAATGATATGAAAACTGTTTATAGAAGTTTATAAAATTAAAAAAAATTAAAATAGAAACTTTCCCATACTAAACATGTGTAAAATAACCATTGAGCATGCCCATGAAAACATTATTTCTTAATTCTATAACACTTGTGTCAATAACATCACGCTAACCGTGCAATTATTACATGATTTAATACCATGGTTGTGTGAAATATACATGTCAAGTGCAGGTGTTCATTAGGAGATTCCATTTCACAAGTCGGATGAGGAAAGGGATATCTGCTTTCATACAAGTACCAATCGAATAAAACAAACAAATAAATTACAAGATGAAATTTCCTTCTCAAGTTTAACTGTTGTTTCCATCGAGAAATTGATTAGCAAAGCAACACAAATAGGCATATATCCACGTAATTTCCCAACAGCTGACTCAGCTGACTCGGCTGACAAAATCACTCCGCATTTGAGAGGCCACATAAACTCATCCACTGACATTGGCACGACGCCAACCGAGATGGGAGCATCGTTCCAACATCAGTGGTCGAGTTTTTTCAAAAAAGGGGAGAAAGGTTGTCAAAGTTTAAAATATGTGTTCAACCTTTCATTGTAATCTTTTTTGATAATCAATTTGAGTAGTGCAATAGAATAGAAATAATGTTTTCATAGGTGTGCTAAATGGTTATTTTATGCACTGTTAGTGTGGCAAAGTTTATAAATTTTAGGGCAAGTCGACACGCCCCAAAATTTTTAAACTTTCCCACACTAACCATGCATAAAATAACCATTTAGCACGCCTATGTAAACATTATTTCTTAAATAGAATTATCTGTCTAGTCTCCGGTTTGGTCTGAGCTACCTCTAACCCTTCAGCCAAACACTGGATAAATATATCTGACAGAGTTTGCACGTGGTTAGAGATTTATCACCTAAAACAATCAAATTTTGGTACAACCACAAGATTGCATAGTACTTCCTGAGTGGGTAAAAAACATTAAAAAATCATTCGGCCATTTTAAATCACTTACATATATTCATTATTTCACCACACCCCATGTGTTTTATCAAATAACATAATTACATATAAGGAAGGATGCACAGGTGGCATCTAATTCCAATAGATGTCACTTAATAAGCAGTTCCATGTTGATAGCTTGACGTCATGATTTTCTTCACGTGCGCAGTTGCACTCTACCAGAGGGGGGATAGGGCAATCCATGTACTGTGATATGACCATAGTATATGAAGTACTGGGACCACAGTAATGTATTTAAAAATTGAAGGTTCACCCTATAGTTGAAATGTTCTTGAAATTTATTGGTAATTGTTAACATAGTTTTTTCGTCATTTTGAACATTACAAGCGTTTTAGCATGCCCCTAGCTGCCATACTATGAACTCGCCCCTGCAAGTCGATTTCGGGCACGCGACTTGCAGGTGTCGTTTGCTTCGATTAATTCATGGACGAACACACTTTTTGTCACGTTTAACGGTGCTAACGTGTAAATACAGGATAAAATATATTCCTTTAGACGAAAAATCTTCACAATTCTGCCATTTGTAGTATAGTAGAATAGAAATAATTGCTTTGCTTACTGCAGTAAAACAAGTAGGAGAGATCGCCATGCAATAGGATGAGTCTTCATGTTTGATCACTCAGGCCTACGGCCTTCGTGACTAAACTTTGACTAATCCTATTGCATGGCGATCTATCTTACTTGATCCTGATTTGTTCATTTCTATCCAGATTCAATGAGTATAACAGTCCCCTCGAGATGGATTATATTTAATCCTTTGTATCATTCTGATGTTCTATCACATGAATGTACATGTATACCGGTACCTGGAATGTGAACAAACTAGAATAAAGAGCAGGAGTGACTCTTCATATTGTAAGATGTATCTCAGCTCTGGTTGTTCCACTTTTACCCTGTTCTGTTTTCTGCACAATCCTATCCAAGAATGGTTTTCTAGTCTCTGCAAATTTTTCACATCTGACAATGGAAACATGTTTAGATTTGTTGATTTGATTGGACAAAACATTTTATTTATTCTGACCGATATTTAAATGAAATTATTGAAGCTGGAGCAAATCAGATGTCCATGTGCATGTACAGTACAGTGCATTAAAGACTTTACGTGTGACGCGATTGTAGCGCGTGTCTAACGCGACTACTCACCCGCGTCAATTAAAAATAGTCCCGACTGAAAAAAGTTAAGCGCGCGTCTAAATCGCGAGTATGGAGCGACTATGTTTTTTCCGCGTTTTATCTCCGACGCGGTCATGAAAGACATCGACGCCAGGCGAACTGTTTTCAGCGCGTCGACCAGACAGGCGGGAAATATACACGCGATTTCTCAACGGGTGTGAATTTTGTGTGAAGCGTTCTTCAATCGACAACCGATGGCGGGGATCAGTTCAGAGGCATTAATGTTTATACTTGTTTCGTTCGCGGTTCGATTCGGTTATTAAAATATGACCGCAAATATTTTTAATCCGACCGAAATATGAATGACTTATGACCAGATTATCATGTTTTGAGCGGAGTTTGACTGGAACGAAATGAACGGACCGGATCGAGAATGGAAAGGCTTTCAATTTACGAGAAATAATGAATGAATGAATGAATGCAAAGTTATGCCTGTGGATAAAGTTGAATGACTGACAGAATGGGTTAGAAACCCGTATAGTTAAATGATGTTTACAAAATGTACTGATTGAAATTGTTATAAATACATAATGTGAACTCCCGGCCAATAGATCCACGTGGTGCGAGGCGGGAAAGGAATGTTTGACCTCTGAAAATGTGTATACCGGTACTGTGAACGCTTGGCCTAGAGCAAAAGACCTCCTTATTTTCCTGGTTGGAATCAGTGAGGCTTATAACACGTTCAATTGTCATCTCTGATTGATTGAAATTGCAGTTTAAGGGCCTCTTCCCATTCGGATTTCGCGGCCCATCAACTCAATGTTTTATTTGAATTTCGCGGTACATTTCTTAGTTTTTTTAATATCTTTTCCATCGTTAAATATATAACTAAATAAATGAATAAATAAATAAATAATAAATAACAATGAGAGATTAGTAGGAGGTATAAATAGAAGTAAATAAGAATTGCTATGTACAAGTTCGTATGTCTCTTTCTGGTTTTTGGTTAAGTTATACTGATAGATATGAGTTCACTGTAATCGCGTGGATGATTCCTTTGTCTTGGTACCCCTTTGTACGCACAAAGCCGTCCAGAAAAAACTGGAAGAACATTGGGCGTATTCAGGGTTTTTCGATTCGACTTCCCTAACGACGCCCTTGGAAACAGGGTGGGTTCTTCCAGAAATCTGTGCCTGTAACAATTGCTTGGAGTGTGTATAGGGGCACAGAACGGCAGGTCTACGTCCTATATTGCGTGAAAGTCAAAGGATCATATTCTGTGTTCAGGCGTTAGTTCGGTGTCATCTATGGGTAGCGTGTAGGTGTGGTTTAGGATTTGGTGTTCTGGTTGTTCAGTTTGGTGACATCTATGGGGTAGCGTGTCTGGCGTGGTATAGGGTTGAGTATTCTGGTTCTGGACGTTCTTATGGACCGATGCTGATGATCTTCATCATGTTCATCTTCATTTCTGAAAGTATATAATGAAAAAGTGTGTAGTGTTTAGTATTCATTTTTGTGAGTGACATTATTTGTGTGCGTGGTTGTTTCTTGGATGTGTGCTACTGATTTATGTCCTTGATTGTTGAATTGGTAGCGGCCTTTGGGTTTTAGAGACGAATGTGGTTACCGGCCCACACGGAACATGGTATCTCCGGTGCCCACATTGCCTATATTTTATTCCAAAAGAGAAATTTTGGCCAATATTGTCACAGGGATGTTAATTGATCTTGGCCTCCGATTTTTGAGACTAATGTGGCAACCGGCCCACACGGAACATGGTATCTCCGGTGCCCACATTGCCTATATTTTATTCCAAAAGAGAAATTTTGGCCAGTATTGTCGCAGGGATGTTGATTGGTCTTGGCCTCCGATTTTTGAGACTAATGTGGCAACCGGCCCACACGGAACATGGTATCTCCGGTGCCCACATTGCCTATGTTTTATTCCAAAAGAGACATTTTGGCCAATGCTGACATAGTTAGTGATGCGCATGCACGGGGGTAGTGTTAGATACTGGAATAATAACCAGCAGTTTTGATAAAATTTATTAAGGACTTGAATACCTGATTTCTAATGGGGGGCTTAGGGTTTAATATCGCTGGTAATGTTAAGGGAGTGTTGGTTTTTTTTAATTCGTTTCTAAGTGCCTCACGTTGTCGGTTTTGGATTGGGCATTCAAGCAGGACATGTTCTATTGTTTCTTCTACATTGTTGCATGAGGTGCAGAGTGGTGAGGTGTTTTTCAGAAGCATGGACAGATGTGATTTAAGTCCGGTTTTGCCTAGTCTTAATCTGGTGATAATGCGGTCGTCACGTTTGCTGTCTAGCTGGAATCCACAACTCCGTCTTTTCCCCTTATCTAGAATGCTATGTAGCCATCTACCTCGGTTTTCTTCGTTCCATTCTTTTTCCCATTTACTATCTATTCTGGTTCTAATGATGGAATTCAGTTCTTTGGTTCCTAGTCCTATATGCACGTCAGGTGCAGTTTTGGTGAGGCTATCTTTGGCTGTCCTATCGACGGCTTCATTTCCCCTAACGTCCACGTGGGCGGGAATCCAAGCTAAAATGGCGTCAATGTCATTGTCTCTTATTTGTGTACATAGAATTTCTATTTCGTGTATGAGATCAGGTCTGCTTTCGGATTTGGAGTTCTCTATAGATACCAGTCCGCTTAAGGAATCACTAAGAATAACGGTGGAAACCGGTTTGTTCTGGAGAACCCATTCGAGGGCCTTGATTATGGCGACTAATTCAGTGGTGTATACAGACATATTGTCTGGTAGTTTGAAACCTTCGTGAATGTCAAGTTCTGGAATAACGAATGCAGAACCTGTATTGTGACTTGTGTTTTTGGAGCCGTCTGTATATATTTTCAAGCGATTTTTCCAATGTGTGTCAATATATTCGAGGGCAGTGACCCTTATATGTTCTGGGTTGTCCTGTTTGGTGATGTGGCTATGTATATTCGTGTCCACGTGTGGTGTGATTAGTTGCCATGGTGGTCTATTGACCTTGTCAGTGTCAGAGATACAAGAGATTGGAATGTCGTGTTCTTCGAATAATCGTTCTATCGTGTAACCGAGTGGTGCAGAGTCTTTTTCCCATTTTGATTTTAGGAATTCGTATTCGGTTTTTGGGCCAAAAATTTTGTGGCATGGGTGGTTTTCGCCCTTGGCTATTGTTTTCCCTGCATATTTCATTGACAGCTCTTCTCGTCTTAAATGTAAGGGTTTTTCATTAGTTTCTATTTGTAGACTGCATAAAGGAGTCCCTTTGAACGCCCCGGTGGCTATTTTTAAGGCCGAATACTGAATGCTGTCTATTCTTTTTAAATGGGTCTTGCATGCTGATTGATACGCGATTGAACCATAGTCTATTTTGGATCTGATGAGTGTTTGATATAATTTGATTAAGCTAAGTTTATTGGCCCCCCAGTTGGTACCCGATACGCACCTCATAAGGTTCAGGTCTTTGTTACACCGAATAATTAATTGGTCAATGTGGTCTTTCCAAGTGAGTTTTCGGTCGAATATCATACCTAGGTATTTGACACTATTCTTAAACTCAATTTTCTGTCCTCCTAGTGATAGCTTGACGTCTGTGTTCTGTTTATTTGAGAATAGCACACCGGTAGTTTTGACAGCTGAAAATTTGAATCCCCATTTATCGGCCCAATCGCTGACTGTATTCAGTACCTTTTGCATTATACTTGTTAGTTTATTTATCGAGCCAGCAGATTTCCACATGGCAGCATCGTCAGCAAAAAGTGATTGTTCAATTTCAGGATGTTTTGTGTCAATTTCGTTGGCCAGGCCATTAATCAGGATGTTAAAAAGAGTGGGGCTTATGACGCTGCCCTGTGGGGTGCCGTTATCTAGCTGGTGGTCCATGGATATGGTGTTACCAATACGAACTTTGAACATTCGGTCATGAAGAAAATTTTTTATCCAGTGTTGTATTCTGCCCTTTATTCCCAGGTTGTTTAATTGGGTGATAATCCCGTCCTGCCATACAAGGTCAAACGCCTTTTCTATATCCAAGAAAATTCCTAATGTATATTGGCGTTTGGCATTACCCTTTTTGATAGAGTGTTGGAGTCTGGCTATGTGGTCTAAAGTACTTCTGTTTTTCCGAAAACCGCTTTGTGTTTTGTTTAACAGGTTGTTGCTTTCCAGGTGATATTCAAGTCTGTTTTTGACCATGGTTTCCATAATTTTGCATAAATTTGACGTGAGTGAGATCGGCCTATATGACTTACTGTCTGAAGGGTCTTTACCAGGTTTTGGTATTGGGATAACAATAGATGATTTCCATTTGCTCCGGAGTCGTTTGGTCTTCCAGCTCACATTAATTAATTTCAGGATTAGTTCCTGCGTGTTGTTTGGTAGGTGCTTTAGGATTGTATACCCTAGTTTGTCTTCGCCGGGTGAACTTTCTTTTTTAGAGTGTAGAGCTTTTCTGTATTCATTGATATTGAAGTCTCCGTTAAGGTAGTTTTCTATATAATCATTTGTGTCATTTTCCAGGATCGTTTCTTGTTTGATTTTTTTGAATTCTGGTTTCAGGTTGCTATCGCTACTGTTTGATGCGAATGATTCAGCAAGATATTCTGCCTTTTCGAGGTTAGTTCTCTTTGTTTTGTTTTGTTTAGTACAGGTATTGTGTTAGTTGCTTTCCCTTGAATGTTTTTTATTTTATTCCAGACTTTCTTTGAGTTAGTTTTCGTATCTATGGTGTTGCAATAATCTTCCCAGCATCTTGATTTGGCTTCTTTGACGCTTTTTTCTGCTATTATTTTCAGTTCCTTATATCTTTCGTGGTCACTCTGGAGCCGGCTTTTTTTAAATTTCCTGAGTGCTTTTTTCTTTGCCGCGATGTTCTTGCCACACTCTTGGTTCCACCAAGGCACTGGATTTTTGTTGGGCCGCTTATTCGTGACTGGAATATGTCTTTGTGCTATGTTTAGAAGTTTGCTGGTTATATTTTCATTGAAAGTCTCTATATCATCACTAAGTATATCGTCATGAATTAGACTTTGGCAATCGTTTTGGAAGCTTTCCCAGTCTGCCTTAGAGTATTGGAAGCGTGGGATAGGGTCTGTCTTTTCAAAATCTGGTTTCATGCTAAATTTAGTTAGGATTGGAAAGTGGTCGCTGTCTAGTGTATCTGGTACAACTGCCCATTCTGATTTAACTGCTAGTTCGGGAGAGACTATTGTTAGGTCAATTGCAGTGAGTTTACCGGTTCGCATATCTATTCTCGTCCCTTCTCCTGAGTTCAGGAATACGAGGTTATTATCATCTAACCATTTTTCCACTGATTTACCCCTATCATCTGACGTGGTGCAGGTTTCGTCCCAGATTGGATTATGGCTATTATAATCTCCGCAGATTATAATCGGCGAGTCATATTTTTGGGTGATTTTGTTTAGTTCATTTTGTGATATTGTTTTTAGAGTGCCAGGGGAGTACAGATTCACTATATTTATGGGTTTATTATTTTGGAACACCCGTATAGCTTGCCATTCGAGGTCTTCACTTTCTGGGCTCTTGTCTAATTCTAGCTGTGTGAGTTCTTCCTTAACTAGTGTTAGGTTGCCTCCCTTTGGGCCGTTTAGTCTGTCTTGTCTATATGGCGTGTATCCCTTTATTGCAAATTTATTTTTTCCTGGCTTAAGAAATGTTTCTTGTATGCATATGATGTCAGGGCTTATTTCATTTACTAAGATTTTCAGATTGTCTCCGTGTTTTGCAATCCCATTTGCATTCCATTGTAGTATTGATAATTTATTTATATTGAAGTTTATTGATTGTTTGAGTCCTATGGGTGTAAGGTTAATAGTGGTGCACGCATTTATGCCGAGATATTATGGGCATTGGGTGTTCTGAGAGGTGTGGAAGTTTCCTTTTTATATTTAGGGTTCAGCCCCCAATCTATAATTTCTTCATATTTGAAATTCCAGTTAAAGAAATCTTGGCCTATTTTAGCTATGATTATAGTTTTCTCTTTTTTATTTAGCTTGGGCTGATTGGAGTCGGTCACTGAGTTTATCGCTAACGTTATAAAACCTAGGAGGTCAAGTTTAGTCATTGAAATTCTTTCAGTTTCCATCTCATTGTCTTCTATTTCTATTGTTTCTTCGGGTTTGGCTGGGACAGGAGTAGCTATTGATTCACTCACGTTTGTTCTCCTATGTGCCATTGTTAGACTTATCTTCTGGTTGAGTTTGGTTTCTTTCACTGCCTGTGAGTATGAAATGCCTTTGTTTGCTTTTACGAACTCCACTGTGCGAGCAGTTTTGTAAGCCGGGCAGCCCTTATATCCTGCTGAGTGATTTGCTTTACAATTGGCACAGGTAATTTTGGTTTCGGTACAGAGATCATAGGTGTGATTTCCCGCGCATTTCGGACAAATAACTTGTGATTTGCAAAAATTTTGAAAATGTCCAAACTTTTGACATCGAAAACAACGCTTAGGGGTATCATAAAAAGGTTTTACTGTAATATTGATTCCCCAGAGTCGAATATTTTCTGGTAGTTTTGTTCCTTTGAATACTAACATAACACTAGTGGTATCGTTCTTATTTTTCTGTAATCTTTTAGCGTATATGACATTTTGATCCGAAAGTTTTTGCTTGATATCTTCTAGCTTGATGTTCAGGTCAATTCCATAAATTACTCCTTTGCATTGTTCGCTACGCTGTTTGAATTGTTTCACCGAGACAGGTTTATCTGCTAGTAGGTCTAAACGTAGTAATTTATCGAACTGAGTTTGTGATTTGCAGTGGACTTTCAGATCACCCCCCGGGAGTTCGAAGACTTGGTGTAAGTCACCAGCACATTTTTTTAGATCGTTTGCTACCTTGGCCTTCGGGAATTTACATGCTCTCAGTTGAGTTAAGCTATGAATGATAGCGATAAAATTTGCAAGACTCCTTGGGGATTTGGGACAGGGTGCGTGTTTTTTGAGAGGTGGGGTTTGATCAGTGTTGATTCCCGAGAGTTTCCTTTTAGGCGTTTTTACGGTGGATTGAGAGGATTGAGAGGCTTCCATTGTTTGTTTTTTTTTTTTTTTTTTTTAGATCAGGACTAGTTGTTATTTGGTAAGGGGGGAATTTGGTGATATGAAATATTAGTATAGGTGCAAAAAAACGAATTCAAAACTTAGCTTTGGCTGGCTGGTTATTCCCACTGTTGTTGTGGTTTAGGTAATCCTGTAATGTCCGGGGAACAAAGACCGCAGTGGAACACAAAGGCTTGGAAAGCTTGGCTGATTTGGCAGAACACAAAAGCACGTCTGTTCACTTTGAGCGCTGTCATCTCTGCATTAATTACGAGGATTATAAACAAGGAAATAAGAGTCCCCCCGCAGTTCCTGGGAATAGGAATTGGAGGTACATTGTAAATGGAATTGACATCGTCAACTCTGCGAAGTTTGACCCTGCAGAGCTAAGCCCCGCTGAAAGAGCCGCCTCACGCATCTGACAATCAATATCATTTACGGAGAAAATTGGAAGGTTTTTCTTATTTTTTCTTGTCTTCTTTCCTTTCAATAACTGCCAGAAACTATCCCCCAAAACGTCATAATTATTATTGTTCGGAACTTTCTAAACATTGTATCACAGATGAAATAATCTATTTTTCCTATTTAAGAAATTCAAGAAAATCTAAGAAAATTATTTTTTGCTGTGTTTGAATAACTTTTTCTTTCCTCATACTTTTTATTCCCGGACATAAACTTTCGCGGTTTTATATAATAAGCAATTTCGCTTGTTTTTATTTTAGTGCATCGATGGTATGACTGCAAAAACAAATTAAGAGAATCAAGTTCCATATTATTCTGAATGTTTCAATAAATTTTCAGTGACAAACACACACAAATTCTCTTCTTTCTGAACGTCCGAAATACGACTGACCGTGAGCGGCAATCACCTGGATTTCTTTGTAAAACCGAAAATGAAATTGTAGTTTGAGATCCGCTTCCCATACGGATTTCGCGGCCCATCAACTCAATGTTTTATTTCACGTTACATTTCTTAGTTCATTTAAGATGTTTACAAGCGCTGTATTTTAAAATAAATAAATATACAGGTATCGCGTGGATAGCAACAGTTCAGTGATTTTATGCTCAAATAAAATATATTATACTTCAATCTTCTTATTAATTTAATCTGTTGAACTCTTCTGAGATGTGACCGACACCGTTGTTACTTACCTGCTGTGAAGTAATAATACTGAGGTGTCACATTCAACTCAGTGACGGGGCAAGTGAAAAACAGTTCAGGGGATTAGCGATTCACCTGGTAATCTTTCGCACATTGGGATTATGATAATATTAGCGGCAGGATGAAATAAAGTGTCACAACTTGAGTATACTTTGCTAAAATGAAAAGGCAAATCTAAGTGGAAGGGATGGGCCGCGAAATCCGTATGGGGATTTTCAATCAGAAGGGATATCATTCGCCTCTGAATACGAAACACTAGATCGAGTACAAAGATGTCTTTATGGAAATGGATTACAACAGATCCCGCCAAAACTTATCAGCAGTTTTACAGTCACCTCCATAACAGGTTACATTGTGGAATGCAAATAGAATCTAGAGTGAACGAAAGAAATTCTTCCATAAAGCCTTCATTTTTGCACGAGAAAACCGGAATGCGAAATTGAAGACCGAAGAGTTTCCTGCTGTTATTGTTGCTGTGGCAGCACGCGGACCTTGGCGAGAGCACTTCTTCGCGCAGACGTCCCGAAAGATTTCATTCCAATTCAGAGCATACAAAATTATGTTTTTAGATCTAATATAAAATTGATTGTAGTAGGAAGAAGAAACACATATCTCTGTGATATTGACCATTATTGACGATCTTCGTTATTTTCTTGAAGTTGGAAATCCTTCCGTGTAATGACAAGTGATACCACAGTATAGCGTGATATATGCAGGAAAATAAAATGCGGACACTGGCAGATAAATTTTATAAATATCGTACAAAACACATTTATATAGACTCCAGATTCTAGGTACGGTAATCAATTTGACCAGAATGCGTAATTTTAATGAAACTGCTCAGTGGAGTTTTAAGTCCTTTCTATGGCAATAAATTCAATTGCGCTATGAACGATCCACGTGTCCGAACGAGCGTTCACCGACAATTACTGTTCTCCGCGAATCATAATTTATTTAACAATACAAGCTCTGTCACACCGATGGCGCTTTTAACCGATTTGCATAAAACATGGTCGCGTTTTCACCAGTTATAAAAAAACGCGTCAGAACTAACAGAAGGACGTTCCTGGTACTCGCGCTCGATCTTTAGAACGCGACTGAAACTTTTTGGTGGGCGCGTTTTTGACGCGAGGCAGTAGAAAAAGTGTTTTTTTCTTTCTCGCGTTTTTAACGCGGAGCCCTGAACAAGTAGGTGCGCCTGACACGTATTTTTGTTTTTATTTCATCGCGACTAGTGTAAAGTCTTTTCTGCACTGTACTGTATCAACCAATCAAAATCAACATCCCCACTAGTTACACAATAAACATGGGGAGGCAGCAGTTTTTAATGGAGTTCTTGCAAGAGAGCGGAGTAGCCAGTGTTTCTTACCTTCATCACAGTGCTCTCCAGTCCACCCTGCTGTACAGTTACAGTTGTAACCATTAACCTGGTCCACACATGATCCTCCATTCGGACAGTCAATGCCATCACATTCATCTATGTCTGTGATCAAAACAATGCACAATTTTTAAAGTTACAGTACATTGAAGAATACATAAATTATAGATCTGACGAGATACGACAGATCCTGAAGGATCTTGGCGTCCACCATTGTCCGATAATTGTAAGTTTATGACAAGAGGATCTTTTTGTCCATTGTTTCCAAGAACAAACGATTGATTTGTAATTTTGTTTACAGAATTTCGAATCTGAGCGAAAAAGATAGAAAAAAAGACACTGGAAAGCACCAAGATATCATCTTTTTAAGTTTAAGGAGTTTCAAGATTTCTAGAAACTGTACTTATGTCAGTTGTAATAGTACAAGAGAAAAGAGCAAAGTTAGTCTGAAAGTGAATGTCTGGAGGATCATTCGTCTTCGTTTCGTAGTATTTTTTTTTGCACGTGTTATAATTGGGTACTGGAAGCGAAGACAAATGTCTTTGACCCTTTGGCATGAGCTATGAAACATCCCTAAGATTTTATAATTAGGAATGAATGCTAATTCTGTTCTGTTTACTGGGCTAGTTTGAGATATCTCTTTTACAGTAATTCCCCTAATAATTCGATCACCGGAAGTGCAGCAAAACTGGCTTATATCTGGCAATATTCTTCATGGCACCAGTTACAAAGGGTCACATTTTGTAATTATATGACATTTCTTTAATTTGAATGAAGAATGGGAATGTTACTTTTTCTCTGTGTTTGAATAACAGAGTAGAAAAGTGAACTTCCTGTGATTGAATTATTAGGGGAATTACCGTAAGATACTGTGCTCGAAAATAGTAACATGGTACAATACTTAATACTGAAGTGATCCGCGCAGTAATGTTGAAACCTCGAAAGTGTCTGAATCCTGATTATCTCCCATGGATCGAAACATGCAGTAGTCTAAAGTTGTCGAGTTGTAATGTTGTGTCACAAGAGTGACGTCCCTTCATGTAGCCGACCCGTCGGCAGACGAAACCGTTCACTGGACTAAGAAAACTGATTTAAAATTTGAAAATTTGCAGTAGTTTCTGAGAAATCGTGATAACAAGGTTTCATGGGGAAATCCAAGATGGCTGCCTTGTGGCCATATTGGATTTTCGAATCGGACCAGAAAATGTATCTTGCACAAGGGGAACCTGTATACCAAATTTGACAAATATCCATGCAGTATTTCCTGAGAAACCACGATAACAATGTTTCATGGGGAAATCTAATATGGCCGCCTGGTGGCCATATTGGATTTTCGATTCAGATCGAAAAAGGTGTCTTGCACAACTAGACCCTAAGGCGAACCTGTGTACCAAATTTGAGAAAGATCCATGCAGTACTTCCTCAGAAATGACAATAAAGTTTCATGGGGAAATCCAAGATGGCTGCCTGATAGCCATATTGGATTTTCGAATCAGGCAAGAAAAGGCATCTTGCACAACTAGACCCCAAGGGGAACCTGTATACCAAATTTGAGAAAGATCCATCAAGTAGTTCCTGAGAAATCGCGATAACAAGGTTTCATGGGGAAATCCAAGATGGCCGCCTTGTGGAACTAGGCCCCAAGGGGAGCCTGTATACCAAATTTGAGAAAGATCCATCCATAGTTCGTGAGAAATCACGGTAACAAGGTTTCATGGGGAAATCCAAGATGGCTGCCTTGTGGCCATATTGGATTTTCGAATCGGACCAGAAAAGATATCTTGCACAACTAGACCCCAAGGGGAACCTGTGTACCGAATTTGGGAAAGATCCATGCAGCAGTTCCTGAGAAATCGCGATAACAAGGTTTCATGGGGAAATCCAAGATGGCCGCCTTGTGGCCATATTGGATTTTCGAATCAGACCAAAAAAGGTATCTTGCACAACTAGACCCCAAGGGGAACCTGTGTACCAAATTTGGGAAAGATCCATGCAGTAGTTCCTGAGAAATCGTGATAACAATTAAGGTTTCATGGGGAAATTCAAGATGGCCGCCTTGTGGTCATAATGGATTTTCGAATCGGACCAGAAAAGGTATCTTGCACAACTAGATCCCAAGGGGAACCTGTGTACCGAATTTGGGAAAGATCCATCCAGTAGTTCCTGAGAAATCGCGATAAGGTTTCATGAGGAAATCCAAGGTGGCCGCCTTGTGGCCATATTGCATTTTTCGAATCAGACCAGAAAAGGTATCTAATGCACAACTGGACCACAAGGGGAACCTGTGTCCCAAATTTGACACAGATCCATGCAGTATTTCCTGAGAAACCACAATAACAAAGTTTCATGGGGAAATCTAATATGGCTGCCTGGTGGCCATATTGGATTTTCGATTCGGACCGAAAAAGGTGTCTAAGAAAACTGATTTAAAATTTGAAAATTTGCAGTAGTTCCTGAGGAATCGTGATATCAAGGTTTCATGGGGAAATCCAAGATGGCCGCCTTGTGGCCATATTGGATTTTCGAATCGGACCTAAAAGGTATCTGCACAACTACACCCCAAGCGGAACCTGTGTACCAAATTTCAGAAAGATCCATGAAGTAGTTCCTGAGAAATCGTGATAACAAGAATTGTTTACAGATTGATGATGGACAATGGACGGACGACGGGCGACGGACCACGGACGAAAAGCGATTTGAACAGCCCACCATCTGGCAATGGTGGGCTAAAAATGGATATTGAGGAATTAGTAGACACATGTAAATGTTCTTCTCATCAAGATTTAAATCAGTGACAAGTAAATAATAATTCAATCAAAATTCAATCTACTTCAATTTTGTGGACAAAATTCAACCAGTTTTTCTAATAAATTTGATCACCCTCTAAAATCATCAATAACAACTTTTGAAACAATGACTCATCCGCATGATTATGGATCATTTTCTCAACTTCCTGTTCTACTAAATTTGATTATCTCCCTTATTTTATGGTGGGAAATTCCACTTCCTGTGAATAATGAGAGGATTTATCATTGTGCGACTTGTAAACCATATAGATGTGTCAACAATAGTTCAGTCAGTAATAATAGCAATTCTATTCTAATTATTCCTCTAACTGAACTATCTAGTGTATTCCATGGCAAAGATTGATTGGCTGAATTGCAAGTAACATCAAAGAACATCCAATTACTATGAGCGGATAAAACAGAACCAAGTTTAAAGAGGTTAATATTTTTTTACTTTTTTCAAATTTCTTCTCTGTACATGCTGTAACCAATAGTAATACAAGCAATGTAGCTAAATGTCAAGTTGTTAGGCTCTATTTTAGCCCTTTAATATTCCTAGAGCTTGCATGAGTATCAGCAGTCCCACACCATAGTTTATTTCACTGTACCAAAACCACTCAAGTCTCTCTAATCCCAACAATTCAGGCAGCATTTCCAAAATTATGATTTTCGAAAGCACGATAGAATGTTCATGTAACTTTCCTTTTCGAATAATAAAGAATTGTAATGGCATGAATGGTTTTCTTCTCTTTTTTTTCATAAAACAATTGTCAGTCAATAATATAACCATGAAGCAAGCAGGATATCATAGGTCTTGGTTATAGTAGAAATTGCTTATATTTGCTGGTGATGACCCCTGGTTTTACCTGTGGAGCATGTCTGGTCTGTGTAACCTGGGGGACAGGTACAGTTGAAGTAGTTGAAGTAATCGGTACAGTTCCCACCATGGTCACAAGGGTCTGTATTACATTCATCAATTTCTGTCAAAATGTGAATAAATAAGACATTTAAATATGATATTAATAATTTAATGAGCTTTAGTAATTTAGAGCATTACAATTTTTTCCAATATAACTTGCTTGTATCTATTAAAATCTGGGTGTGCCATTAAGAAATATCAAGCATTCTAGGGAGTGAAACTTCAGCTAAAAAAAAAGATATTGCCTAACTCTACGACTACACCTGCCGGTTCCATAGAGCAAGCTAGAGATGCCCGTGTTGTCCACAGATCGAGCGCTACTACAGAATTTTCTTCAATTTTCAAAATGCCACCAATTTATCCTTCAAAATTATCTGCTGCAAGTTCTTATGAACCATGATGCTTATACCAGCGGGTGCTCAATATGCCACTCCCTTGTCCAGAATAATGAAAACCCGGGGGGTTCAAGTCCCCCGACGTTGAAACAATTGATTTGACTTGGAACCGTAACATTCATTACCCAGCATGCAGAGCAATCCCAAGTGAGATCCAGGTACCCACAACTACCAAATTTGTCCAATTAAATCCGGCCGGGATTTCATTAGCTATTGTATGAAAACAAAATTTCAACTTGGTCCACAGGTGGAAACCCCTATAGGCAGCTCAGCGTGTAAAACAATCCCAAGTAAAATCTCAAGTACCCTGAGGCCTCATACAAAATTTAAAAAGAATCCGTTCAGTTTTTCAGCAATTATTGTCCGGAACCAAGTCTGACAGGTGCAAAATTTTAAATTGGCCCCCAGGTGGCGCCACCTATAGGCAGATTGGCGTGAAAAACAATCCCAAGTGAGATCTTGAGGTGAGGTACCCACATACCGAATTTGAGAAGGAACCGTTCAGTTTTTCTAAAGTTATTGTCTGAAAATGAAACTTTGGCCCCCAAGTGCTGCCACCTAAATGCGAATCGGTGCAAAAAACAATCCCAAGCGAGATCTTGATGCTAGGTATCCATACAGCAAATCTGAAAAAAAATCCGTTCAGTTTTTCAAAAGTTATTGTCCAGAAATGAAATTTTAACTTTGCCCCCAGGTGATACCACCTATATGTAGATCGACACGAAAAACAATCCCAAGTGAGATCTTGAGGCGAGGTACCCACGCACCAAATTTGAGAAGAATCCGTTCAGTTTTTCTAAAGTTAATGTCCGGAAACAAAATCTTAAATTTGCCCCCAGGTGGTGCCACCTATAAGCGGATCGGTGCGAAAAACAATCCCAAGCGAGATCTTGAGGTGAGGTACCCACACCCCAAATTTGAAAAGAATCCGTTCAGTTTTCCAAAAGTTATTGTCCGGAAACTAAATTTCAACTTTGCCCCCAGGTGGCGCCACCTATAGGCGGATCGGTGCAAAAAACAATCCTAAGCGAGATCTTGAGGCGAGGTACCCACAAACTAAATCTGAAAAGAATCCGTTCAGTTTTTCAGAAGTTATTGTCCGGAAACAAAGTCGGACACACTGACGGACGGACACACGGATGGGCCCCAATACTATAGTCTCCCTTTAGCCGTTCGGGCATCGGGGGACAAAACCTACAGGGTTGAACAGATTTGTGGCCACCTCGCTATGATTGTTCGGCCATTCCACTGATTGTTCTTGTAAATAATAATAGAATTGTTTGTCTAGTCTCAGGTTTGGTCTGAGCTACCTTTAAAAGTAACCCTTAAAAGTAACTGGATAAATATATCTGACATTGTTTAGAGGGGGTTAGAGATTTATCGCCTAAAACCATCAAAGTTTGGTAGAACCACAAGATTGCATAGTACTTCCTGTCTGGGTGAAAAAAAAACATTTAAAAAAATACTTCAGCCATTTTAAATCACTTGTATATATTCCCTTCATGGTAAGCACAATTTTGATGAAATTGTTTTCATTCTGATTAAGAAAGTTATGAGTGATTTAAACATGAGTGAGTGATTATGAGTGAATGTGTGAGTGATTATGAGTACATGATTGAGTGATTATGAGTGAATGATGGAGTAATTATGAGCGAATGAGTGATTATGAGTAAATGATTGAGTGATTATGAGTGAATGAGTGAGTGATTATGAGTAATGATTGAGTGATTATGAGTGAATGAGTGATTATGAGTAAATGATTGAGTGATTATGAGTGAATGATTGAGTGATTAGGAGTGAATGATTGAGTGATTATGAGTAAATGATTGAGTGATTATGAGTGAATGATTGAGTGATTATGAGTGAATGAGAGTGATTATGAGTAATGATTGAGTGATTATGAGTGAATGATTGAGTGATTATGAGTGAATGATTGAGTGATTATGAGTGAATGAGAGTGATTATGAGTAATGATTGAGTGATTATGAGTGAATGAGAGTGATTATGAGTAATGATTGAGTGATTATGAGTGAATGATTGAGTGATTATGAGTGAATGATTGAGTGATTATGAGTGAATGAGAGTGATTATGAGTAATGACTGAGTGATTATGAGTGAATGATTGAGTGATTATGAGTAAATGATTGAGTGATTATGAGCGAATGATTGAGTGATTATGAGCGAATGATTGATTATGAGTGAATGATTGAGTGATTAGGAGTGAATGAGTGAGTGATTATGAGTAAATGATTGAGTGATTATGAGTGAATGATTGAGTGATTATAAGTAAATGATTGAGTGATTATGAGTGAATGAGTGAGTGATTATGAGTGAATGATTGAGTGATTAGGAGTGAATGAGTGAGTGATTATGAGTAAATGATTGAGTGATTATGAGTGAATGATTGAGTGCTTATGAGTGAATGATTGAGTGATTATGAGGAAATGATGGAGTGATTATGAGCGAATGATTGAGTGATTATGAGTGATTGGGTGATTATGAGTAAATGATTGAGTGATTATGAGCGAATGATTGAGTGATTAGGAGTGAATGAGAGTGATTATGAGTGAATGATTGAGTGATTATGAGTGAATGAGTGACTGATTATGATTCATCATCGCTTTCAACAATCTTTCAGTCATATCATGACATTTGGGTCCTACTCCTTTTCACACCCAGAAACTCAACGTTTATGGTCCTATGGCAATTTAACTCTGGGAACCACTCTCACCTTGCAGTTAGTCGCCACTTACGACTCTTATGACATCAAATGTCTGAGGACCAAAAGACCATTATATTATTCTGACTGTGCACCGACACCCCAGGCAGATCAATCTCTGACAGCCCCGGCCGTGGTGATTTAATCTGTTTTGATAATGAAACCGCAACTGACCCCATTTACTTTTTTAATATCACAGATGTAAATTTCATTGACCAAGCCATGGTCATGCACCTTATGATGCGTTCAACTCATTGTCATACAAACTCCCATTTTATGAGGAGCTACATTGTGTAATTCAAAAACTCCAGCCAAACCATCTGTCAGATAACAATCATTGTTTGGCTGAAGGGTTAGAAGAAGTTCGGACAATCTCAGGTTGAGAACAATTGCAGTCCAAGCTGAGAAAAGGCAGATGAAATAAACCGGAAAACTTTTTTTTTTCTATATTACATGGACATGTCGACATCACCTACATGTACCTTTACTGCAGTTTTGATTGGTCCAGCCAGGTTCACAAGTACAGGTGTACTGATCCACATTATTCGTACAGTTGCCATTTTCACAGGGGTCTGATTCACAGTGATCTGTCAAATGATAAACATAACATGAACATGATGAATGGGGTTGAATAGAAAGAACATTGCATCATGGGATATCTTCTAGTTCTTCAGCATTTGATTGGTCAATTCTAATTTTCAAAAAGAAATCTGGGATTTTCTTTGGCCTGGAGAAAATTGGAAGACATGCACATGATCCAATCATAAGGCACCGCCACAATCCTCTACCAAGAAATGTGTGTCCGACAATTAACATCCTGATGGGGATTCCTTGTTGTTGTAATGATGTAATGTAATGCATGTAGTTCACTGAGTTATCAGTGCAGGGATCAAAATTTACACCTGTCTACCAGTTCTGAACAGGTATTTTTTTGTGAGAGACAGGTAGAAAAATAAGGTGACAGGTAGACAAAAATTTCTTTTTGTTGTTCAGTCTTACTATTGGTCATATGATTTCAAAGAAGTTGCTTTAGATCTAATCCAAATCCAAAATGGCCAACAACAGCCAAGATATTGGATTACAGAGGTAACTGAAAAGCAATCCCGAAGTTCCTCTCACTGATGCCAAGCCCTGCACTCTGCAAATTTGAAGTCGATTGGTTTAATCATTCTCGAGTTATTGTTCGGACAAGATCCTAGTGACAGCCATCTTGGATTACACAAGATGCCCTCGAAGTCTGAAGTCAATTGGTTCAATTGTTCTCGAGTTATTGGTCTGACAAGAAATGTGTAACAGAATGACGCCTTGTGTTTCTGAGAACCCCAAACCCCAACTTATGTGGCAGGGGACCAAAATCACATTAACAACTCTGAATCAGGTCAGTGGCATTAAAGATGTTAAAAGCGAATTCTTCCATACACAAATAACCATAACAGTTCCACGTTGAACTTGTATTTTGCATCTGTTTATTTCACAAGATATGTGTAACTGGACTCCTTATGTATGACCGTGTCTTACTGTACCAGATCAAACACACCACACCTATGAAGTATGACTGGGCATGTGATTTACTTCACAATACACAGAATTAAGGATGGCTCTACGAAATTCGAAACCCACATTACAATGATCTATTCAGAGAAGGACTTAACTTTAAAACTTAAACATTTTATGTTTTATTCAAGGGTCATCAGACACTGGCAAGACTGGCCACAGATAGTTTTCTGATCTTCCATGTATCCGGCCCATATTAGAAAAGAGGATTATAGAATATGTCAAGACAGCAATCATTGACAAAAATGTAGGATTTCATCAAGCTTTACATGTTTATAACTGAAATTTTGCTTGAAACATGCAGTTATAAAAAAAAAATCCTCAATGTTGTCCCATGACCATATTATAGGACTGACTGACAGGCTGAATGGCCCCATGAAAGTACCAATCAAATTAAGTAACACTCCATTTCTAGGGTCAATATTATATTCTAAAAGATTGTCAAATGTCCAAGAACCAAGAATCTGGGGTTGCGAGTTTAAGTGCCAGGTCTGACATTTTTAAACAGTCATCACTGACACAAAGAACCACTGCATCAGTTATCAGCCAACATTATATCACCACTTATTAATGTACAAGCAGGAAAAAATGAATATTGTATCTCTGGTACATTGTGATTCTTATCCAATGGCTCCTCGAATTTCCTTTATCATTTCCTACATTAGGTCACGGGTCCATGATGTATCTCAAATACTGCATATGGCCATAGCTTCATTTCCAAGGTTATGTCGAAAGAAGTCACTTTGCTCAGATGCTCATTGGATAAAACAGTTACATCATAGACACTTGACAATGTATGCCAAGTATTGGTGTGATGTTAACAATATTTGGCACATACATTGTTTCATGTCATCATGTATTAACTTACTCTTGATGCGAACATCATGGTCACCATTGACATCTCAAATGCATACTGTTCCATTAAAACAACAAAATCTCACAAATCAGCAAAGCATGTTATCACCCTTTCTCACGAATGACTGAAAGTTGAGGGAGTAACCCTTTTTATTATTTGTTTATTTCTGGGGAAGATTGGGAAGGATTTACAGCCACCTTCAGCAGGTGTATAGTCTCAAATTGATATTATTTACATGTATCAATAGGACTAAATACTCAGAGCTGGAATGTTTAAAACATGATAACAGTTGGTAATCTGAAAATGGGTGGGAAAATAGCTCTAGTTTCCCCTGTAATAGCTGTATAGAAGCAATGAATAAAATACAGAAATAAATTTGTAGGAGGTGAAAAAAAAAGGGTGAGCGCGATCATGGGAAACTATAGGCAGTTTATTGATCCATCAATGTCTGTAGGCTGCCCACTACTGTGGCTATATGCATTTGTCACATGATTTTTCTTAGAATATAGATGGAGTCATGGGGTTGGGGTGGGGTCACTGGGGAGAGAAGGGGGGGGGGGGGCTTTTTATCTGGTTAAGTGACCTGTACAAAACAGTTGAAATGTTTTCTACAGAATTTCAATAAAGCATCACACCAGGAAGACATCCACAACTGTGTTGTAATACATTTACTGCACTGCGAGACATCAGCAATATTGCATGATTGAACCAAATTAGGAAGAAGGAAGTCATTATATTACGGTTTATGCCCACTTCCACAGGCAACGAACAAAGGTAGCAATGTACAGACTGTGAGATATCAGAATTCCAGATGACAATTGGTCTGTCCATAATTCTTAACTGGAGAGGACACACCCAGACTGCTCACGTATTGATTTTTGTGAGTAACATAATCTTAAATAAATCCAGCTGATACCAGTTGAGACAAGTTATACATCTTAACATTGCAGCAGTTAAAAGATGTGTGAGTGTGCGTGTTTCCAGCTACTAGTAAAAAATTTCATTCTTTGACATTTGCACATTTGCAGGGTGAGAAATAGGAAACCAAATTCCAGTTGCCCATGACCAAGCACGGGCAACCAACACATACAAATGCATTGCAATTCAAGCAGAATTTGATTGCCCAAAGGAAATTTTGGTTGCCCCGGGCAAGGCTATTTCGCGCCCTGACTTGCAAATATATATGCCTTGATAATTCATTTCGATGGGTTTTGAATAAATAACCAGAATGGAGGATGAAAACATCTGGAGATTTTTAACCTAATTATCATGATAGAATGTATATTTGGTGAATGAGATAATGAGTGTATTAATTGACTTACCAAACATAGGAGGAATACTGCTGGACTCTGAAATATATAATAAATATTCACAATGAAATATATTATATCACATAACAGAAACAACAATTCTGACTACATATGTGAAAAATGTATCTGGATGAAACAAATGATAGAAATAATGTACAGTGTGTACATGTAACACTATAAAGTTACAAATAATAGAAATAATGTTCATTTTGTAACAGCAAAGTAACAAATACTAGAAATGATGTGCAGTTTGTAACAGTCAAGAAACAAATAATAGAAATATTCTGCAGTTTGTGACTGTAAAGTAACAATAGAAATAATGTGCAGTTTATAACAAAGTAACAAATAATAGAAATAATGTGCAGTTTGTAACAGCAAAGTAACAAATAGCATATTTAGCAACAATGTAACAGTAAATGTATATATATCAACAAATTATAGCCATAATGCACCACATGTACTAATAACCAGAAGGAATATTAAAGTTAGAGTACATATATGTAGTGACAAGTACAGAAATGGTGCATAATACATATACATGTACATGTACATACATGTGTTTTAAAATAAATGAAACAATAGAAAATTTGCATAAAATAATAGCAGTAGTACACAGTGAATTATTCATAGTATCCACATTCCAGTTCTGTAACAGGTCAGAGGCATACTGGGCTTTTATTATCAACACTCAAGAAATTGAATAATATAATATGATCCAATGACCATCCTGCTAACCTACATGTACATGTAATTCACTTAGTACCCATAACTGAAATTCAGGTGATTCCCACCTCAAAATTTGCACAGTGACATTCACTAAATTTTCTACTGTGTGTTTTTTTTTGTGCCAAATCGTATAAAATCAATTTTCTGCACAAGGCAAAGAATTGAAAGCATACTGATACCTGTCCATAGGTACAATTTGTTTATGTAAAGAAACTTTTGAACGATCATGGAAACACCAAACAGTTGAATATAACTGCAAAATTTTCATCGACCAGTTCGAGTTTAGAAAACTAACTATAAAAAATCAACTATACTGATATTTTAAAGACATGTTTCCCCACCATGCAATCTTTTTTATTTATGGAATAAAATGTAGAGGTCTTTGATCTACTTTTTATCCATAAAAATAATTTGAGTGTTCCTATATCCCGCCCATAGTTTCTAAGTTTCGTGACATCATCATCTCTTCTGATAACGTCTCTCAGTGAAATAACTTCTGTGTAATGAAATCACCAATATTGTCTGAGGTGGGAACGACCCTATAATCAATGAAATAAAACTAACTTTCCAACCCCAAAAATTATTAGGATCATTATTAGATAATCTTGAAGATATTTATGAATTAATGAAAGAGTGGGTCAAGTCTGCAGAATATAAAGTGTTATAGACTCAATGGGTGGAGGATAGCAATGAGAGGGAATGAAGTTGTCGTTTTCTGACAAATCATAATATTACACCAATAGCATACATGTATGCAGACCAGTGCACCATAATCTGCCTTTTGCACATTATTGAGAGAACAGAAAAGAGCCTGCTACTGGTTTGTATAATGTCACTTTGCCCTATCTTTTAACCCAGTAGAATATTTTGAAATGGTGATAACTAACAATGTTATACATGTGTATTATATTTTCCCAAAATTCAAAGAAAATGTCATTATGCTTAGAATAATATATAATTTGGCAAATATTACGTGAAAATATGTCAGCTATCACCAGTTCAAATCATTCTCCTGGGTTAAAAGATAGGGCAACATGAAATTATATGAACCAGTAGCTGATTGGCTGAAGTCACGGACACTGCACGGAGAGGCTCTTCATTATTCTGTCAATAATGCCCAAAAGGCGGATTAAGACATTCTTCACAACAGAATAATTATTAGCGAAGAGGTTGACAGAAAAAAATGTACAGTGTACCACCAAATACAATTTTGTCCATTCTTTATTAAAACAGCAAATTCAGTGTAACAACAAATTTACCCAGGACCAATGTGTGGTCATTATAAACAGGGTTGAGTGCATACATGTACAGAGATTCTACTAAGTTTACCTGGATTTTGCCACAGAATTATCACTGCATCATAATCATGATGATATGGAGAGATAGCTATAGGCCCTGCTACGTCGTTTATCTTCATCGTAGGACTTCATACAAAGCAATATAAATTGCACACTCTAACAAAGTAGAGGATGAACAATACCGAATCCATAGAGGTAAAGGGCTGAGGGTTTATATTTATGAAGCTGTAACCATGGTAACAGACATGACAGGTATATTACACACAGTCCTGTCGAGACATTCCTTCTGACACAGGTAGGCTAAACCATGCCAACTCTATCATGATGATAAGAAATCTGATACCCATACCTTAAATGTGACTTCCTGTTTGCTGAAACCTCACCCATGCAGTCACTTTGATTGGTGAAGCCCAGAATAACTAGGTTCCACTAGGCTTATTTGTACAGGCTTTATTTATTCAATATCAGAGACAATTTAGTTTAGGTGTACGAAGGAAAAAAATTAAGTCTCTGGTCTGGTACATGGTAAGCATGCAAGTCATCCTAAACCAATGTACACCTTTGCATTCATCTTCGATATGATATTGTTAATATAGAGTTGGAAAATGAATGAAGTATCATGATTTGAGATATTATTTCACTGTTCTTAATCAGAGCGGTCCCAAAATATATCAAATAAAAGGACATTGATTCGGACAGGTACGCCTCCAGATCCAAGCAAACACATGACCGTTCAGATCCAAGCAAACACATGACCGTTCAGATCCAAGCAAACACATGACCGTTCAGATCCAAGCAAACACATGACCGTTCAGATCCAAGCAAACACATGACCGTTCAGATCCAAGCAAACACATGACCGTTCAGATCCAAGCAAACACATGACCGTTCAAGCAAACACATGACCGTTCAGATCCAAGCAAACACATGACCGTTCAAGCAAACACATGACCGTTCAGATCCAAGCAAACACATGACCGTTCAAGCAAACACATGACCGTTCAGATCCAAGCAAACACATGACCGTTCAAGCAAACACATGACCGTTCAAGATGAAAATTCAGATGTGTTAATGCAAGCCATAGATTATGATTGGCCGGTGAATTGCATAGCTAATTCAAATTGCCAAATGGACAGTCCATCGCATACATGTAAATATGATGTGCACATTGTCAATTATGCCTAGCATGCTTCGAGTTAAAATTGGGGACTAGATGATTATACAATGTTGCCAACTCTGCAATGAATTTGATCAGAAAATGCCAAAGTTCAACTCTTGATAACTTTGATAAAATTAATATTCCATCTCATAAAATGCAAGATGTACATTTAGAAGCATGTGCAGGCAAGCCTGCAAAGTTTCATGAACAACCATGGCATAAAAACTTGTTGATATGAGTGCCAGAGCTACTTTGAAATTCATGCCCAAGTCCAACATAATTTTTCAACTGATAAATAGCAGCTAAGTGCACATCTTGCGCATGTTTAACAACCCTGTAAAGATTCAGGGAATCTCCAATCAAAACTCTAGGACTAGTTGCTTATATATACTTGAATGATGATACACTGCAATTAAAGAACAGTGCCCATCGCGGTGCGATGGGGTGTCCAAGTACATCCATCCATCCATCCATCCATCCATGGTGAAAATAGCGTCATAAAACGTCATAAATCTTGCCCCATGCTTCAGAGAATGTTTAACAAGCCTACAAACAAATTATCAGGAACATCCAGTAAAAACTCTACCAGTAGTTGATTATATAATTCAAGCGTGACAGACAGACAGGTATGGTTGGCCATATCTGCCACAATTCGTCATTTACAGGATGCCTGTAAATAATATAAACCATGGTAAAATGCCAAGCCTGCCATAATTCGTATTTACAGGATGCTTGTAATTATTTTGTACCATTGTATAATATCACCAAGCCTGCCATAATTCGTATTTATAGGATGCCTGTAAATATTATACACCATGGTATAAAATGCCAAGCCTGCCATATTGGCAGGCTGGCAGGCTTGGCATTTTATACCATGGTACAAAATAGTTACAGGCATCCTGTAAATATGAATTATGATTGGCTTGGCGTTTTTATACCATGGTACAAAATAATGACAAGCATCCTGTAAATACCATCTTCATTTTATCCTGCCAATTTCTACGTTCCCACTTTGAACCTGCCTTGATTTATCTGACCCCTTCAGCGTTCAAAATCCGAGTTGTAAATTTCACCAGTTAACGACAGAAGAACCAATCAGAACGTACACATCGATTGCAAGTGAAGTCACATAGGGTGACATCATCCTCTATTTAAATTGTGGCATCCTTCCTCTTAATATGGTGCCCACTAATTAGGTCAGCCAATCAATAACGCTCTTGTGTGACCCATTTCGAATTTCAAATATTTTCGAAGTCAGTGACGTCTCGTGTCTATTTATAAGTTATTTGAACATGGAAGGGGTCCAGATATATCAAGGGAAGTTCGAAGTGGGAACGTAGAAATTGGCTGGATAAAATGAAGATGGTAAATACGAATTATGGCAGGCTTAGCATTTTATACCATGGTACAAAATAATTACATGCATCCTGTAAATGACGAATTGTGGCAGGGATGGCCAACCATAGACTGCAAGGCAGACAGACAGACACAGTAAACACTTAATTTATGTAATGACTCTCAGCCTACTTCGTATGCAGATCAAGGCATAAACCCCACAAAACCCACATCAAATCCACAATCAAATCATGAGAATTTGAGCTAGTTTTCATCATTTCCATCCAATAACTCTTGCTTCAGGAACTAAACTGATCTATTTGGCCTAAAAAGAGAATTCAACATGAAAGGTACATGTAAGACAGAACTTGAACTCAAAAATAATGGATTATTCTTCATAAAAGATCACTTAATCCTGTTCAAAATGTTACACACAGCTTGTCCCAGTGGGAATTAGTACACATCTGTTTAACTGCAAAACATTTTAATCACGATGACTTCTTAATTCGCAAAACTACATGGCTTGTCCAGACAATTACAACTGAAATATGTTGGCACCAGCCGTTTGACAGCACAGATTAACCCCCACAGTATTGGATAAGCATGGTCACTCAAGGAAGCTGACTGAATCCGAGACAGGTATTCACAGATCACAGATGGGATTTACTGAACCTGTGAGAGGATTTATCATCAAGACTAAAGAACGTAGATGCATCACCTGTCACCATAACGGATGACCGGTAGTTGTAAAAGACATATTACCTTCATTATCAGTTGGAAATTATCCGTTTCTATGGCAACAAGATAAAGGTGAAATTCTCTTGTATACCCCCTGTAATTCCTATACAAAACTACATGTAGAAGCTATATTTCTAACATCCCAAACTGACTTATTGTCTGGTTCCAGCCCTACATGTATCTAAACAATGAAGTAAATGTGAATGAACAGAGGACACTCTCACCTTATACTAACACAATCTGCCTATGGTAATCCCTCTAAAAATTCAAACACCATAATGAGATCCAATCACCTCCATCTTTTGAGGGAAAAATTAAATCGGTGGTTCTAATAAATTTGATCACCTTCAAAAATCATTGAAATAATGGAGATAAAAATGGATTAAATGTATATGCATGAGTTACATGTACATGTAGTATCAATTTGTCACCTTTGTGTTCTAATAAATTTGATCACCCCCAGATTCATGGTGGGAAATTCCACTTGCTTGGATTGAATAGAGGGATTACCATATCCTACAATAATGTAAGAACAATAGACAGGCACTCGGTGTGCCCCACTGTGTAACAGTCAACCTTCAGGTGGAAATATGTGGGTCAGCAAATCCCAGAAATCCCAAAACTAGAAGCCCCATACTCAACCCCTGAATTAAGGCCTCTAAAGATCTGATCGTGTTTAGATAAGAAATGCTCACCTGTATTTCTCGCTTGTATTCATGTGAACTTCTGCTCACACTACTGTGCCCTATATATACCAAAATGTATGCCTTAATTGTTTAGTTCATATGTATTTCCTGATGATGGCAGTGAGTGCCGAAATATATATCAAAATGACTTCAATCTCTGGAGTTTAATTCATTCTAATAAATTCCAGTTTTTCATATGCTTACATATGTGGGAATACTTTTATCTAGTGATTACTGGCAAATATGTGAAGAGGGTGCATTTTAATGTGTCTTCAACACCAATTGAACATAACGGTAAGACAACATTACTGGGACAGGGTAAACATGAGATTGATCTAATCAAAACCCCTCGGCTTTCCCCAAGTGATTGTGACCCATGTGGAGTGTGAATTGGGGAAGAGATATAGTTCTATGTGGGATGATCAAGATATACCGGTAGTACATTCAGGCATATAGGACAGAAATAGAAAAATTATATGTCTGTAAAGGGGCATAACTCTGTAAAATATGGGTCAAGGGGAGCCACTTTCGATAGGCATCGGACTTGGCACTCTGTAAAATAAGAACCGAGATGAATAAGCTGTACTGAACATGGATCTGCAGATTTAACTTGTACATTCAGCTACAGATAACAAAATTGGAGATTATTACATCCGAAAGAGGCAGAACTCCATAAGCCGATGCGAATAATGCTTTGTTGGCTTGTAGAATACAACAATATAAATAAGATTCCAAAATATAGTAGCTATACCGAACACAGTTCTGCAGATATAGTTGGTTACATTCAGCCATATAGGACAGAAATAGAAATTAATATATCAGTAAAGGGGCATAACTCCGTAAAGTATGGGCCGAGGGGAGCCACTTTCGATAGGCGTCTGACTTAGCACTACTGTAAAATAAGAACCGAGACGAATAAGCTGTACCGAACACGGATCTGCAGATATAACTTGAACATTCAACTATAACAAAATCGGAGATTATTACATCCGAAAGGGGCATAACTCCATATGCTGAGGCGAGTAATCCTTTGTTGGCTTGTAGAATACAACAATATATAAATAAGTTTCCAAATATAGTAGCTATACCGAACACAGTTCTGCAGATATAGTTGGTTACATTCAGGCATATAGGACAGAGATAGAAATTAATATAACTGTAAAGGGGCAGAACTCTGTAAAATATGGGCCGAGGGAAGCCACTTTCAATAGGCGTCTGACTTAACACTAGATAAATAAGTGTTGAAAATTTGGTGGTTGTATCTCAAGAAGCCACTTTCAATAGGCATCTGCCTTAGCACTAGATAAATAAGTGTTGAAAATTTGGTGGTTGTACAAAATGTATCTCAAGCGGTTTTGCCTAAAATGCGTTAACGGACGTGCATGGCAATGACAATACCCCGAGGCCAAAATGGCTGAGGGGTAAAAAAGTAAAACAAAATGTATTTTTGGCTTTAAGGTAGATATTACACATATTATCATAAGCTAAATTTTGTATATATAGGCCCAAATTCTTGTTGGTATACGCTATTTTCGGCAAACGAAATTTCAGTGAAAGTATTCAATATTGTAATTGGGAAACCAAAAAATTGACAGTTTATCAGGGTAAACCACAGAAAAATTTAAATTAAACATTATAATAAACTTCAGTTTGTTATAAAACATAAAATGTATTATTATTTCATTGCTCTACATGTACATGTATGTCAGAGAACTGTTCAAATCTGCGAGAAAGTGCGAATTTTTCTTCTGGAAAAGTTGTGGAACAAATTTGTCACATTTCGGTATAATTACCCGTATGCGCTGTGACATTAGCAGATTACAATGTATCAGCGCAATATCCGTACAACGTATGAATAATAACCAGGAACAGTTACAGCAGCACATTTACAGCAGGTGCTGTAAATGCGCTGTCATAATAGCACAGATTCAGCACGAAGATTCAGCACAGATTCTCAAGACAACCCCAGACATACATCTGTTCTTGAACTTGGCCTTAATTGGGATGTGAATGTTAATGTGTATATGCCTGTTTTCTTGTTGTCATGTAATTAAATTCCTCTCAGATTGTCCCTGTGTAACTTTAGGTTCTTGACCTCTAGAGATCACTATAACCTATGCACATGATTGAGATAATCAATCAATGGGAAAAGCCGAGGTACAAGCTCCCAGTTATGTGAGTAAAATCAAAGTTCCCTCAAGGGCCCTCGATGGCCGAGTAGTCTAAGGTGCTTCGCTGGTGACTGCTAACCTAGCTCACACCGCTGAATCGGCACGGGTTCAAGCACAGCTGGTACATGTGTGAAAGTTTGTAAGTTTCTTGCCGACGGGCAGTGGTTCTTCCCGGGTACTCCAGCTTCCTCCACCAACCAAACTGACTGTCACCATATGAGTGAAACAACCTTGAGTATGACATTAAGCCAAATCTCTCCCCCTCATCACTAGAATATGTAGTATATAGCAGTCTCTTCGACATTATATCCATACTGAATACTTGACCACTGTTTCAGGCAAAATAAAACAATTTGATCATATACATTATCATTTTGCCAATCCCACAAATTTAACTTTGAATTTGGATTCAATTTGAATATAATATTTGGCAGATTCAACACATTCAAGTTACGAGTGTTTTCCTATTGAGCTGATCTTTTCAGATTATTCCCAAATCTCTGAATTAGCTACTGAAAGAAACAGAGCAGAATAATCAATTTTGTTTTTTGGCATTATATAGGGTACATGAGCACTCACTGTCATGATTCTGTGGAACCCAAGTTAACATGTAACTTGATCATACTAATTCATTTCATTGGAATGCTATAATCAGCAAGTTTGGTCATTACAAATGCAGTAGTCAGGCTGTTTATTAGTTGTATGCAAGGCAGCGAGTTTTCAAGGTCAATATGTCCCTTTGAATCTGGCATTTTGATTATAGGGAATTCTAGACTACCGTGACAGATGGCATTTATTGTTATACAAACAAATGAGCCACCAATCAATACAGTGCGAGCTTGCACAACAATGTGGTGATTTCCCACATTTCCCTGTCAAGAGCCACACAGGTATTTTTAAGTAGTTGACGGATGTGATGGATTCAGGTGAGGAAATACCTGTGTAATGTAATTAATTAACTTAACGTGTTTGTTAATGACCGACGTGCCTATACCTGCCGGATGTTTGGAGACTCCATGGAGAGTTGTCGAGATCCTGTTATAGTACATGTACATAGCTATATTTAACTATATTTAACAGAGTCCAGGTGAGAAACCTGATGAAAATACTGACAGAGCATGTACATTTTTTATTTCAATCTACACTGTATTGATGAGGGACATACACAGATTAGCAAAAACACATTAAGATATTTTACTTATTCAGATAGCCGAGAGCCAAAACAAAATTTAAAACATGTTAAATTATGTTAATTGTTAAATTATGTTAATGTTAAATGTTAAAACGTTAAAACGTTTCAAATAAATAACAAACAAGTTGAAATTACCTGTCGATCTTCTACAGATAAATCTACATGATGTAACTGAATATCCAGAGAGAAATATAGTAAATAGACTCGATCCAATTGGAATATGGAAGATTTAGCAAAATGTGTTTCCGTCGCAACCATGGGAATTTCTTTGTGATTAGCTTTCTAGTCCCGCGAGACTTCCTACTACCAGAATAGGCTCTAGGGGAAATGGTAGCAATATCCCCCCAAATTTTGGATGGTGAGTAGGCGCGTATGATTTCTGCGTATGATCTTCCGGCCAGTCAACATTAACTGTTTCCATCAAATGATGGTGCTAAGCTGCACAGATTATAGTCTCATAATTATTTTAATTTCTTTCTCCACTGTTGTTATAGTTACAATGTAGTTAGGTTCATCAACTGATTACAAAAGATTGTTCACTATAATCCCTCACTGATAAATCCATGCATTATTGTCATGAGTATAGGAGATCAAGTTGCCTACGTTGGTAACGTAACTGCACCATTCTAGTCTTTCACATTTTGAATTGAATGTTGACTGTTAATAAGTATGGAAAAAGTTTCTTGAAGCGCTGATGGGAGGGAACCTCGCTGTCAAAATAGTGACATGGCTTCCACTTTACTTGAGAGTCATGATGATCTCACTATATCATGAAAGCAGGACTCTTTTGAGAATGGTAGATTAGTTCTTCGTTTATATAAATCACATCTACAGAGGCACATGCACAATGCATCCAGTTGAGTAGAACATTTCTTTATCACATCTTGAAAGAAATTTAGTTAAATATTTCTTCATCAATCAAAAGATAATTCCAGTACATTATTTCTTAATCACATCCCTAGAAAAATCTAACATCTTTACGCATGATAGAGAAATCCAGGATCTTTTTTGAACAGAGGTCCAGATCTTTACCAGTCTGATTAAAAGAAGACCCAACTGTTGCTTAATTCGCTATATTGGGTCTGAAGTAAAGCCTATGTGCTAGATGTCCACCAATGGGTAGCCTGCTTCATCCCTGTAGGAATCGTTTATTGTCGATGTACATGTAATTGCAAACTGACTGACATTGTCTTCATAACTTCCAGGAGAAATCTACATCAAACAGTTAAGAAATTCAACAACATACGCAAGTCTACAGGAGCCCCGCCTACATCAAAGAAACTTGAATTTCCTCCTTACACCGAGGCTGACAAAAAAAAAACAACAGAAAATTAATTAGTGTGAGCGGGGCTTGAAGCTTGACGCGATTGGATGACTCAATAGCGAAGTCTCCGAACTGTCGGTGTAGGAGTAATTTGCCCTTGCCCGCTAGTAGGCGCTCGAGTCAGGGGGGACAAAATGTTGACTGGATAACATGTAAAGAGATAGGGCGGCCTGAAATAGTGCAATAAATTGAGCAAACGGCATTTCCAATAATTTCAAAATTGAGCTGGGCGGCATGACAGATCACCCTTGTCAATGTAATATTTTTTATTTGCACATATTCGCGTTCAAGACGACATTTTCTATTGTAACGCCAACGACGTCATTATATAAGGCGTAATGCCCTTTGTTCTACATCATGATGCAGTCGTCATATCCGAATGTCGCATGACGTCACAATACAACGTTGCTACAAGAAAGATACATTGTATGGGATTTTGTCCTCCCCGATTCAAACGTCCTCTGGCGGACAGGGGCAAATACTCTTATCACGACAGAATGGAAACTTCCGTATTGATTTGAACTTTGCTCAATTTAGAGAGCAGCGGATACAAACCAGATGGGCTTTTTTTTAGACCTAAAAGCTCAGCGACATTTAGGTCTAATTTTAATCAGACTGAGAATTTTACTTTGACGGTGGAATCTATAACATAAGGGACTACTTGTATAGTTCCTGACAGAGAAAATATAACAGAACAGTTCTCCACAGACATGACAGTTCAGCTAAAGCATTCAGGTGTCCCACCATAATTCACCTTGAATAAGATAGGGCGTGAGTGTACTACAATGTAAGTAAGTCTATTATAAGGTCATCTCTACACACAGACTCTCTGTGGTAGACGGACCCACTAAATTTATAGGACAGATGTGTGCTTTTTCTATCCTTGAATAAACAAACCACACCCTAGTTGGTCTTTTGTTGGTAATCCATAAGCTGTTTGTCTGGACACTTTAGGCAAAAAAAAGATTGTTTCTGGTCAATGGATGGTCAGTTCAAACGTTGTGGGTCAATGCTCTTTTCATTGCAAATTTGCAATTTTGGTTTCCATGATCAGCTAGAGTTATTTTCCCTGGATATCCTTTCGGTGAATCAAAAGTTGATCACAGAAATGTTTGATCGCTGTTACATTCTGTTGTGGATTAATGCTGCTATATGTAGAAATAGTTGGTGAACTTTTGAAGCAAATGTTATTCGACTATTCAGCCTCATGGACTCTGAAACAGATAGAACTATAGCTGCAAGATTTCTTTGAAAATTCCACCTGGGATGCTCTGAGAACTGGAAATCAATCTGTTCTCTAGCATGGGGCGCCGTAATGCAATCCAAAGAATTTTCATGTGTTTGGTCTAGTCGATTAGTTCTCCATTATATTTTTCAATATTAATTTTTCATTTCATATTCCTTTACTTTTCAGGTGAATTTGACTTTTTGGAGATCTTATACTTTACTGGATTAAGCCCATGCAATTGACATTCCTTACCCCCCCCCCCCATTTTTCTTCTTTCAGTGTCTTCCACATTTTGAGATTGACAAGTGGGTGGATTTTCATGACCATACTCTAAACCAGTGGGAAGAAATTGCCAAAAGAATGACAAGGAGTGGCAAAATTTGGTTAATCAGCTTTTTGGGTATAAATCCCCCTTAAGGCATGGATAAAGAGGTTTATTAAAAATAAACTTTTTATCCAGGATAAAGCACTGCTTTTAAAGATTTGTTCAAGCATATAATGCAACATTAATGCTTCAAATCCGCAAAGTAAGTGAGCTGAAATAATATATGCCTACAATGAGGTAAAAAACACATCATTAAAAAATAAAGTGTTGAAATAACCCTTTTAGGGGTGCCCATAGTGACTACACTTATACAGGAGTGATTGAGTAGTAGGGTTTAACGTTGTTTTCAACTTTGTTTCAGTCATATCACGACGGTGCCTACATGTGCCAAAACACGAGAGTGCTCACAGTTCCTATTACCCTGGACACTGATCAGCCCAGCCAGTACAGCACCCGGTCACCCATCCAAATATTGACCGCGCTTAACGTTGCTTAACTTCGGCGATGTGACGAGAACCGGTCCATCCTTAAAGGTGAACTGAAGAGCTTTCCAATGTTCTGTTAAAATACCATAAAACAAGAACTTCTATAGTTGTTACAAATATGTGTGGTAATAGTTCTGTGGGTTATTGTTTTATTTTTGGTATATGAGAATTCAAAACTTATACCACCAGAAAACGAGAGCCAGAACTTTTAAAAACGTCATCGCTTGTCTCCCGTTGTTTTTGGAACGTCATGACGTTATAGTGGTCCTCGCTCATTCATCCGACGTAGCATGACGTCATATTTAAATAAAACTTGAATGAAGGAGACCGCTATAACGTCATAACGTTCTACAAACCAAGAGAGACAAGCGATGCAAGTTTTCAAAAGCAACATTTTAGATAAAATTAAAAGCTTGGCATTTCACCTTTAAAGGGTTATTTCAATGCTATTTTTAATCAATCAGATAAAAACTACTCTGTTTATTTTATATAGGATTCAAGTGAACTTCATTGAGAGATAAATGTGTTTCAAGGGATAATTTTTGTTTGGGTGATATGTTGTATCACCACATCATACCCTCACAAATCCTGAGAGAGAGAAGAAACCGTCTGACACCCCTGCTTGTCAGACGAAAGAAGACTGTTCCCTGGCAACTGCGACTGAATCTTCATTCCGAATCATTCTAATGTAAAACGGCTGAAGGCAGACTCTAACACAGAATAGAAGTCTATGTGTGTCAGACCTCCTTAGTCTATTTTACCAGTATAGAGGTTCAGCCAATCAGAAGCATTTGTCAGGATTGCCGAGGGGCTGAGAGATAAAACAGAATCAAATGCTCCTTGAGGACTGGTAACCTTTTTTGAGTTGTAAAGTTGAGAAAAAATTTAACATAACAATGTGGTGAGGAGAGCGAATAAATAAGACTTTAACATCCACTGGAACCAGGGACATGAAATGTATATTAACATACCAGTACAAATTATCTGTCTTCAGCAGGTGGTTAGTGCGTGTCCGGTGGGCACGGGTTCCTGTAGCTTCAATGCATTTTGCTGAGAATCAACAGGAACTTGATAATGTGATGTGAGTCTAGCACTGTAATAGCGCTTGTCTTTATTGTACCTGTGTCTTGTGTGCTGAATAATTTTACTTGTACAGATGGGTGCAGAATTTACTGTTTTAGTGGAATCTATAGGGGATTCACCTAACAGTTTTTCATTTATAAGGGAACACAATAACAGGTCAAATCGGCTCAGATATTCAGGAGTCACACCATAATTCGCCTCAAAACGACAGGGTGTGAGTATGACATGTTTGTAGGCCAATATCATATTGTATGATCATCAGTATACACAATGATTCTCTGTGGTAGTCTATCTCAATGTATAGACCTACAGGACGTAATTTTTTATCCCTGATTAAACAAACCCCACCCTAGATGGTCCTGGAGCTATTTGACCCTTAATGCTCTACTCTATGTGTAATACAATATACAATATTGTATTGCTGAATTAAGAGTTCAAAACTACACAATCACACTGAAAATGTTAAAGGACATAGGAACGTACCAATGACCAATTAATCTCAAGCCATAAAAAGCCATTAGGCCATTGACCCTCGGAGTGAAGCAAATTGGGCAACCATCAAGGAGTCAGAAGTTCAAAAAGAGTTATAAAATCTTTTCAATTACACCATCCTGTACTTTGCGAAGACCAGTATTTATACTAAATCTGTTAGAGAAGCAATCCTATTGATTGTGATCTGCTGTTTGTACACCAACTTGCCCGAGAGAACTTCAATTACGGTAAGCGATCCATATATACGATCATCTTTCGATTTACGATCGACCCCATTTTTTCGGGAGACTTACGATCGGATATTCTAACTGATTTACAATCACCCACAAATTCTAAAATGGGACGATCTAACTTAAATTCGATCGCACACGGTCGGCAATAGCTAGAATGAATATGAACAGATACGCAACATTATGCGCGAGATCGGCAGCATCAACGCATACACAAAATGGAGTTGTTAATGTGACCTAAACCAAATCTAAACAGCATATATTCCTGAATGGTAAATAAAAACAACTTCGTGTAAAACATAATAGTTGCGCGAGTGTCAAATTATTTCTATTATATTAAAAACGATAGACATATTCTTTTTGCGAATTCAAGAAACGAACGTGTGACGGTCTTGCAAATATTGTGAAAAATTATGCTGAGACCAATAGCCGCTCACTGCGGGAATTAAATGGTTGCCGATTTGTTCTTTAACTAAGGGAGCGTGTAAAACCTAGAGTGGTGTGTCCGATGTCTGCGATTTTGTTTAATAAACGGATGATATATGGAAGGATAATGATAGAAATATTTCTCTGTTAGGGGCCTACTTATCCCCGTCACGGCTTCAGTGTTTTGTCGCCACCTGGAGATATTATGTTAAATTATCTGAAATCGTTGAATGTTGTAAAATAGAGAGCTGTTAATTGATCTTTGTTTCTATAAGAAAATACGTGTATTGGCTTCTTTTGTTTCAAGTCATTTTCGCTGGCTATCCAAAATCCGCCGTTGATACCGGCCAGTGCGATAAAAATGCTGTTGTCGACCCTTCAATTCAGCGCTCGTGAAACGATCACAATGCTACATTATCATAGGATATTCCATTCCTTTTCTTCCGATAAAAGCCTTCAAAGCCAAGATAGAACAAGTTTGAATGAGGGTGTTGTGAAAATTATATATGGGACAAACAGGCTCCACACATTAATTAACACAAAAACCCATAATACTGCAACGTATTTTGAAATCCCCTTCAATTGCCTCTTGCTGGTGAACAGCGCTTCAGAAGGGGCAAGGTATTCCCCAGGCAGTCAGTTCTGTGTTGTTACACACGATCTCATTTGCATATGAATAAGTGTCATTTCTAGTGTGGGTGAAACTTGTATGCTGCACGTGACTCTTATGTGGACTTGCCTGTTTCACTCTAAATTTCATGCAGTCCAGATTCCCTCTGTAGCTTATAGTATTGGACCCTTCTATCTTGATTTAACAGGGAGTACTACAGTGTAATTCCCTCTGCTGGTAACCTAACCATCCCGCACACCCCTATCCTGACTTTGGATTCTTCCATTTGATGTAGTTTTCTCTGGAGGACAAGATGTGAAGCGTGGCAAGACTATTAAAACAAATATGCTGTACAGGAAATTCACTTCTGGACATCCTAAAAATAAACTAAACACACCTCCAGGTAAATGTGAACACAGATTGTTACACTGAATGATGAGAGGAGTCCAGACTCAAAACAATGTAGCCATTGACAATTTAAATATCAAAAGAGAGCCTGTCAAGGCTTCGGTTTCAGTTAGAAATCAAGGGGCTCTGAGGGGTTATACTATTACGCCCTGCGATGTGAACACCTCAATCATTTCAAGTTTGTTTCATATAAAGTGGACTGAAATGAAATGATGAAAATAATAATATTAATAAATATACGGCATCTTTCTCGAACATGCTATATGTTTGTGATCTTCATGTTTTAATGCACAAACAAATAATGCTTGAGAAATGTAGACTGTATAGTCCAGATTTCTTATCAATCATGTGATTATTCAGAACGTTATTGATCAAAATACGAGAATAAAATCAACGCTATATGTACATCTGTTCAAGGGGCTTTCCGAGATGGCTCAGTTACGGCCTGCCAGGAAAATCCCGGGTGGTCATTTGGTGTGCATAAAAAGCCATCTGGATCTTTTCCCATACGAAAAAATTAGTAGCGGTGAAGAAATCTGATGCAATGGGCACACACCTTACAACTTGATATTCCCGAGAACGGCAACCGACTTTGAGCTCTCCCCCTTTCTGGGCCTCCTGAGCAGACGGTCCACGTGGGATACACAGAGCAGGTCAGACAGGACAATAGGGGTCCGCTAGGGGTTTAGCGTATACGGTTGACAAATAGGTTAACATTCGCGATCAACATCCGTCGAATGCCATATATCAAATTTGTTATATAAATGTCATACACAAATACGTAATATAATAATGTGTGGTTTGATATCATAACGAAGTCCTTATTCGTCTATCAAATTTCTTCACATTACGAACATTTTAAGGAGCTTAATTCACCAAATTGTTCACCCGATTAATGCATCATTCTTTATGATATTTTGTCACATCGGACTTTTAATAAAACCAAATCAGTATGGTGAAATTTCTTTGTCGAAGTTTAATATTATATAGTTCATCTCGTTTTCTTCCAAAAAATAATGTATTACGTTATGTAGGGCTATAGGTGAATCAGATTTCTTATAAACAAATTTATCTTATTAATGTACAATGCATTGACTAATTATCGCGGCAATTTTTACGTTGTGACTAGGGGAGATAATCGGATATATCGTGCTTTTCTCTCACTTCCGCGATCTAATGTTTTCGATCGAGCCGATTTTTCTCGTCATTGCAGAGGGGCGTACGATCCAATTTTTACGATCAAGCATCGATTTTGGGACTATAAAATCACTTCCGGCGATCGAATATTTGGATCGCTTACCGTATAATCAATGTTATCTTGGATACATTTTTTTCTGTAATGAATATTATTTTCCACTTCCATAAATCATAAACATAATAGGGGTCATTACTGTGTTTTAACTGGTAAGTTAGAGCAATATTTAGCTAATTCAATCAAGCCTCCATATGATATTTATATTCTGGATCTAATGTGTCCATTAGTAAATGATAGATTAATTAGGGCTCTCATGTAATTGACAGATTTCAGATAATTGGCCAACAAAAACATTAAATGTATGTAGTAGCAGCTGCACTGAAAAATAATTGGAAACAATTATGTACATACCCAATTTAAATAATATGAAAATTTTCAAAATTATCACTTCTCAATCATGTAGGTTGCACAGTTTCATGAAGAGAGATTGGTGGCCTTCATGGGGGACAGGATATTATGCAATCTGTGACAATTTGGCAGGCAACATTTCAGCATGTGACGTACATTTTGGTATGACATTTCAGCGCACAAAATTTCAGAAACTTTTTTTTTCAGGTACTGTAGCTGAAAAAGATCTGTTATAATTCATCTGCACAAGTCCAGGTAAACCCTAAATCCTCGCAGAGGGTTTACCTGGACATTTTTGCTGATTCAGATGAGTTCTAGATTCCTTGAGTCTATTAAGCAGTCTCATACATTTCATCCCCATAAATGTTTTGAATCAGCGTGTCGGTATCGGAAGCCTGCGGTTTTAGCTTTGACACCCGATGTCGATTTCAGCCTAACTTCAAAGGTATAGTCTGGCTGGCAATGGAATTCAGTCAAAACCCAAACCTTGCTGCGTATTGGTCTGATGAGCTGCTCCAGCACGCTTACTGATTGGCTCGGTTTAGTTGAAACCCCTTGAGCTATTTATATCTAACCAAACCAGTGTATCGATCCTTAACCTGCTGATTGATTGATACACTGGCTCATCAGGATGGTTATAATTGGGCAAAAAAACTATTTTACTTGTTTATTTAAGATACTTGTACTCGTCAAACATGTACATGTCAATTTTGATGAACTTGTACATCTGGATAATCACTACGTACAAAATTGTACATCTTGTTAACCCTCTCTAGTCTGTATGTTAGAAAAAAATTGAAAATCTTTATTTTTATAACATATTGGCCTTTAAAATAAAGTTGCCAAAATGTCGCGTGCAGAAATGTTGACATGTGGCGAAATGTCACTTACTCAAATGACGCATGCCGAAATGTCCTGACAAGCGTGTCATTGGGTAAAACCTGGACATAAATTCACAGGGTTTCAAGACCTCGAGGTACATGTAATTGAATCTCTCTCTCTGAAAAAAATATACATGTACATGTATAATATCAATATTTTGCTTCATGGATCAAATATGTAGAAATTCTGCACAGAAAAAATGTATGTCCTGTAATTTGGACTGCCATTTCTGGACTAATGGAATCTGCATGGACCAGCTGGATATATTGATAATGATAACATGAAGTTGTGTTATATTATAAAGGTGGGCGGCTCTTAAAGTTTGACAGGTGAGATATATAAACATAGAGATATCATAAGAGATAAACTGGAGGCCATAGGTAGAAAAAGAGAAATTCTGCACTGCACTGTGTTACCATTCACCCATTTATAAATGCCATAACATACATGTATGTGCCAGCTCTCACACGATAAATACATTGTACCTAAATACATTGTACCTATTTATGCTTTGTACCTATATAAATTGTACCTGAATAATATATTGTACCTATATACACTGCACATAAATATACACTGTACCTATATACATTGTACCTACATCATATATATATACAATGTACCTATATAAACATTGTACATATTTTGGGCCCACATTGTACCTATATACATTGTTCCTATATCTGGATATAGACCTGGATCTTTCAAATTCAGTGTTGTACATTTACTTCAGAAGAACAAACAAAGTAGCCACTTTTGAATTTGCAGGTGTACCTATATATGCATCAATATTATACCAGTCATTGTACCTACACACATTGTACCTATAGATATACATTATTGTACCTATATATACATTGTACCTGAGAACATTGTACCTATATATACATTGTACCTGAGAACATTGTACCTATATATACATTGTACCTGAGAACATTGTACCTATATATACATTGTATCTATATACATTGTATCTATATACACTGTATACATAATGTATCCAGTCCAGGGAGTATTCAGAGATTTTTGGGGGACACCGGTCGGTCGTATATGACGTTCTTGTTGTTGCTGCACATATACCTCAGAATCTCCAATGCTGTTGACTCGCATATCTGGCAATCATATGCGAAAGCAGCATAACTGTGTAGGAGAAAGTTCTGCTCTCATTCCTATCGACACTCATTCACCTTTCATTCTGCAGCAGTACTATCTGGTGATGATATTTATTGGCATACCGAAACACATGCTTTGCGAGATGTTTGCAAAAGTTTCCAGGATCTGCCATCTGTACAAACTTGAAGTTGAAAAGACACAAATTATACATGAGCAAATACATCAGTAGAGTGATCCACATGAATAAATTCTGGATTTCCCACCATGCTAATGTTGTTCGCTGAATTTGCGGCATGTTTTGCTTTGAGAAAAAAAATATATTTTCCTTTCATTTGGGCATGAGAATTTGGGCACCCATACCTGTATACAGGTAGCAAAACCTTCCTGGATATGTCTAAGCAGTCATACATATTGTACCTTTATACATTGTACCATATAGGACAGGAACTTGATCCTATAGGACAGATCTTCTGTTCCATAGGACCCTATAGAAATTTTTGGTAAGGGTTTTCTCTGGGGTTTTTCCAGATAGAGTGTTCTACATGTACTTAAAAAAATCATACAATAGCCATTGACTATTGTTCTCATTTATGTTGTGACACTTACATGTACATGAAAGATGAACATAAAAGGTTAGAATATAATGACTGGATCTCCGCATAGAGATACCAATAAGTACAGCTTCCATATGATGAGTGGCATGTGGCATGGATGGATCAATGGATCAGCAGGTGAAAGCAACTTTGTAAGGATTATGGCAAAAAATACTGCAGTTTTGTACATTACACATTTTACTTGTCTGGTGTCTGTGATACAGGTATAACTCGATCAATCAGTGAACATGCCAAATCTCTGCGACATGGACTTTGGTCAGGAGTTTATGGATTATATTGAGGATAACAGAGTGGTGTTATACAATCTTCTAATTTGTCTTCCCCTCATATTTGATGTATGATAAACAGAAGGTCTCTGTATAAACAAAGAGGATTAACCAATGTGTTCAATATTGATTACCTATATTCTAGAACATACTTAAGCAGGTGAAACAGACAAGAATATATATACTTATCCACCAGGTATATGTGGAAGGTATATCCATGGTAGATTTATCAAAATTTGAATTTACAATGTAGTGTGTTTGAATCCAAACATGACCTGCTTTGAACAATGTCTTTCAGTAATCCCTTTTCAAATTGTTGTTCCATAGTCTGACCTACATGTACCTGAAATTCTCAAAGTTTTACATCATGGTAAATATTATTGTTGAAGTACTATGGCTATCATTTAAATAAAGTATACATACATCTAATATTGCATACTTCTTCAAAATTTTCAACTGCGTACATACATTGTATACGTAACAAATGTTTGTAAAATGCATTTCAATGACCCCTTAAGTTTTACACTATAAATTATAATAAGTGCTAAAACAAAGTTAACTAAAAAGATAACACATGTATCTGGGTTAATGGAAAGAGGAGGAAGTAGCATTATTGAATGAGTGAAATATCAGTATGACCTCCAGGTACATACATATACATGTATGTCTGAGTGATAGCATGCACACTTAATTGCACTTAGACAGTTAAGCTGTCACCAAGCAGTACCACTCAGTAGCTGGTTGGTAATTCCGATTGGTGGGGAACTGATGGTACTGGTAGGAAAGACCCCAAGGTTGCAGTACTGTTCAGGTTTCAACTGATCTGTAACCAACTGATAACCAGCCGGGTACTGATAGGTTTCCCCAATGATCCTATGCATTTTCTCCTGATTGACTACCAAGCATTTAACAAGAGGTTACCAATCCAATTTTCCACACTTGCTTACAACAATGCAGTGAGCCATCAATAACTTTGGGTAATATTCATCGGGTGCATTTGCAAAAGTGTCACTACAATGTGATTATCAATGAAATAATTTCTCTAAAAAATATATTAATTGGAATAGTCCATCAAGACTACAGTTCTGCTTGTCATACCAAAATAAGTGAACTATCCAGGTGGCAATGCTACATTGTCCATGGGGCATGTCGGTTTGATAACCTCAAAGATTCATGCAGACACATGTATTAATGTAATTAAGTTAAAATTTAAAATCTATATTGAAACTTAAAAATCAGAACATTTCAAATTTAAATAATTTTGATTTCAATGATATTCAAATGAATTTAAACATCTGGATTAAATTTAAAATTCAAATTGAAATTTCAAATGATTTCCAATAGCTTTTAAAATTATGAAATTCTCAGCATCTGTATTGAAATAGGGAATCCAAAGAAAGACTAATTCCAGTCAAAATTCAAAGAAACTTCAAATGGAGGAATTACATACACATGGGCTTGCATAAAACGTTAACCCAAATGAACATTTAAAGCCAAGAAAAACATATATGAAAACTGGTATATTTACTTATATTGGTACAGGTCAAAAGTTAAACACAGGAAAAATTTTAAAATTCAAGAGTTTGAATTCAAAAACCATTTGCACAGTACACTCCAAATGAAAAATTTGAGCCAAATATAGGCCTACACATAGATAGATCTATACTTTAAAAAATGAAAAACGATAAAAATAAAATGAAAATAACACTTTCATAAATGAAACCATTTTCTGCAAATTGAAAGATAAATGGAAGATTAAATTAAAATTCTTTCATCGGTGATATACATTTATAATCGATCTATGATTACAAAAATACGTTTTTGAATTATTGTTCAGGTTCCAGTGAAGTACATGTAGGTCAAATGTTTAATGATCTCATGTCATTAACAATATGAGGGATAACCAGGCCCATAGCAGAGGGGGGTTTTCTGGGTTTAGGTGAACCCCCCTTTTGGAAAAAAAAAAGATTATTCTCATACAAATGCCCTTTTCAAACTGAAGCGAATCCCCTATTTGCCCCTTTTTCCATACAGCGAACCCCCTGATGTGCTCTTTTGAAGTGGAGATGAACCACCCCTCAAAAAATCCTGGCTGCAGCCCTGATAGGGAATTACTAACTTCCTTCTAACCTGTAAGCCTATAGGCAGACTGTTCTGTTGTCAGTACATGTATGGTGGATTGTATATAATAATGGATGCATATAATTCTATTGAATAATTCGAGAATGAGGAATAAAAAATTACCACATCAAAGGAAGCACAAAATCAGCAAACTTTATATACCTGATTTCCTAATACAATAAATGAACAATTGCAGAACTACATACATGTGAACACTTAAATCAGAAAATGCAAGTGTCACTCGTGTGTAAGCTGTACTGTTCTCCATTATGACAATTAATTACCTTAATGATGACAGGCTCAATTAAACAGTACTGGTAACTAACAGTTATAGAAGTGGTAATTGAATTAACACTGACAGTTCATGTTTGATCTCATTACCCTCAATTACCCAGCTTGCTCTTTGGTAAGGCCTTTTTTTTTTTATTGATTGGTTTACGGATCCGCCGACCTTCATTTTGCCAAAAGTGAAATAAAAATAAAATTGGATTTTCGATTTTTTATTTATTTCTGTCGTATCCGCCGATGTGTCACATTTGCTGACCTCTCTGTCGGAAGAATAAAAACATAAAATTCGCAATATTGGTCTCATTTTAATACTTGCTGTGCGTAAAACATCTTATATAAATTCTTCACGCTCGAGTTCGCACGAGTTCAACACTCTGCAGACATCTTGGTCTAGGAGGCGGGTTACTTCCCTTGGTTACAGTGGTGGTGGTTTCCGACTTCCATGTTACCGACATCATTTCAACGGCGCAGTGTTTGAAGCCAAGATGGCGGGTTCGGCCTCGCGGTGGTTTTCACTGACGCTTAGACAGGACGCGACCGTCCTTTTCAAGGGCTTTGTCGGTCCAGTAACTGCTGGGACGGTGGGGGACTTGGTCTTGAAGGAGATCAGTGACAACTGACGACATATCTGCCGCCCTGTCCGTCCAAAATAACAGCAGGAAACATGACTTGTCCTGTCAACACCCCTATTGAAGTGTTGGTTTCACGCAAAGCGACTGATATTGTCGCTTGGTTGAAGGAAACGTCCGTCATTGATCTTTTGGTAAATGTCTTGTAATTATTACACTGGCTATTACCTGGATTTGACATATCATTTTTTTTTTTACCGCCCTCTCGTGTCTAAGAAGTTTGTCAGAAAGTAAAAATAAATAAAGTGTGGAGGCTTGATTTTATTTTTATTTTTTTTCCATCCTCCACCTGGACATTTTTGCCAGAAAAATCCGTAAACCAATTAATAAAAAAAAAAAGGCCTAAGGTGATCACTGATACCATCTCCTATCGATCCAGCTTACAGCAAAAGATTTACAATTGTGAGACCTGTCTTCTTACACTCACTGAGGTACATGTACTTGTACCAGACAATTGTTACCATGTATAAGTTACAGGTACCATAATCAAACTGCAGATGAGCAACCAACATCCCATTCTCCTGGCATTGTATTTGAAACCTCCTAATGTAAAATATACCCTCTGATTGCAGGGGTTATTCTAGCCCAAAATTGTTCACAAACTCAATTTCAAAATTTTGGAAACTCAATTTTTTTGCACGCCCACGGCGCGCAACGAAATTCTACAAAACTCAATATTTTTTCCTTTTTCATCAAAAAAATGATGAAACTCAATTTTTCCAACTTTTTCATCGTACCAATTACAGAACTGAGGTTGGTCATATATTTACGAGAACAGAAACACCGTAGACGCTACTTTAGAGATCGACAAATACTGACAACCCTATTTACATGAATTATATACAGTCTATGTAACACTGGTAAAATAACCCAGTGTTACGTGATAACCCATTGGCCCAAACCGTGGCAGGGTACCGTGTGTTGTCCAACAATTGAAGGCGACAGTAGCGTGTCGTGTCTTCTTAGAGCAACAACAACATATTGAACTGCTGCTGCATTGTCAATCAAGATATAAACATCAGCCTAAAATATTCGGCCGTCGACCGAATACACTTGTACACTCCTGTTCAACCACACCAAACCACAGTGTGGCCATTGTCAGTTAATAGGTTGTTTAGCTTGACTTTCTCATAATAAAACATACATGCTAAAAGCTATAATTATTAATTATTGAAGCTAAATTTTCTACCGTTGACAGAGAAGAATGTGATTGAATATATAACCTGACAAAATTCCTATTTTACAGATTTATACACTCTGAAATCTCTCATAAAGATCACCAGAAAAAAACATTTATGAAATAATTATTCTCTAAAGAGACATCTTAAGTTTGCTTTAATTTAATTGAAACATAACGTAAATAATTATGGTAGACAGTAAAACTCAAAAGCGCACACATTCTGTAAATAGAAATCCTGGGAAACCACTCTTAGAATTTAGATGTGACCACTATTAAAGATAACTGCAGGATTTATTATCCGAATTTTCAACTTCTTTTATTCTTTTATAATGACTGAAGATAGGGATTCTCTGTCCAGGGCAACGACTTTTGTATGTCCATCGTCCTTAAGCTGTACGAGTATTTCGTTACGTGCAGGTCGACAGCCTGTGTTGTCGTTGTTGTTGTCGGGAGTGAAGATGTGAAGCGCTCGATCACTTCGCCCAAAAGCGTATCACTAGAGAAATGAATGGTTAAATTCGGCACAATGTGCCGACTGGTTGATGAGGAAACAACTGACCCGTTAACTAAAACAATAATGGCTTTGGTACGCGACCATCAAAACTGCCGGAGTTAAAAACTGCTGTGTGTTTGACACGAGGGAATCCTCGCTAGAGATTCATGCCGGGAAAAGGACTGTGCCTCGTTTTGAAATCAGGCCAGGGGTTCCCCCAAGAATGTGGACCAAAATGGCGGCTTTTGCCACTCGTGGCCTCCGCGCTGTGACGGCAAGCGACCACCTCATTCGTTTTACTTGGATTTGCTTACTTATTTTTTTTACAGCCAAAAATTACTGATAATTAATATACATACGGCATTATTTATCTCCTAACTATTGATGTGGGCGGGTCATGCGAGACAACATATCAACTGACAACTGGTAAATTGTGGGAAACTCAAACGGCAAAAATCGCAAAACTCAATTTTTTTTATCAAAACTCAATTTGAAATTCTCTGCAAAACTCAATATTTTTCTTTTTTCATCGTGGTTACCACGATGAAAAAACGGCTAGAAAACCCCCTGGATTGCATTGGGGATTAAACGTGGCATGCAGCTTTTGTGTGAATTGCACTTAGTCAATCAGCATTATAACTACATGTAAATGCTCAGAGTGTGCTCAGAAAATGCCACAGCTGAACAATATAGTAGTAAGTGGCCCTACCAATTGGGGGACACAATATGAGTTATCCAATCAAATTCTGTGATTGCCACTTCCTGTTTGTTGAGTTGGTCCAGTTAACCAATCAAATGACACTTATTTTCTGGTCCTATTTCTCAAGATCCATTGTGGAATATCTAAGTTTTCATTCTTCTTTAAAAACTACTGGTTGCCTTTTCCATCTCAATGGATTGCAGTTATGTATCCTTCTTCACGTTCCTGTGTCGATCAAAATAGATAAACACTGAAAGCCCGGATGTTCTATTTTATTGGCCCAATGCAATCAGAGGGTATGTCACACAGACAGATTAAATTCTAACAACAATGGGAGAATGCCAACATCCTAGCCACCTCAAAACGATGCCGACAAGAGGGTTAAACCAATCAGATCACGCAGTTTGGTTGAAATAAGACACTATTAGTATCAGGTCTGTAATCATCCAAATATTTTTCGCGTTACATTTTTGGATAAAACAAGCCCCTTGGGGTTTTTTCATCCAGCGATCACAAATCATTAAGTACTGCAACACAATGATGCATCAATTGGTGAAATAAAATTGAATTTAATAGTTAAGATGAAGAGAATTGTGGCTTCATATGTATAACAATGGAATACATGTACCAATACTGCTATCATTTGAACAACACGATACATCCACCCATAATCTCACTATAAAATCATCAAGCCAAAAATATATATTGCCATACTCTATTTTCACACAAAGTAGTTTATACCAACAGAAAGGAAGCTGGTCCCACTCCTTATTCTATCCTGAAACAAGTCTCCACCAAGTTCAGCTTATGCAATCCTAGCACAATCTCTGCTCATTTCAGTTTATCTAATCCTGAAACAGTCACAGACTCCACCCAATTGATTCAGCTCATCTAATCCAGGCATAGTCTCCACAGTTCAGTTCATCTAATCCTGAAACAGTCTCCACCCAGTTCAGCTTATCTAATGCAGGCAGTTTCCACCCAGTTCAACTTATCTGATCCAGGAAGTCTCCATCCAGTTCAGATTTATAACCTAATCCAGTCACTGAGTCTCCACCCAATTCAGATTATCTAATCCAGGCATAGTCTCCACTCAATTCAGCTTATCTAATCTTAGCACAGTCTCTGTCCAGTTCAGTTTATCTAATCCTGACACAGTCTCCACCCAATTCAGCTTACCTAATCCAGTCACAGTCCCTACTCAATTCAGCTTATTTAATCCAGGCATTGTCTCCATCCAGTTCAGATTACCCAATCCAGCCACAGTCTCCACCCAAATTCAGGTTATCTAATCCAGGCATTGTCTCCATCCAGTTCAAATTACCAGTACCAAATCCAGCCACAGTTTTCACCCAATTCAACTTATCTAATCCATGCATATTCTCCACTCAGTTCAGTTTATCTAATTCAGGTAGTCTCCACCCAGTTCAGCTTATCTAATCCAGAAGCAGTCTCCATCCAGTTGAGCTTATCTAATCCTGACAGTCTCCACCCAGTTGAGCTTATCTGATCCACACACAGCCTCCATCCAGTTCAACTTATCTAAGCCAATCACAGTCTTACCCAGTTCAGCTTATCTAATCAAGTCAGTCTCCACCCAATTCAGCTCATCTAATCCAGGCATAGTCTCCACTCAGTTCAGCTTATCTAATCCAGACAGTCTCCATCCAGTCCAGCTTATCTAATCCAGACACAGTCTCCATCCAGTTTAGCTTATCTAATCCAGACAGTCTCCATCCAGTCCAGCTTATCTAATCCAGACACAGTCTCCACCCAGTTCTGCTTATGTAATCCAGACAGTCTCCATCAAGTTCAGCTGATCTAATTCAGTCACCGTCTCCATCCATTTCTGCTTCTCTAATCCGGACAGTCTCCACCCAGTTCAGTTGAATTAATCCTGACACAGTCTCCATCAAATTCAGCTTATCTAATTCAGTCACAGCCTCCACACAGTTCAGATTACCTAATCCAGTCACAGTCTCCACCCAAATTCAGCTTATACAGGCATAGTCTCCACCCAGTTGACTGTTCAGCTTACATGTATCTGATCCAAGAAGTCTCCATCCAGTTCAGATAACCTAATCCAGCCACTGAGTCTCCACCCAATTCAGATTATCTAATCTAGGCATAGTCCCCACTCAGTTCAGCTTATCTAATCCAGGCGCAGGCTCCATCCAGCTCAGATTACCTAATCCAGTCAGTCTCCACCCAAATCAGCTTATCAAATCCAGAAGCAGTCTCCACTCAGGTCGGGCTGAAATCGACATCGGAAGTGAAAGCAAAAACCGAAGGCTTGGGATACCGACATGATAATTCAAAACAAGCGAGCGGGATGAAATGTACAAAATTGTATAATAGAGGCAACGACTCAAGAACTCATTCGATTCACCAAAAATGTCCAGGTAAACCCTCTGCGAGGATTTAGGATTTACCTGGACTTGTGAATATGGAATTTAACAAGAATCATATTCTTCACAAGTTTTAGCACTTTTAACTTTTCCCTCATTTCAAATGGAAAACTGGGTTAGTTGTGGTTCTGTTGAAGCAAAGGAAATGAAAGTAAAGTTGTTAACACTGTAATAGACAAAGTACGGAACAGATCTTATCAAATTTGGGCTGACAATGAAGCGAAATTATTCATTATTAAATTATATGCACATGAGTTAAGTGTTGTAGAATGGCTGAACATTTTTTTAAAATAATTTTTACTGAGATGAGGTCATTTTGACCCCAGCCAGACAAACTCTCAGAAATTAGTCGTGTGGCTGAAGGGTCATAGGAAGCTCTGACTACATGGTTGGAGTTCATCCTTAATTTTTCAGCTGATGTGCTCCATCATGTCATGCAGATATAGTACTCGGAAAACAATACCTGCCTGGCCTTTGCTTTGCTGGATGGGAGTAATACAAATATTGAATTATGCATAAATTTAGAGAATGAGCTGCAAAAGAAAAAGGATAGTTAATCCATTATACACTGTTATATGTACTTACCCATATTCAAAACTGCTGAAGATGGCATAATTAATTCTGTCTGCGTAACATCCACATCCATAGCCATACTGATTGTTTCACTTTCAGTTTCAAGCAAAAGTGATGGAGTCTCTGTTAGAGATGGGTACATCATCTCTGCGGCCATTGAGCTATCCATCCATAAATATGAATTATCCATCTGAGATATCCCTAAAGTTTCTATGTATCCCATGTCCACAGTTGTCTCTAAATCTTCAAGCTCTACACTTGTGTCCAAGAAAACATTACTGGGCTTAATCCCGTCGCTTTGTGCGTGTGCTTTCCCGTTAATAGTCAACTCATTGAAACAAATAAATATGAACAATACAACAGTTGAAAAGGACATCCTCTTCCACATGTTCCAGGTAACGGACACGGACAACGTTCCCATTCTCAATGACAAGATCTGTAGATAACGGAATCGAAGACAATTACATAAAATATAAATATTCCGAGAAACAATTTCCAAACCCTCACACTGCGGAGAAGTATTTTTTAGGGTCACTGTAACTCAGACTGTGCAGGTGGTGGTAGACAAACTCCGGTATCAATTTGGACCGTTCGCTCTCACACAAGCAACAGCACCTGCAATATCTCTGTGGCCTTGAAACCTTTGTTTTATCTGATTATTTCACTTAGTACTATAACTAGTATCTACCTATGTGATACTTCCGACAGAATATTTATAAATAGGAAGATGACACCACTCCTTGTTGACGGTTTCCTCCTTTCAAACGCGGGATAAAACACGCTGTAACAAGCTGGTGCCGCCGTAAAGTGTTCTTCCTCCTGCCACATGGGCTGTCCTCAAATCTATGTGTGTCACACGCTTATCGATCTCATAAAAATGGGCAAGCCCATTCCTAGCCGCGAGGGTATTAAGGTGTGAGCGAACTCAAGGTATTGTTTCATGTTCGGCGTAATATATGCACCTCTGATTCACAGGTGGCATTGCGAAATTATTCAATGACAGACGATAAACCGCAATCAACCTGCAGGCCTATTTGTGTAAGTTGTACCACGATTTGCACAGACGCATCCTTCCGGGGTGTACACCCATCCCCCCTGGGCGGCTCCGGTTGCATCTCCTGGCTAAGGGTACCGATACCGATTGCGCTCACTTTTTAAGGCTGATGGCAAATGTCCGGGCCTATATATATTAATAAGATCTACATCACTTTTTTTTCTTTTTTCCCGCAATAATTTTAGGTCTCTGTTCTCAATAAAGTTGAAACCTGCACGCGAATCATGATAACGGTACCGCGAAATTACGAAGGCTGAATTTCATTCTTACATTTGTGTTGCAGCGCTTCTCTCTGGCTTCTTATTGCTCTCTTATAGCTGCTCTACGGCACAATTATGGTTGTTGTGAATTCTACCGGTAATATAACACACATTCCTGATATTCCATGCGCTTGTGTACGGTAATCTCGTAGATGGTAAAGATGGTGTATTCTGCATGAAGATGCATCTGCCTTCCTCGCATTAACGTAATACCAATGACAGATTCTGGACACGCCTCACTGATTTGATTTTATTGTTCTGTTATTATGTACTCTGCCCTACCGGATGTTCGTACAATAAAGTTGAATCAAGAGCAGCTTCAACTTCTGACGGCAATCAACTAGTGAGTTATAACTCAGAAACTCTGGCTGTGATGGTTCCTATCACATTCCTATCACAGCTCAGATCGAGGGTAGGTTAAAATTTGGCGATAAAAATTGATGTTGCGAAAAGCGCCTTTTCGCTGACGAAAATAACGAAACGGGAGAGAAAAAATATGCCAATTTAATACAGACCGACCTGAGCTTCTCTGTCCATGTACCATCTATCATGACTGTTTTGATGCTGACAAAATGTGATCAAATGTGTGAGAAAAAACCTCCATTGATTTTAACGTTTTCGCGCATTTCTGACATCTTGTGAGAATATGACCTTCGCTATTTTTATCTCGTGACCTTTCTGATCACGTGAATAAACACACGTCGCTATTGGTTTAAAACCAGCATGGATCGATGTCTTGATGACGTGAACCAAAAGGTCAACCCCATTCTGCGCATGTCCCTGTAAACCGTGGAGAAAGAAACACAACGGTTTTGTTGACAAAATCCGTGTTTGATGGCAGATTCCATCTAATTAAAGGAGTCATTACGTGGTTGTCATAGTGCTGGAGATGCCAGATCATATTATTTCTTCGATAAAATGCTTTTTGTGCCTCTGTCTCAATTCTCCACACCGTGTGCAGTTAAATATCTCGAGCGACTGACGTCTTATTTAGTTATTTCCATTTCAGGCTCTATCAGTCATTCAGGCTAAGGAGTCAGATTCAGCAACAACAACCAAAAAAATAGACTCCTTAGCCGATGTTTTCGGGCTACTAGTGAATCGTTCAGTCACATTTCTTCTCCAACCTGTAACCATCTGGGTCATCTATACGCGGTAAGACTTATGGATGGAGAAGTGTACGCAAATGATTTCTTCTCATATGGGGAAATATTGTTATTGGCAGATTTCCAACTTAAAATTACTAAAATATATATTAAAGTAGAAATAATGGTCATTTCTTCAAATATAGGTTCATATATGAAGCATGTTGGGTTCACCACATTTACGGCGGCACATACCCTGGAGATATCAAATGGCACAAACCCCACGACAGCCCCATATTGCACCACACTGTACAGGTGAATCAGCTGTTATCGGTGACGTCAGATTTATGCACGCCTTTCATCGATTAAGCTATTTACTGACGTTCAGTACTACTTTAATATCACATTACCCAGGCAGTGTTCATAGCTGTTCATATATGACGTTTTTACTCCAAATTTTACACATTGCGCTGGTAATCGGTAATGACTTGGATATATACACCTGTCAACTATCGGACACTGGGCACATATGCTTATTCGATCGGAACCAATGTTTTCAAATGTATGTATGCTATGAAAAATGTAGAGTAGACAAACTCAAGCTTGAGTTTCAAACTATTATGGTCCACACCCTCAACCTCTTTATTATCCGTATAAGATTGACCTGTCGGAATGAACCACTCAGCAAACGACGGTCGATCGGACTATTTCACAATCTCAATGACCTCAGATCTATGTTGTAATCAGGGATATAAGACGGTAGGCCAGTAGTATACAAAGGGCATCTAAGGCAAATTGCTCGTCACTGCGCATGCGCAGAAAACAAAAAAACGGGAGTGGGGAGGTCTGTGTGCGCAGGTTTGTTTGCGCAGGTGTGGGTTCTGCGCAAGAGTGTGACATCACTTCCGGTTTCTATGGGCATGTTTTCCTCCGCGGTGATGCTGTCTGGCCGTTATGCGGTCGTGGGGAGAAGCCTCCACGGGTAGAAAGTAGTCTCAAATACGCGGGTTTTCGTGAGAATCATCTGGAATGTTCGGCAATCTTCAGGGCGAAAAGGGCCCCTAGTGGACCGATTGGGTCGAGTGAGGTGTCAAAGTGAAGCGCTCCTCCAGGGCCATCAAGTCCTGGGTGGGTGCATGTAAATTGAGGATTTGTTCCCGAAAATATAAAAAGCGGAACACGGACTTTACCCCTACAATAGGGGAAAACCCCTATCAACCCTGTCCAAAAGGGCTAATATCGGTCCCCGGGCTTATCAGGGCCTGCCTATCAAGTCATGGGTGGGTGCATGTAAAATGAGGATTTGTCCCCGAAAATATAAAAAGCGGAACATGGACTTTACCTCTACATTTGCATCTATACGGGAAAATGCCTGTATGGGGTATGGGGATGGTCATTTTTTTTTTTTTTTTTTTTTATTTTACTATGGGTTGTTTGATGTTCACGTCTCACCACGAAAAACACGATGGGAAGGGTCTCGAAGTTAAGCGGTGAAATTTTTCGAAAAGTTCACGGAGGTCCGGATAGGCCCATACTGGCCCAGGGGGATAGGCCCATACTGGGAAATTCACACATGTTCATTGCGGTATGGGTTGTTTGGTCTTGTTTTTCACGTCTCACCACATAGAACACGATGGAAGGGGTCTCGAAGTTAAGCGGTGAAATTTTTTTAAAAGTTCACGGAGGTCTGGATAGGCACACACTGGCTCAGGGGGATAGGTCCATACTGGGCAATTCACACATGTTCATTGCGGTATGGGTTGTTTGGTCTTGTTTTTCACGTCTCACCACGTAAAACACAATGGGAGGGGTCTCGAAGTTAAGCGGTGAACTTTTTTGAAAACTTCACGGATGTCTGGATAGGCCCATAATGGCTCAGGGGATAGGTCCGTACTGAGCAATTCACACATGTTCATTGCGGTATGGGTTGTTTGGTCTTGTTTTTCGCGTCTCATCACGTAGAACACGATGGGGGGGGGGGGGGTCTCGAAGTTGAGCGGTGAAAGTTTTCGAAAAGTTCACGGATGTTTGGATAGGCCCATACTGGCTCAGGGAGATAGGTCCATACTGGGCAATTCAGACATGTTCATTGCGGTATGGGTTGTTTGGTCTTGTTTTTCACGTCTCACCACGTAGAACACGATGGGAGAATTCTCTTTTCAATGGGGACCACACGTAACAGTGGTGTGTTGACATCGCCCACGATGTGGTTGTCGACCACGTCCGAGTAGACGTAGAGTCCGTACATACCCGACTTCATATCCATTGGGATCTGGCCATGGTCCTCGGATGGACCCGTGTAGGTCGGGTGAGCGAGACCCAGCATTTCCTTTAGGATAGGACTCAGTACGACACTCACGTTGGCGGTGAGGAGGATCTGTTCCTTGTCGTTGTGTGCGTTGTAATCGATGTCCACGTGATTCTTGAAGGGAAAGGTTTTTATGGGTTTTGAAGTATTCGTGACCTGCCGTAGAGACTTATAATGCAACAGTCTTGTCAGCCCCTGCATGAACTCCTTGGGGGTATCGTATTGGCCTTCGTGTAGAGTGAGTCGGGTGGCTTTCCCTTCGTACCACACTTCATTGGTTCGCACGTTGTACCACGAGTAAGGGTATTGGATATCCACGAGTCTACATTCCCATCGTCCAGGTAAATGCAACGGTTGCGGTAACTGGGTCACGTACTTGGCCAAGGTGTTGTCAGGAAACACATCGAGCGAACTGTTACTGGGTAGGGTGAGGTAAAACATGGCGACTGAGCTTTCCTGCTGTTGCTGTTGGTTTTAATAGTTGTCTCAGTCCTTGGTCGGTTGCACCCGGCGTCGTGTTCGTCCTTGAATAGGGGTGAAAAGAATGTGCCGGCCGTTGTTGTGTTTTGGGTGGTGACTCCGGTTCCCACTCGGCTTTCCAAGTATGTGGGAGCCGCGTCTGTCGTTGTGCGTGCACCGGCGATTGCTGGGTCCGCTGCATCCAGGTCCAGTACTGGGGGTTCCCCACCAATTCCTGTGGTACATGCATGTCTTTCAAGCCTTGAGCAAAGATCTCTCATCCTCGAGGATCCGTGTGCGACCTGCGTTGACGCATCAGGTCATTCACTAAATCCGTCATGTGGGTCCCGGGGAACACCTGATTCTGTACCAGTAGTTCGCCTTTATCATTCCAAGTCATGTTAGGATTATCTTTCACCCGTTATAATACCAGGCCAGCTTGTCTCTTGAACGATGCAGGTACAGTCTTCAGGACTTCGTCTTCGACCCACTGTGGGGCTGTGGGTGGTACCCCTGGTAATGACGACTGTTGAAGCGGTGCTGAGGTCGGCGGTGTGTCGCGTGGTGGTGGTGGTGCTGGGGTAGAGAGGGTTTTGTATTGGTCCATGAAGGTCATGTGCCGCTGAAGCGTCTCATTGTACTGTTATACTTTCTCACTGTCGCTTAACCCCGGTCTATGTAAGATCTGACGCATCTCTTCATCGAGGGTGTTTATCGTCTTCACCGTAGGTGGGATGGGATACGGCGATTGGAGGTTTTGAAGGAGCCGAGGTTCGACTAGGACCACGTCCGAACAGTCCGCCCAATACTGGACCCAACACGGAAGCGGCCAATGGTACTAAAAGGGCCCCGGTAAAGCCGCCTTTTTGTAAAACCTTTTTCTTTTGTGTTTGAGAGACTCGCTTCTGGACTAGGGTTCGGAGACCTGTCTTATGCTTGGCCAACTTGGTCTTCTGAATCGGAGTCAGTGGTCCGTTGCCTTTGAACAGGTTGTACTCGATTTCGCACAGACAGCGTACAAGGTCAGGGTCCGCACCGCGTACAATGATTCGGATCAGCTCGGGTGGGACCGTCTTCAATACACGGAGCGTCGGGGCTTGCTTCCGTACTCGCGCAGACATCATTCATGTACAACTAATGCTAGAACCCACAACCCTGCCCTTTTTATCCTTTTGCGGTCTACCTACTGAATATTCTTTCACTCTAGAGACAAAGTCAACCATGATGTTGTATTAATTCTTTTATTACCCCCAATATTAAACACACACCCCAGCTTGGGGGGGGGGGTGCCACTGTGGGTGTGTTTACATTATTTTTGCATGTACACGTGGTGGGTCTCTCCGGGAAAGATATCGGTCCGTAGTCGAAGGTGGTAGGGGGTGGCTTGTTCAGGTCGAAGTGCGGAGGGGTTGTCGCATCTTTAAAGGCTTCCAACGCAAACGGCGTGCGGCCGGGGTACATCTCTCTTGTCAGGTGCAGCAGTTGAGTGGCATCTCTCGGGTCTTTGAAGACCACCAGGTAGTGGGCATTTAAGCTGATGTTCCGATGTTTTTTGTTTTCACTGAACAGATTCTGCACAATGTAGATGATGCTGAGACGTCGACGATGGCTGCCTTTGGTAAAGAGTTGGGTGACCCGCGCATCCGTCTCCGCCATGAGATCATCCAGAACCACCAAGGTGTCCGGTTTCAAATCGTCCAGTTTGGGTAGCCCTTCCACGAACGTGATGTGGGGCATTGCTGCATACGCTGCCTGCCATTCTCCCTAACACCACGTGACTCGGGCAATGGGTGAAGTAATTATGTTGTCGGCGTGTTCAAGTAGCTTCCTGACGAAGTATGCTTTGCCGGAACCCGCCGGTCCTGCGATGACGCAAGTGAAGGGATGTTGCCACCGGGGTCCATGGTTGGAGGTGTATCCGCTGTCGTGGTAACCCGCTCTTGTAAGTTTGGTACGAGTGAACTGGGGTGGTGGGTACAACAAAAACGTCGGTCGCCGTTGTCGAAGGGCCTTCACTGTGAGTGATGAAATCGGGTGGGTTTTCAGACGTAGTGGGTGTACTTGATGTAGAGCTCGATGTGGATTGTATACTTGGTGTGGAGCTCGATGTGAATTGTACACGGGGTGTGGTGGTGGTGATGACTGGACTCGTTTCGATTACGGGGTTGACTGGTGTAGAGAAGGTCTGTAGACTGGTTTAACTGCCACTCACAGCTGGTGTTCCATGTGGGTTAAGTAGAGGGCTGAGACAGGCTACGTGGTAAACACACACCCCCGTACAACACACCCAGCAGGGATAGCAATGTCACCATAAAGCCCACTTGGGATTTGCGCGTTTTGGGAGACGCTGTGTTCAGAGGCAACTGCTGTTTGTCCATAGCACCGTGTTCATGGTCGAACGTGGAATGAATGATGACGTTAGTGATGTCTGGCTTTATAATCGTTTCACCTGGTTGGCCGCGACGCAGGTGTTTTTACGACAGGTTGTAATTCCGTCTCGTAAAACGTCCCTAGCAACGGTTTCCCTTGAAGATCTTCCAGTTCATAGACTCGCTGCTGTCGGGGTAGGCGTCGTTTAATCAGGAAGTGCTCATCGCCCCAGTTTGGCAAGTAAATTTTCTCAAATTGACCTTTGACTTTACTGATCCGTACAGGGTCCCCGACCTTGAACACCTCCTTCGGTGTTCGCTGCGATTGCCTGGGGTACAAGACACACCGGACTTGGCCTTCATTGCGTTGGGTCACGGCAATGGGGGCTCTCTCTATACTCCGGTGATAGGTTCGATTGTAACTACTCACAAGTTTCGGGAGAACATCGATGTACCGCCTTGTATTCTTATAGGTGAAATATTTATACATGCGGCCTTTGAATGTCCTGTTGAACCTTTCCACAACGGAAGCATTGGTCTCGTTGTACGTATGGAAGAAAAAGACCTTCTGTGCTTTCAGAAACTGTTGGAACGGTCTGTTGAGGAATTTCGTGCCTTCGTCGGTTTGCAAATACAAGGGTTTGCGCCCGATCTTGAAGATGTCCTTGAACGCCGCTATGAGATTCGCCCCCGTTTTCGTCCGAATGGGAAACACCCATGCATACTTCGGCAGGATATCGATGCACGTCAAGATATACCGATTCCCATCGTTGTGTTTGGCAAAGGCGCTCATGTCGACCAAATCCGCTTGCCACTGGGCATCTATATCACCCACGATGACCCGGTTCCGTTGAAAATGACGACGGGCAGCTCGATGTAAGGTATAGGTGTCTTGTTTTTTTTTAACCAATCTCGGACTTGGGCACGTTGTATCCCCTGGGGTTTGGCCGCTCAATAGACAGCCGACAATGCACTATACGCAGCCAGACTGTCGGGACTGTAGTATAAGTTATCCAACACCATCTCCCAGCTCTTCATGGTGACAAATGATGATGGACCCTGGCTCTATCGTTTATTTATAACGGGTATATCTTGGGCCGGGGTCGGAGTTTCTTTCTGATTTTTCTCTTTGTCTTCTGCCAGCACATCGTCCATGGCAAATGACCAGTCCAACTCGTCTGATGACCGCTCTTCCTCCGTAAGCACTTGATACACATCTGCCACGGCATCTTCCAATGCAGATCATAGAACTGGGTGAAGGGTAAAATGCACTGTACCCCCATCTAGCTGAGCCAATTAAGCAAAGAAGGGGCCGCATCGGACGTACACATCGTGACACAAGTGGATGAGGTCGCCGTCCAGTTCACCAGACAACACCGGTTTGAATTTGGTCCAGCTCTCCCGAGACAGACGAATGTTAGCCGGGCACGGTTGTTTAGGGCCCGCATCACAGATGTCTCCCACCTCCTCCATGATATCGACCTTATCCGCATAGACGTGCAGGAAGACCTCGGGGATCAAGCTGAGAAACGCCCGTATTATATCCTCCGCCATGGTCAGTACGTGAATGGTACAAGATTTGACTGTCTCCCGTATTTATAGGAAGGAAAAGTTTATGACGTGAGATCAAAGGATCGGGTGGTCATGTCACTGCGCTGACTGAGCCTATCCGGGTAATCTATGACGTCGTCGTCCTCCGACGGTGGACTACCGTGTTTTTCCAGGACATCTCTGTAGGTCACGGTGGTGAGAACCGGATAGTCCCCCTCGTCTTCCTCCTTGTCGCGGTTGATTATTTGCTCATTGGGTTCTGCCGCCGCTCCACTCAGGGCACGAGCCCAGCCCAACTGAACAGCTGATCGCTCGTCCGATGTAAACAGCTGGTCCACAATAGGCACCACTTTCTCGAGGCTGCCCACAGATCGGGGTCTAGGGTGAAGCCTCGTGTAGGGTCCTGGTAACGGCCCAGGCGTGGGAAGAAGGGTCCACGGTGTACGTAGATAGCATTGTCTATGTGGATCCCAGCTAGTTAACCGCTCAACACCCGTTTAAATTTGGTCCAGCCGTCACGGTGTAGCGTAACCGTATTCGATAGGGTCTCAGCGCGCGACCAGCAAACATCTCCACGGTCTTCAACGAAGGTGACTCTATCCTCATAGACGTGTAACCCCACCTGGGGTGTAAGGGGAAGGATGGCTCGTAGGACTGGTGACATGCCTGACCCAATGACAAACGGTGAATGACGCACACTCTGACTGATCTTCGTATTTATGGTCAGGTCCCGCTGTCATTGTCACAGCGTCAGGGTCAATAGGGCAAAGACCATTGTGAGGCCAACGAGCCGTCGCTGGTTCCGGCGTGAGCGCTCGTGGTCCATAGCGCGGGCATCAAGAATGGCTGTCATAGTCCAGTAGTGGTGGGTGATATCACACCTCTCCATCGAGTCCACTCTGTCGAGGACCACTTCTGTAAACTCTTTCAGGATGTGGCGTCGCCTCTCGTTGTCGTCGCCATCTCCAAACATGGATCGAACCACTGCTCGGTAACCCGTGAGTGAATTAACCACGGTCGCATGCTGTAAAATGCGAGTCGCATAGGGATGGGTCTCCGTCATGGCTCTGCAACAGTAGGAATGGGGGTGTGGGATCCAGAGGGACGTGTTTTATAGACCATGTCACACATGCGCGCCTATTTGTAGCTCTACGGGTGTAGTCCGTGATAAGTACTATTCTGATTGGTTAGTCCAAAAAGGGAGCAACAGCAACAACAACAACAGCAACAACAACAAAGATTACAGTTCAATCCTTTTATTAGCCCCTCCATCACAGCACATCCACGCTGGGGGAACCGTTATGGGTGCTATTATGCTATTGTCCGTGTATTCAGAAGTGCATTGTGCTGATCTCAGACTGCTTTTGTCCAATCAGAAGCCGACCCTCAGAATAAGTCATGTTGAGGACCCGGATGTACACGCACTCGGCCCCATACTATAATGCTATGGCGTGACCTACTTTTCTGGTCTTGCCCCCGGAGTCCTAGGATAACCTGCGCATGCGTGTGGGAGGGTAACCCGCGCAGGCGTGCGGCCGGATAACCCGCGCAGGTGTGCGGCCGGACCGGGAAAAACCCAGTCCGCGCATGCGTGAGGCCGGGCCGGGGAAAACCCGGATGTTGAAGAGGTCCCCGCTCCAAGGTCACGCCCGATCGAGTCACACCGGAAGTGACGTCACACATGACGTCATTACGGAAGTGATGCATCATGGGATAGAGTGTACTCAGAGCTCAAAGGTCAATAAGGCTCTATCCGTGATTTATATACTAGAAAATAATCCCCGCTTATCTTCGAGACCCCTCCCATCGTGTTCTACGTGTTGAGACGTGAAAAACAAGACCAAACAACCCATACCGCAATGAACATGTGAACTGCCCAGTATGGACTTATCTCCCTGAGCCAGTATGGGCCTATCCAGACCTCCGTGAACTTTCCGAAAAATTTCACCGCTTAACTTGGAGACCCCTCCCATCGTGTTCTACGTAGTGAGACGTGAACAACAAGACCAAACAACCCATACCGCAATGAACATGTGTGAATTTCCCAGTATGGACCTATCCCCTTGAGCCAGTATGGGCCCATGTGCCTATCCAGACCTCCGTGAAGTTTTCGAAAAATTTCACCGCTTAACTTCGAGACCCTTTCCATCGTGTTTTTCGTGGTGAGACGTGAAAAACCAGACCAAACAACCCATAGTAAAATCCATAAAAAAAAATGACCACCCCCATACCCCATACAGGCATTTTCTCGTATAGATTCAAATGTGCGAATCAGGCCCATATTGTAGAGGGAAAGTCCGTGTTGCGCTTTTCATATTTTCGGGGACAAATCCTCAATTTACATCCATCCACCCATGACTTGATAGGCAGGCCCGTATATGCCCCCGGGGACCGATATTAGCCCATTTGGATAGGGTTGATAGGAGTTTTCCCCTATTTTAGGGATAATGTCCGTGTTCCGCTTTTTATATTTTCGCGGACAAATCCTCAATTAACATGGCACCACCCAGGACATGATGGCCCTGGAGGAGCGCTTCACTTTGACACCTCACTCGACCCAATCGGTCCAAAAGGGACCCCTCTCACCCCTGAAGATTGCCGAACATTCCAGATGATTCTCACGAAAACCCTCGTATTTGGGACTACTTTCTGCCCACGGAGGCTTCTCCCCACGACCGCATCACCGCCAGACAGAATCACCGGGGGGGGAATACATGCCCATAGAAACCGGAAGTGACGTCACACACTTGCGCAAAACCCACACCTGCGCAGACAGATCTGCGCACACAGATCTCCCCACTCCCGGTTTTTTGTTTTCTGCGCATGCGCAGTGACGAGCCATTTGCCTTAGATGCCCTTTGTATACTACTTAGGCCCCCTACTGGGTTATAATATGGTAAGGTCTCTAATAATCCGATCACCAGCTAACAGACTTTTGAGGCCGATTCTTCCTAAATATAATTAAGATCTTATTCTTCAAACCTATATTCACCATCGATTGGATCCCTGTGTCCACATTTGTGGACATAAGATTTAATCACCAACACAAGAACAGGCGCTTTCAATGAGAGCAAGCTTGTATGTCCTCAACTAAAGACTAACAGGTGGTGCCATCTATCCAACATCCCTTAAAATTGGTGGTCACGTGATCTACCTCAGCCGTGTCAAGATCGGATCACCTATGAGAGGTGGAAATGAGCCCTTACAGCTAGGTTTGTGAAAAATATTATCCAAGTATTCCTTTGAAATAAATAAAACTATGCAGGTAGCAAGAATACTAGATACCCAAAGACTTGCAAGGCATGCAGTTTTGTTCTGTTTCTTGAATAATTAACGATGCAGCGAAACTCGAACGATAGGTGTCCACTGTTGTGGATACTGGGACCATAATGCTATATAACTGATGTACGACATAATGTAGAGTGACGGCCTTTTTATGGTGTAATTGACAAATATTTTCTCGAATAATGCTGTTATTAATCATTTGTATAGATTGAAAAAGACAAATATATTCGACGATGATCAATGTCTTATTTTCACTTCATCTAGATTATCTGTAATTCAAGTAATCACGTCCCAATGTTGTGGACAAATTAAGAGACCAAACCGGGGGGTGTTCAAATTTTGCACGCTACTGTGAGTCCAAAACTAAGCACATAATAAAAATATAGTTGTTTTGCTGTGTCAATTTCTCAATTCCAGAGAAAAAGGGACAAACGTACTTTTCAGAAGATTATTTCCATTTGGTCTGCGTTAGAATCCTATCTGTAATTGAAGTAATAATGTCCCAATGTCCACACATGTGGACAAACTAAATAATGCGAAGCTGTGTAGGCCATGTAGTATATAAAAGGCCTGCACTTCGACAAAGTATAGAGAGAGAGAAAAACAAAAATAAAGAGAAACGACAAATACAGAAAATACATTTTCAGAGGACATATCAACTAAATATATTTTTGTCATAAATAGAAAATGGTATTTATTAATACCCGGGTAAGGCCTGTTGAGGTTTTTTTTTAATATTGCAAGAAAATCCGAATATCCTGCTGTTAGTCATAAGATCTATACGAAAAATTAGGACAGCAAAACACGCAACTTATGTGTTCTCTTCACATGTGTCATGCGATCCCCACGTTTTCATGGGATGAATGCATGTATACATGTTGTTTTACATGTACATCGTAAAAACTGACAAAATACCTATATATCACGTTTTTAAAATAAAAACAGAATGCATAGTTTTCCAAAGCATGGGAAATTAAAATGGTTAAAACAGTGCGAATACAAATGAATATGGGATACAAGGGCGTAGGCAAGGGGGGGGCTTGGTGGGGCTTGAGCCCCCCCAAATATTGACGTCCGGCAAAAAAAAAAAAAAAAAAAAAAACAGAAGAAAAAGAAAAAAAGAGAGAAAAAATGAAAGAAAGAAAGAAAGAATGAAACAGAAGGCAAACATAGCGGAGAAGTATATGTTTAGCTTGTCACATATCTTTATCAATTGTTGCATATTACAGGGGAAGTAAAATTATCATCAACAATGCTTACCAGAAGGGTTAGACTAATTGCAATCGGTTAGAGAACAACGCAACAGTTTGGCGATATCAGACTCAAAGACCCCGTGTTGGCTGAAAAGGTTTTTTCATAACTTTTTCACTATAAACTTTTTTGATTGAGATCCCAGTCATTTGTTGAGTATTTATTTATTCACTCTCGAGAGATACGAACTCTCGAATAATTTACACGGAGAAACCCTAGAAATACAGGTTAAACATCTAACCCAGACACAAAGTCACTATTTAACTGGTGTAAATTTGATGAATATGGATAATTTTCTCTACTATTCCGAGAAAGGACCGCTAAGCTTAAATTTTTGATAAGTTTGGCAACTTCAGAACGAACATCAGAACTCATGCGGTCAATTTTTGATAAGTTTGGCAACTTCAGAACGAACATCAGAACTCATGCGGCCCTGCTATCTAGGCAAGATAGTATTGTCTAAGAAATAACTTGAATTATAGAGGCAAACTCCGGATTGAATGATCATTTCACCTTGTATCGCCACTGTTATAGGATATTTTCGCCAAAAAAAAGTTCAACTTTTACAATCTTTTACCGCTCAAATGCTCCCAGTTAGCGCCAATTTACCATCAATTTTCAAAAAAAAAATCTACGCTGCGAGGGGGGATACCCCCCCTCTCAGACTCTCCCCCTAAGCCCCCCCAAACTTCTCCACTTGTCTACGCCCTTGGGATATATCCGATATTGGAAGCTGGCAATGAATAAAGCTGAATATTGTATATACATTGAAACACCTCAATTGATGAATGATATACTATAGTAGAAAATCACATAATGGCCTGATGTAGATCCATGGAACATCATTTATTCTCGATCGCGTAAAAAGTATTACATTACATATAGTCCTCCCGGTTAGATGTGGTGTGGGGGTAGGTGTGTGTGTGTGTGCAGGAGGGGGGTAAAACCCCGTCGTGTGGAGTTATCAACAGCAGATTGTAAAATACGAGAATGTCCAGAATGTTGAATACAGTACAGTAGTGTAAAACTGACAACCTCAGCTCACATGGTGATGATCAGGAGGCCGAGGAGCAAGAGAAATATAGGCCGTTATAAGAGGGAGCAAGAGCAGAGGGAGGAAGAGCAGTAGGAGGAGCAGGATTAGGAGGAGGAACAGGAGCTAAACCGGTAAGGGATCAGGATTAGGGTGCCAGTGCGAGAAATTCGATCAATCAGAATCACGTACAGCCGCCGTAAATGATCACGTGTCTGTTTGCTATATATTTGATCAGGTGACTATTTGTAAAGAACCGTCGCCATATTTGATCGCGTGGCAGTTAATGAGAAAACTTAATGATGGTACAATGACCATTCTATATCCGTAGCAGTACAGTCGTGTACTATACAACTATAAGGAATATGCTGCATAATATGGAGAAAATAATTCAAATGTATGGTATGTATAATAATGTTTATTGATCATTAATCACACAATCAATTTCAACGCCTCATTGTAGATACATAGCTTTACGTATATCATTTTTCCTCAATATACATGTAAAATTCATTTGAATATTCACAGTTCACTTTCATTTTCTTAACATTTGTTTCATTCATATTCCCGAATTATCACTGTCCGACTCCTATCCTTCACCTCACAAGTCCTCGAAAACCTCCTTTTTCCTGTTTGATACTCCATTGGATGGCTTCCTCAGAGTTAATATTGCATACACTTCAAGTGAAGGTGACCGACTCTGTTTAAAATTCAAAACCGTCCCTGTTGCGACTCATCCCATTTGAACCAATGGGCACCGGTTGGAACTCGAATATAACCTATCTCCACTTGTACTACTTGTACATACAATGTTCAGTAAATCATGGAATTTACTGATGGAAATGCATTTGCATCACCCAAGCGTTCGGCGCCCTTACTGGTAAAACTTGTTATGCCCAGTGAGTTTCTCAATCAATACCATTTGCTTTCAGGTAGATCTAACCTGCTTCAGATAAATTCTTTCACTACTTTGGAATATCCTTCATCACAGACTAAAGCGCATTCTTCTTGAAATGCTTGATTTTGAGAATTACAATAAATATATATATGAAAAAAAAAATATATATAAAATACTTTCCAATCTAATATTCATATCTAATATAGTGTACATTTTAGCAGGAAATTTTTATTATTTTTACGACTGTGTGTTTTGTCTTTATTGATTTCTGCTGACATTGCCTGGAATCTTTGTTTCTGTAATTATACTCGTTAATCTTATTATTATTATTAATCTATACACTGTCTGAATAAAGAGGCATCATATTCGCATTCAGCACGATATGAGGGTTACGGTAAACAGACCACCGGTAGTTTTTAAATAAAACGGCTAGGGATGGATTCTCAGACAGAGTTCATGTCAACTATCGCAAAATAATAATGTCACACGGATCTTTTTTATGCCAGTACGGAGCTTTTGCCAGTCAGATGCACCTGTAATATTTTGCCTTGTGAGTTCACCAGAGAAAACTCTCTTAAAATGAAGCATTGTATTTAACATTATAAATGTCCGAGGACAACATTATATTTGAAACACTTTCAGAAAGTGTTGAAAAAAGTGTTATATCCAACATCATACCTCCGTATCAGGAGCAATACAAAACTTTACAATGCTGAATTTAACACTAAGAGAAGTATCAAAATAGACTCAGATTTACCCCCTGTATGATAGACTATAATGTCACGGAGTGTCAGCTCTTCATTTTTTGCCGCTTCGGAGAATTTGGTAGGGGGTATATAAGGCCAATATGATTCTACTGTAATCATTGGTTTCGCCAGGGTAGTAGTTTGTATGAATCTATTAATGTTGCATGCTATTATAATGACCGTAAAAACGCGGTCTAAAGTTTCCGATTTGTATAACAGAGACTAGCGAATATTTGTATAGTGTATGTATGTGACAGTGTTTCGCCCCATCAAGCGATCCCCCTTCTATCCTGCCATACCCAGGTAAAACGCCTGCATCTCCAGCCACATCAGGCCGAGTTAAACATAAAGACCGGATAACCTTTTTCAGAAAGGGACAACAAATAATACGACGTTATATTGAGGAAAAACAGAAAAACCTAAGGGTCGGACACCCACTTATAATGCCTATTATACTTAGACAACTGATACCGGATATAGTCGTCTGAGAACACCATATTCAAGACGGACAACCAATGGCAAAGACAACGCTCACCTTCACAACGGTACCAGTGAAGGAGTTTGTGAAAAAAATATGCTCAAATGTTGAACTAAGTAGATGTCAGTAGATGGATAAGAGCATAAATGACTGAGCTTAAGCCAATAACTGGTGAATGGATTGCATAACTATATGTTCTATTCAACAATTCCATCGATTTACCAGCAAATAGCGACATTGGGCCGTCGTAATTATCCCCAAAGTTGGTTTCATTCGTATACGCTTTTTGTTGGTGGTGTCTGGCCAGTTGGTTCTTTATCTGCTACGCAGCTGGAACCGAACTAAAGAACCGAAATCTTGTAAAGGACACGATACAAAGAACCAAAATCGGTTCCACGTAGAACCAAATTGGCTACAGACTCAATTATGATGCAGAAGCAAATTCTTAGAGTGTGGAGTGATCCGTAGCAAGCTTTCATGTGCCGATTTTTTTCTCAAAATATCACAAATTCACAATTGTGATATCAAAACTTAGCAACCGCTAAAATCGTGACACCTACAGTGTTTCTATACTCAAAGTAGCTAATACGGTGCCGGTTGTTGGCATGAATAGCCCGTTGAGAAATTCAGTGGTGTATTCGATGACGACTTTACAACGAATATTATGAATTAAGAATACTGATCAGCGATACGGATTTGATATTTTTAGAACATCGTGATGTCTTGCCGGCATCATTGAAAACTGTTGACCGTTTCTCTCTTGCAGGAAACTAGCATATGTTTATGTATACTACGATTGTCTTTTTGAATTTGGTGCTAATACTGTTATATGGAATATGGAATAGGTCTTTGGATTATGGACGCGGATATTCTATAATGGACGACGGCTGAATTATGAATAACGGACCAGACGCTTGTAATTCCACAAAGCTAATGAGGGGTGACCGAATGGATTAGGTCGATGGATTTTCTTAGGAGGTAGGATGACTCGGGTCTCTTGTCGATGAGTTTGAGTGGGAGGTAAAACGTCCCGAGAATCTGGTCGATGAGTTTCGGTTGGAGATAGAATGTGCATGGATGGTGGTTGATGAGTTTATGTAGGAAGTTGGATGTCCGATACTCTGGTCGATGAGATTGGGTAGGAAGTAGAACGTTCCTGAGTTGTGGTCGATGAGTTTATGTAGGAGGTAGAATGTCCGATACCCTGATCTATGAATTTGGGTAGGAGGTAACCGTTGTTGGGTTGTGGTCGATGAGTTTATGTAGGAGGTAGAATGTCCGATACTCTGGTCCACGAATTTGCGTAGGAGGTTGAATGTTCCGGGCTGTGGTCGATGAGTGTATGTAGAAGGCAGAATGTTCGATACGCTGGTCCATGGCTTTTGGTAGGAGGTAGAACGTTCCAGGGTCGTGGTCGATGAGTTTATGTAGGAGGTAGAATGTCCCATACTCTGCTGGATGAATTTGGGTAGGAGGTAGAACGATTCGAAGTTGTGGTCGTTGAGTTGATGTAGGAGGTAGAATGTCCGATACTCTGATCGATGAATATGGGTAGGAGGTAGAACGTTGTTGGGTTGTGGTCGATGAGTTTATGTAGGAGGTAGAATGTCCGATACTCTGATCGATGAATATGGGTAGGAGGTAGAACGTTGTTGGGTTGTGGTCGATGAGTTTATGTAGGAGGTAGAATGTCCGATACTCTGATCGATGAATATGGGTTGGAGGTAGAACGTTGTTGGGTTGTGGTCGATGAGTTTATGTAGGAGGTAGAATGTCCGATACTCTGATCCATGAATTTGGGTAGGAGGTTGAATGTTCCGGGGCTGTCGTCAATGAGTTTATGTAGAAGGCAGAATATTCGATACACTGGTCCATGACTTTTGGTAGGAGGTAGAACGTTCCAGGGTTGTGGTCGATGAGTTTATGTAGGAGATAGAATGTCCCATACTCTGCTCGATGAATTTCGGTAGGCGGTAGAACGTTCCAGGGTTGTGATCGATGAGTTTATGTAGGAGGTTGAATGTCCGATACTCTGGTCCATGAATATGGGCAGGAGGTTGAATATTCGGGGGTTATGGTCGATGATATTGCGTAGTAGGTAGATTATACAGAGACTGTGTTCGATGAGGAGATAGAATGTTTAAGGGCTCTGGTAGATGCAGGAAGGGCTCATTTAACTCGCGCGTGTTTGGGTATATGCCACGGTGGTTTAAATTACTCACGCCTGTTTAACTACATGCTAAAATGGCTTTCCTTTCATTGACTCGGAAATCCTGAGTGGATAAGACCTTTTCTACTGGGAATCGGACCGGACGCCAATATTATTTTTTTTTTAATATGGAGAACACTTGAACAATCTCCCTTAGAAATTTAAATGGTAGAAGTGTGTCAGACACATTATCGCATAAACTGGGTGTCTGTCCAATATTGTGTACATCCAGTAATCATGTTTAAACTTGTTGATGAGTATGCACGCACTCTTTGTTTTTGCCATTCAGACAATCTATATGAGATTGTAAATATTCTGGTTGATGAGTTTCGGTAGGCGGTAGAATGTACATGGGTTGTGGTTAATGAGTTTATGTAGGAAGTTGGATGCCCGATACTCTGGTAGATGAATTTGGGTAGGAGGTTGAATATTCCGGAGCTGTAGTCGATAACTTTGGTTAGGAGGTAGAATAATCCGATAATCTTGTCGATGAGTTTGGGTAGGAGGTTGAATGTTCTGGGGCTGTGGCCGGTGAGTTTATGAGGTAGAATCTCCGCATAATCTGATCGATGAGTTTGGTTAGGAGGTAGAACATTCCGGGGTTGTGGTTGATGAGTTTATGTAGGAGGTGGAATGTCATAATCTGGTCGATGACTTTGGGTAGGATATAGAACGTTCTGGGGCTGTGACCGATGAGCTTGGGTAGGAGGTAGAATATACATGGGCTGTGGCCGGTGAGTTTATGAGGTAGAATGTCCGATAATCTGGTCTATGAGTTTGGGTAGGAAGTTGAATGTTCTGGGGCTGTGGCCGATGACTTTATGAGGTAGAATATCCCATACACTGGTCGATGAGTTTGGTTTAGCGGTAGAACGTTTCGGGGTTGTGGTCGGTGAGTTTGTGTATGGGGTAGAATGTCCGATAATCTGGTCGATGTGTTCGGGTAGAAGGTTGAATGTTCTGGGGCTGTGGCCGATGAGTTTATGAGGCAGAATGTCCGATACTCTGGTCGACGAGTTTGGGTAGGAGGTTGAATGTTCCGGGTCTGTGGTCGATATGTTCGGGTAGGAGATAGAATGTACATGGGTTGTCGCCGTTGAGTTTATGTAGGAGGTAGAATGTCCGACACTCTGGTCGATGAATTTGGGTAAGAGGTTGAATGTTCTGTGGCTGTGGGCGATAAGCTTGGGTAGGAGTAGAATGTACATGGGTTGTGGTCGATGAGTTTTTGTAGGAGGTAGAATGTCCGATACTCAGGTCGATGAGTTTGGGTAGGAGGTAGAACGCTCCGGAGTTGTGGTCGATGCGTTTATGTAGGAGGTAGATTGTCCGATACTCAGGTCAATGAATTTGGGTAGGAGGTAGAACGTTCCGGATTTGTGGTCGATGAGTTTATGTCGGAGCTAAAATACTCGATATTCTGGTCCATGAATTTGGGTAGGAGGTCCAATGTTCCGGGACTGTGGTCGATGAGTTTATGTAGAAGTACAGACGCGTCTATGCAGCACAATAGACTCCCCATAAACAAAGAGTCAAATGAGAGTTAATAAAGAAGTTGACACTTGTCCACACCTATATAAAGGTTCACGTGTACATCCCTGTTCATTCACCATGGATCAATACGAGAGAACCCTTATCAAGCTGAAAGCGGCATCTATCGCGGCGATATTATTACTCCTCATCCCTCTCATCGTGCTGTCCCCCTTTCGTACGTCCTGTGTAAAGTGCACACCCTGTATTACACGTTCACGGTGTAATGGTCCCCCAGAAACCACAGTGTCTCCGCCCTGTGCTTATCCCGATACCCGCGTAATAACAACCATTCCGAACAGAACCCTATGTACACCTATGCAGCAAGTAGCCATTGATAATCATATTCGAGCTACTGTATGCTTATACGCTAAGACGGTGAGGGTGGATCTACGCTATTTCCTCAACGGTAAAGCTTCCATTAAAGGACTCGTCTTAACACATACTCAGTGGACCCTCGTCAAGGACACTATCCCTAAAATTGAAATCGCCATACAGAATGTTCTAGAAAGCCAGCATAATCTTACATCGCTTGGTCCTTGATCCCTATAAGAGCACATCATTCATCTCTTAGCCCCAGTCGTCCAAATGGATCACTACATTATTGTTAGTAGCAAAGATTCGTTGTCATACTTCCCAGAAAATACACCCTATAAATTTCGCGTTGCCTTGAACACACGTCTCTGTTTAAGTGATTCCTGGGTGGTTGGTTTAGCGGAAATATTTATCAACAAGCAACCTCAATTCAAATCCAAGTTGTTGTTACTCGTGACTTGTAATATTTGCGGCGAATCCTTTGTAGGCGAGACTAAACTACCTCTCCTACGGACTGTAGATGTGACGAGTGTTTCCAAGAAAGCCATTACTAGGGTATATTCTACGCCACATTATCTCCCCATAGTTCAAAATAGTGTCGACGTTCTCGACATCTATATAAAGACCGAAGATAATCTACCAGCAACCCTTCTGAGTGGTCCAATTACGATCACGCTCCACTTGAAAAAACTATGACGAATCGTCATTTGTATGTTCCCGACGTCAAAAAATGGATTCGTTTTTATCAGGAACAAGTTAACTCCTTGTCGTACCTCACATCACAAAGCGGTAGAGGTCTTAGCATCATTCCTATTGAAACTCAAGTGCCACAGAAACGTATAAATGTACCACCTATTACGCTAACAATCCCGTCACAACAAGCTGTTGAACAAGTCATGTCTGAAATCCGTATAAATAAGAAGCGCACCTCATCTCCACCCATTATCTCCCAAGGACAGTCCAAACGTATAAAAAGACCATCACCTCCAAAGAAGCGGAAGATTCAATTTTTCTAGCTACACCATGGCGCTCCTAACTGACAAAGGCTTCCACGAAGGTCAACCCGAGACGTTATCTCTTTTTCAATTACCGCCTTCGCAAACAGCGGTGGAAAATCGTTACATCATTGACGTGAGGCCAACACCCCAATTCAACGATGGTGCTCCCGTTGAATTTAAGATATCAGACCAGGGGTTAGATTATCTCGACCTGAAATCCTGTCGACTCTACGTGAAAGCTAAGGTCGTGCACAGCGATAGTACCCCGTTGATCAAGGACGAAAAATGCGGCCCTATCAATCAACTGCTACAGACCATGTGGTCACAAATTGATGTATCTATGCAAGGTAAACTGGTGACGACCATGGACAATGGTTATCCATACAAATCCCCTACCTTCAGACCATTCTGAATTTTGGTGAAGACGCGAAAGAAACGCGACTACAGCTTCAACTGTTTGTAGCTGACAAAGGTGATAATATAGATACCACAAATCCTGCAATAGGTGCAAATGTTGGACTTACAGAGAGACAGAAATTCATCGCCGAGAGTAATGTATTCGAGATGGAAGGGAACCTCATGCAGGACGTGTTTAAACAACACCGCTACCTGCTAAACAAAGTTGATGTATACGTGAAGTTGTACCGATCGTCGCCCCAGTTCATCTTCATGACAGAAGCCGAGACTCCAGCCTACAAACTCGTTATTGAGGACATCAGCCTGAAAGCTTACAAAATACGCGTCAACCCTGGTGTCATACTCGGACACGCCAAAGCTCTCGAAGACAGTTCCGCGTTTTATCCCTACCAGAGCACGCAGGTTAAGATGATGTCCATAGCCGCTGGACAGACCCTCTTCCGCTGGGACAACATGTTCCAGTCCGTTTATTAAATAGGATAGGGGTTAGAACATTGCAATATGTGTTAGCGACTAAATTTCTATACATTCTATTGACTCTTGATAATGGGGTAGCGTGTGATATATTATACATTACTTTCAATATCCTAATAATTACAAGCGTCTGGTCCGTCATTCATAATTCAGCCGTCGTCCATTAGAGAATATCCGCGTCCATAATCCAAAGACCTATTCCATATTCCATATGACAGTATTAGCACCAAATTCAAAAAGACAATCATAGTATACATAAACATAGGCTCCCGAAACATAGTTATAGACGCATATATAATATGCAAATATGTGTGCAAACGTTAATTTTGATCATATGTCCTAGCTGTGTCGAGTCTGAACCACACGAGCTTGTTTTCCTCCTCACACGGTCTGGGTAAATTATACACAATATAGTAAAAACTCCTGCAAAAATACAGATATAGAAAGGATATCATACAGATATTGACATAGACTATTATTTTATAACAATACATTTGACACTCAATCATTTAAAATAGCCTTAACACTTTCTATTGCCGACCACGACTGAAAGTGTTTACGCCGTATAATATATAAAACTAACTCCACAGACCAGCGGGTGAATGATTGTGTAAATCATTGAATGATTCTTTGAATCAGTGATTTTGTGATTGCATCAGTCATTTTGTAAATGATTTTGTGATTGAATCAGTGATTTTGTGAATGATTCCCTCATTATGCGGATTATTGAATGAATGAATCTGTCATTATGCGGATGTATGATTGTGTAATTCATTGAATGATTCTTTGAATCAGTGATTTTGTGGAAGATTGAATGAATGAGTCATTGAATGCATTCAGTGAATGATTAAATGAATGATTGAATCAGTGAGTCATTGAGACAGAGATTGTCTAAACGGGTGTATCATTATTTAATTTTTTGAATCAGTGATTTTGTGGAAGATTGAATGAATGAGTCATTGAATGCATTCAGTGAATGATTAAATGAATTATTGAATCAGTGAGTCATTGAGACAGTGATTGTCTAAACGATACATCGAACCAATGTGTGTGTGTGTGAATGATTAGCCATCAATCAGAGCGTAGCTCTTCTATTGTCTAAAAATATCCACCAATCAGAGGACAGCTCTTCTATTGTCTAAAAATATCCACCAATCAGTGGACAGCTCTTCTATTGTCTAAAAATATCCACCAATCAGAGGGCAGCTCTTCTTTGTCTAAATATATCCACCAATCAGAGGGCAGCTCTTCTATTGTCTAAAAATAGTCACCAATCAGAGGGCAGCTCTAGTGTTGCTAAAAATAGTCACCAATCAGAGGGCAGCTCTTCTATTGTCTAAAAATAGTCACCAATCAGAGGGTAGCTCTAGTGTTGCTAAAATAGTCACCAATCAACGATCAGCTTATTTTTAGCCATCTACCACCGTATGCTATAAAAGCGACTACCCATCGTGTCATTCTTCATTCAACATGGATTACTCTAAAATCGACTCCTTCACGGACGTAAATGATTTGAACGCTTGGGCGACAGCGCGGGGCGCCTATAACGACGTTGCTATCAATTTACGTCGAATACAACTACTCGCCGATACCATCTGTCGCTCCGTGCCCACCGTTTCTCAGATTCAATGCGAAGTTTGCTCTCAAACCTTCACGAATCGAGGAAATATGCTTCGCCATCAACGCAGTCACACCAGTCAATTAATCAACTGTTCCAGATGTCGAAAATCTTTCACTCGCATGGATCAACTTTTAACTCATCAGCGTACCCATACGAGGAAAAGGCATGTTTATGGCGCACATCATAGCAGAGTTAAGCGGATGAGAACAGACCTACCACCACATCAGTCTAAATGTAACTTTTGCGGAATCATCAAACCACTCCTCACCGGAAAACCATTCTGTCATGAATGTTCGACTCAAGGGAGAGAATGCACTGCCTGTCATCGACCACTGCCCGAGAAATATTTCAACGCACATTCACAGCACTGTGACAGTTGCCATAGAAAACAAGTGGGTGGAGCCAGGCCAGACAGATCCGCACTGGAAGGTACCGTACACACTCATTCCATTCCTCCTTCATCCGATGATAATGTGGATGTATTACTGTTTTTTAAGAACACAGAACCAAAGCTTCGTAAGCTCATCACTGCTGACCTTGCTAAACACCGAGGCATCAAATGGTACCTTTCTTTACAAATCCGTATGGTACGACCGAACAGCGACGGAAATGCTATCTACTCCGAACCCACCTTCCGATGTCCCAATGCTATCATTACTAACATATCGCAACTGGAATCTCAACTAGCCGAGGCCCTACAGAAAATTCACCATAGCTTTCAGGACTATCAACATGAAGGAAGCGCTTGGTTCATAGATGAAATACTACATCTCGACATCCATCTGGGTCAGTACGTACCTTTTGATGGAAGTAGCTATATTCCCACACCTAAACCTCTAGTTGACAAGAAAGCTCTGGTCAACGTGGAGAGTACGGATTCTCTCTGTTTTTTATGGTCTATTTTGGCAGCCCTCCATCCAGCAGAAGTGCACCCCAATCGCCCTGAGCATTATACAGCTTACATGGACGAATTGAATGTTGATGGTATTACTTTCCCCATGTCACTATCCCAGGTCGCCAAGTTCGAATCCCTCAACTCCATTTCCATCAATGTATTCGGCTATGATAGAGAAGTTTTTCCCTTGCATATCACGCAACATCGGTTTGACACCCATGTGAATCTGCTTCTCATCACCAAGGAAGATAAAAGACACTTTTGTCTGATCAAGAACATGAGTCGTCTGTTGGGTAATCGTACAAAACATAAGTGTAAACAATTCTATTGCAACTATTGCCTGCACGGATTTTCTTCCCAACGCGTGCTGGATGATCATTTCCCTCACTGCTCTCCTCATGGACCCCAACGGATCAAACTCTCAGAAACACCGGAAGAACAATGGTTATCATTCAAAAATATCAAGAAGCAACTCCGCGTACCCTTTGTCATCTTTGCTGATTTCGAGTGTTTCACGCGGAAAATACACTCTCAGTCCGGGTTCACCACGAAATACGAACAACACGAACCGTCGGGATTTTGTTATACAGTGGTTAGCAGCTTACCGGCATACAGTACTCCTGCAGTTGTCTACCGTGGTCCCAATGTGGTGGAAACATTTTTGGATCGTCTCATAGAAGAAGATGATCGCATATGCAACATCTTGGAATCGGTCATCCCCATGGAGCTCACTCGAGAGGAACAACATTCCTTCACACAAGCTACACATTGCCATATTTGCGAGAAAGAACTTCACACCGATCGAGTGCGCGATCATTGCCACTTGTCTGGGAGATATCGAGGGCCTGCTCACAATCAGTGTAATTTACAGTACCGCTTCAGAAGATCTACCCGACAAGAGAAGCGCCAGTTTTTCATTCCCGTTATTTTGCACAACACACGAGGCTACGATGGTCATCTTATTTGTAGCATCCTGGGGAAATACAAGACCCGAAATATCTCCTGTATTCCGAACAATTTTCAGAAGTATATTTCTTTCTCTCTAGGCAATTTGAGATTTCTGGATTCTCTACAATTTCTCAACGCCTCCCTCGAAACATTAGCTGAAAATCTATCCAAGGATGGTGAAGACAAGTTCATCCACCTGCTGAGACATTTTTCCCATCCCAAACAGAGGCAGTTATTACTGAGAAAAGGGGTTTTCCTATATGGGTATTTGACAGATGATAGCAAGTTTTCAGACACTCAACTCCCCACCCAAGACGCCTTCTACAACGATCTTAAAGAAGAGCCTATTTCTGACAGTGATTATGCACATGCACACACGGTATGGTCCCAGTTTAATATTCAAACACTAGGTGACTACCATGACCTGTATTTGAAATCGGACGTCCTGTTGCTGGCCGATGTCTTCGAAAACTTTAGGGACATGTGTATGAACTATTATCATCTGGATCCTGCCCATTACTACACCTCTCCAGGACTCTCTTGGGACGCCATGTTGAAAATGACCGGCGTTCGTCTACAGCTCCTGGATGACATCGACATGTACCTCATGATAGAAAAGGGTATTCGTGGAGGGATATCCATGATCTCCAACAGGTATAGCAAAGCGAACAACCCATACCTCGCCGACTACAACCCTCTCTTACCCAACAATTACATCCTCTACCTCGACGCTAACAATCTTTATGGATGGGCCATGTCGCAGTCCTTACCCCTGTGTGACTTTAGATGGTTGAATGAACAAGAAAAGAAGTCTTTCAACGTTCAAACTATCGCTGATGATGCGGAAAAGGGGTACATTTTGGAGGTGGACCTGATATATCCAGCAGCCCTACACGAGACACATAGCGATTATCCGCTTTGTCCAGAGCGCATGTCAGTGACGGATGAGATGCTCTCGCCATATTCTCTTAAGCTGAAGGATGAGTTACAGCTGAAAGGTCGACCTATTGAGAAACTCATCTCAAACCTTCACGACAAAATTCAATACACCATCCACTACCGAGATTTGAAATTTTGTCTCAGTCAAGGTATGCAGCTGACAAAGATACACCGCGTCGTGGAATTCACACAAGCCGCCTGGTTACAACCCTACATTCAGTTCAATACTGAGAGACGTAAAGAGGCAAGAAACCAGTTCGAGACCGAGTTATTCAAGCTGATGAACAACAGGTAAGCTATTTTTTCCAATTACTAAGCGGGTACATTACTATTTTATATCAATTTAAAACGCTAATTATGTTTACCCTGAATAACTAATGGATCTTTTAATCTTCAGTGTGTTTGGAAAGACGTTGGAGAATGTTCGAAAAAGGATCAACATTGAACTGGTACATTCCAAGCAGAGACTGAAGAGAATGATCGCTAAGCCCACCTTTCACAGTTTCAAGATTTTCAACGAAGATTTGGTAGCCGATCATTTGAAGACCATCAAACTAAAATTGAACAGACCCATATATGTCGGTTTTGCCATTCAAGATCTATCAAAACTGCTCATGTATGAGTTTCACTACAATCATATCAAGCCAGAATATGGTTCTAAAGCTAAGCTCCTCTTTTCCGACACGGATAGTTTCTGCTATGACATTCAAACCCATAATATTTACAACGACATGGCACAACGGATATCCATGTTTGATACGAGCAACTACCAGCGGGATCACCCCCTTTACACCGCTGACAATGCCAAAGTGTTGGGGAAGATGAAAGATGAATGTGGAGGTCTACCCGTCGAGAAGTTTGTAGGGCTTCGACCGAAAATGTATAGTTTACTTTACAACGGAGAAGAGAAGAAAACGGCGAAAGGCATTACCAAGTATGCCATCAAGAAAAAATTAAGACATGCTATGTATAAAGAATGTTTATTCAATCGAAAAAGTTTTCGTACAACCATGAATCAAATTAGAAGCATAGATCATCATCTCTACAGTCTGACTGTTCACAAACAAAGCCTATGTCCCTTTGATGACAAGCGCTATATTTTGAACGATGGTGTACATACGGTAGCACATGGCTACACTCAACCATGAAACATATTTCCATGTGTATATATGTAAGAATCAACAACATTAATTCTTGTGTATTACATGTTACGTATTAGAATAAATAACATTAAGCATCCTCTCTTGTTTTACATAAATCTTTGTATAGGTACCATCTCAGTTTTATGCTCTGCGTCATCGCCTCAGCAAAGTCCATATTATGTAATTTCTGCAGTTCAAGGCAAGTCTTCATTAACTCCGTATGAATACTATCGGATTCCAAAGTTTTCATACCCATCACCGTGTCAACATAAGTCTGACACATTTTTCTAGTCATCTGAGGTGTGTATGCCTCCACAGCTAAGTCTATGGCCTCGTCTGCTGTATATCCCTTCTTCCTATATTGTGCGACCTTTTCAATAATTTTACCATTGAACATCACTCGTGAAGGAACACCGAACAGCCTTTTCCATGTTTCTCGTTTCACACTACCGGTGGGCACTTCACAATCTTTACGCTTCAGACGCTTACTTCCTTTATCTTTTTGCCTAGTGTACCACGGAGGTCTTTGTCTGGTGAAAAGTCCCATTCCAACCTGCGATGCGACAACCTTCCTCAGTCGTTGATTTTCGGGTGTAGTTGGCTTTAGGTCTATCAAGAGGTAACCGTAAGGGGTGGATATGGCATCTTCATATTTCTCCATGAAATTCTCTGCGTGTTTGGGATAGATACGTCGTCCAAAGAGCTGTATTTGTTGTCTGTCAATAGGGTTGTTAAAGAGTACGAAGTATTGACAGTTTAAAGTAATGTCGCGAGAGGCTTTCCCTTGTGGAAACAAATTTTGGGTTAAATAGATGACGGACAGATTGCGATGATGGGATCCTTTCGTGAAGAGATCGGAGATGCGTGAGTCTCCCTTAGCCACACCCATCAGGTCATCGAGCACTACCACGTTGATCTCATCAGGGTCGAAGTAATAAGCCTCTCCAATGTCTTGGGGGATACCAGGCACGAATGTTACATTCTTCAAAGAGGTGATTTCGTAGGCGGACTGCCACTGGCTGTAGCACCAAACTATACGGGTATAGCTGATTGGCCCTTCTTCTAAGAACTTCATCACCCATGATGTCTTGCCACAACCCGTAGGGCCGCTGACCATCATGGTATAGGGATGCTCTACTCCACTTGGTGGACCTCTAGTGGGATTCTGCGATATCTCCTGACTATGCCTCAGACGCATATGTCTGAGCATATTGTGACGATGAGAGAAGGTTCTCTGACAGAACGTACACGTACTCGACATGATATACGAACTAATGGTTCACAAACGACCTTATATATATACAGTCGTGTACATAGCGCCACACTTCTACACACTTGCTGACACCCCTTAGAGCTTTATGATTAGATTGTTTCAATATCTTCTTGAGCCACCCAGCTAGCGAATTTGATTGGCCACCCGGCATATTTGACCAGTTTTTCCACCCTGCCTCGACGACGTCGTGTTTTGAGTACTTTTTCAATCCTCCATAATGCATCAACATCTTTATTGACCAACTGAAGCTCTTGTTGATAAAATGTCCCCTGTATTTCATCGTCCATGAAATCTATGAGTTTGTATATGGGTAGCCCTTGGCGACGAAACCTTTTTGAAATTTTGAAGAGTTCCTCTGTCCACTTGGCTTGATAATCCCGTTGGAATACATATCTCACGTGTGAAATACGAACAGAATCACCAACCTTCAATTTAAAGGGCTGTTTCCGTGTAGGTTGTGTAGTGTCCACATACATTTCTTTCCAGAGTATGGCTTCATTATGCGCGTTTACGTCAGCTGGAGCTCTCTCGTTTAGTGATCGGTGCTGCCGACGGTTGTAAGCCCCCACTACGTCTGCAAGAACATCCAGGTAGCGGTAGGTTTGCTTATGCGTGTAATACTTATATAATACGTTCTTAACCGTCCTGATGACCCTCTCCACATAATTGGCCTTCTTCTCATTATGTGTGACATAAGGTTTAATTCCCTTCTTCGTCAAATAGGCCTTCACCCATCGGTTATTGAGTTCACTACCTTTGTCGACTCTAAGATATTTTGGGGATCTACCTTGCTTTAAAATGGATTCCAATCCCGCAACGATTGACTGACGTTGTTTATTGGGGAGAGGAACGACCCATAAATAACGCGAGAAGACGTCAATAGCGAAGAGTAGGAACTTTATGTTGTCATTGTGTTTCGATACATTGGCAACATCAGCCAGGTCGGCTTCCCACAAATTATCAATTCCAGCTGATATCACTCTATTTCTCTTAAATGAATATCGAATAGGTCTCTGTAAACTGTAAGGGTCTTGATCGCTCAACCATTGGTTTAGATCGGTTAGGGGAACGTTATACCCTCGTTTACGCAAAATATTGCGTAGCTTGACAGGGCCTGTAAACGAGGCAACATCGGTTGTGTCAAAGTAGACACGGGACAAATAGGTTTTCCATGCACCCGGATCCATCGTGTCTTGACCAGGATGAAAAGATCATCTCTTTTATATTCACCTTCGCACTTTATATAAAAAAAAAAATAAAAAAGGTAGCGGTGCGGTTTAAGAAACCATTTTAGTGAAAGAATTAACAGCTACAATACATTTGAAGTGTGTTGGAAATACAATATGAGAAATGTCGCGTTACAAATCTATATACATAACAATCATTATGACATTGGTTTTGATGGAAGTCCGTCAGGATGCTGGAAAGAGATACACCTCGTGTTAACTGGAGTAACACGTATATACAATAGTGACCGCAGGTCAATGATTGATCTCCTTGAAGCACTCTGTCATTATATGAAATAGTTTTACAATTGTTTTTGAGAAATGAAGCGAAGCGATGGCCGTAATGCTCTGGTAATTGACCCAAGGAATCAAAAAATGTGCCTCTGTCTTGGGAAAAGTAGAATACTACCCAATGTTCACCGGGAAGAGTAGACGGGTCTGTGTTTACGATATATGCAGCCGGTGTCAGAGACACGTGGCTTGGAATGTTATCCGCCGGGTACACCCCGCGGACGCGAGCGTGCAGCGTGCGATCGGCGCGAATAATGCAGAGTAGCTCGTTGGTATTCATGGTGCATTGACTAGGACGTTCCGCGACTTATCAACCTCTATCAGGGCTGGGAACTCCGCGTAGGTGATACAGCTCACGGTTTCAGGAAGTGGTTCTCCGAAGACCGCTTCCAGTCTAAGGTTACCTTCTTTCAACAGCTGTAGGTGGTCTTTCGAGGCTAAGGTAGGGTCCAAGTTGAAGGTGTATAGCGTGTAGCCTCTCGTGTAAGGCCCAAAGTTTTCTCCGGATTGACCTATAGCGTCGAATAAGGTGAAGTAGGCCGATGTGAACTGCGAGGTGTAAGGATCGGTATCATATCTCGTCCTTATTTGATGACCCGGGGAAGTGACACCATCTATGTTTACCGACAGATTTGTCAGCTTAAAGTGGTGAAAGTTCAGAGGATTCTTTTTATAGTCCCCTCCCACGGCCTTGGAAGATACGAAACCAACGATCAGTTTGCTGGGGTAAACGGACTGGAACATGTTGTCCCAGCGGAAGAGGGTCTGTCCAGCGGCTATGGACATCATCTTAACCTGCGTGCTCTGGTAGGGATAAAACGCGGAACTGTCTTCGAGAGCTTTGGCGTGTCCGAGTATGACACCAGGGTTGACGCGTATTTTGTAAGCTTTCAGGCTGATGTCCTCAATAACGAGTTTGTAGGCTGAAGTCTCGGCTTCTGCCATGAAGATGAACTGGGGCGACGATCGGTACAACTTCACGTATACATCAACTTTGTTTAGCAGGTAGCGGTGTTGTTTAAACACGTCCAGCATGAGGTTTCCTTCCATCTCGAATACATTACACTCGGCGATGAATTTCTGTCTCTCTGTAAGTCCAACATTTGCACCTATTGCAGGATTTGTGGTATCTATATTATCACCTTTGTCAGCTACAAACAGTTGAAGCTGTAGTCGCGTTTCTTTAGCGTCTTCACCAAAATTCAGAATGGTCTGAAGGTAGGCTTTGTATGGATAACCATTGTCCATGGTCGTCACCAGTTTACCTTGCATAGATACATCAATTTGTGACCACATGGTCTGTAGCAGTTGATTGATAGGGCCGCATTTTTCGTCCTTGATCAACGGGGTACTATCGCTGTGCACGACCTTAGCTTTCACGTAGAGTCGACAGGATTTCAGGTCGAGATAATCTAACCCCTGGCCTGATATCTTAAATTCAACGGGAGCACCATCGTTGAATTGGGATGTTGGCCTCACGTCAATGATGTAACGATTTTCCACCGCTGTTTGCGAAGGCGGTAATTGAAAAAGAGATAACGTCTCGGGTTGACCTTCGTGGAAGCCTTTGTCAGTAAGGAGCGCCATGGTGTAGCTAGAAAAATTGAATCTTCCGCTTCTTTGGAGGTGATGGTCTTTTTATACGTTTGGACTGTCCTTGGGAGATAATGGGTGGAGATGAGGTGCGCTTCTTATTTATACGGATTTCAGACATGACTTGTTCAACAGCTTGTTGTGACGGGGTTGTTAGCGTAATAGGTGGTACATTTATACGTTTCTGTGGCACTTGAGTTTCAATAGGAATGATGCTAAGACCTCTACCGCTTTGTGATGTGGGGTACGACAAGGAGTTAACTTGTTCCTGATAAAAACGAATCCATTTTTTGACGTCGGGAACATACAAATGACGATTCGTCATAGTTTTTTCAAGTGGAGCGTGATCGTAATTGGACCACTCAGAAGGGTTGCTGGTAGATTATCTTCGGTCTTTATATAGATGTCGAGAACGTCGACACTATTTTGAACTATGGGGAGATAATGTGGCGTAGAATATACCCTAGTAATGGCTTTCTTGGAAACACTCGTCACATCTACAGTCCGTAGGAGAGGTGGTTTAGTCTCGCCTACAAAGGATTCGCCGCAAATATTACAAGTCACGAGTAACAACAACTTGGATTTGAATTGAGGTTGCTTGTTGATAAATATTTCCGCTAAACCAACCACCCAGGAATCACTTAAACAGAGACGTGTGTTTAAGGCAACGCGAAATTTATAGGGTGTATTTTCTGGGAAGTATGACAACGAATCTTTGCTACTAACAATAATGTAGTGATCCATTTGGACGACTGGGGCTAAGAGATGAATGATGTGCTTTTATAGGGATCAAGGACCAAGCGATGTAAGATTATGCTGGCTTTCTAGAACATTCTGTATGGCGATTTCAATTTTAGGGATAGTGTCCTTGACGAGGGTCCACTGAGTATGTGTTAAGACGAGTCCTTTAATGGAAGCTTTACCGTTGAGGAAATAGCGTAGATCCACCCTCACCGTCTTAGCGTATAAGCATACAGTAGCTCGAATATGATTATCAATGGCTACTTGCTGCATAGGTGTACATAGGGTTCTGTTCGGAATGGTTGTTATTACGCGGGTATCGGGATAAGCACAAGGCGGAGACACTGTGGTTTCTGGGGGACCATTACACCGTAAACATGTAATACAGGGTGTGCACTTTACACAGGACGTACGAAAGGCGGACAGCACGATGAGAGGGATGAGGAGTAATAATATCGCCGCGATAGATGCCGCTTTCAGCTTAATAAGGGTTCTCTCGTATTGATCCATGGTGAATGAACAGGGATGTACACGTGAACCTTTATATAGGTGTGGACAAGTGTCAACTTCTTTATTAACTCTCATTTGACTCTTTGTTTATGGGGAGTCTATTGTGCTGCATAGACGCCTCTGTACTTGTCGAGAAATAACAAAGGAGCAGGCAATAACAATAGAACAGGGGTTTTCCCAATGATGTCATGATCTAAAAATAGAACTGAGGTGTTGCTCTATTTTAAGGAGTATTATATAATAAGTAAGAAAACAAGGATTATTACTTATTAAGTAACAAAAAATATTATGTAAAAAAACAAGGATTATGACATCTTAAGTAACAAAAACACTATTTTGTGGCGTATTACATATAACGTTGTCCTTGAAGCCCCCAAACACCCACTACTACTTCCGGGGCTGTGGTCGATGAGTTTATGTAGGAGGTAGAATGTCTCATACTCTGTTCCATGACGTTTGGTAGGAGATAGAACGTTACAGGGTTGTGGTCGACGATTTTATGTAGGGGACAGAATGTCCGATACTCTGGTCCATGAATTTGGGTAGAAGGTAGAACGTTACAGGGTTGTGGTCGACGATTTTATGTAGGGGACAGAATGTCCGATACTCTGGTCCATGAATTTGGGTAGAAGGTAGAACGTTCCAGGGTTGTGGTCGATGGGTTTATGTAGGAGGTAGAATGTCCGATACTCTGGTCCATGAATTTGGGTAGGAAGTTGAATGTTCGGGGATTGTCGTCGATGACCTTGTGTAGGAGGTAGAATGTACAGGGACTGTGTTCGATGAGGAGATAGAATGTCTAAAGGCTCTGGTAGATGCAGGAAGGGTTCATTTAACTCGCGCATGTTTGGATACATGCCATGGTGTTTTAATTTACTCACGTCTGTTTCATTACATGCTAAAATGGCCTTCCTTTCATTGACTCGGAAATCCTGAGTGGATAAGACCTGTCTAATGGGAATCGGACCGGACGCTAATATTCATTTTTTTTTAATATAGGAGAACACTGGAACAATCTCCCTTGGAAATTTAAATAAATGGTAGAAGGGTGTCAGGCAATTTATCGCATAAACTGGGTGTCTGTCCAGTATTGTGTACATCCAATAATCATGTACAAACTTGTTGATGAGTAATGCACAAAATGTTTGTTTTTGACATTGAGATAACCTATATGTGAACAGAGGAGTTTATAAATATGCACAGTATACTCCAGCTGTTCTGTTCTTACAGATTTTAATGACAGATATGAAACACCCTGATCGATAAGAAAATTCGTACCTTGTTTTTCTGTTCGGGAAATTAAGCTTGGGCTTTTCATGTTCTGAATTGAGGCTCAGCGCATTGTAATGAGAGAGGTCAGGTCACTTATACATGTGAGATCAGTCCTGTCAGGTATATATCTATGATCAGTCCTATGTCGCAATCGCAACTGAGTAAACCTATTGATTCAATAGGAGCCAGTCCTATGTCGCAATCGCAACTGAGTAAACCTATTGATTCAATAGGAGCCTACTTATGCTAAACCCGCTGTCTACTTACGCTGTCTACAGAGATAGTTTGAATGAGAACGAGGGAGAGGATACCTATGAAAGTCAGATCAGTGTTCATTGCCTTCCGTTGGCACCATCGTCCGAGTTCATATTAAAGTGATCGTAAACCCTCAAGTATAGTTTCCATCAAATGAAAGACCATTGCGATCAGTGTCGGAAAATATTTATTGTAATTTTTATGATTTTATTACACAGAGTAAAATGCAAATAAATCATGGTATTCTATGGTAGTCTGTTACAATCATATTTAGGTCCAGTGACGTCACATTGCCTTTTAATACATATATTTCACACCGTGTATGCACTTTCCAATGCTTGATTCAAGCTTAAGGTGTGTATACTTTGAGTTTCAACACAGACTTACTGTTCCAGTGTGCATGTTTCACCAAACTCGGGGAAATTAAATGCAAGATTCAAATTGACTTGACACTTATGAGTTACCATTTTTGTGAAACATGCACACTGGAACAGTGAGTCTGTGTTCAAACTCAAAGTATACACACCTTAAGCTTGAATCAAGCATTGGAAAGTGCATACACAGTTTGAAATATATGTACTAAGGCAGTGTGACGTCACTGGACCTAAATATGTTTGCAACAGAGCACCATAGAATACCATGCTTTATTTGCAGTTTACTCTGCATCGTATAAAATTACAATAAATATTTTTCCACACTGTTTGCAATGGTCTTTCATTTGATGGAAAATTTACTTGAGGGTTTACGATCACTTTAAACTGGTTTTTGCACAGCATTTACACAACGGATGCAACATACCGGTCTCGTCTCCGTAGGGTCATCATTACGGTGAAACGTAGAGGATGTTTATGAACACGTGTCCTATTAATAAATGAATATACTCTTCATATATACTCATAAATATTCCTATACTCAGCTAGGTATATGTTTTCTATGGAAGACGGATGCGACCATCTCGTGTTTTCGCATTTTCGCACCGGTAATAGTAACGCGAAAACACGAAAACGCGAAAACGCGAAAACATGTATAGGTTTAGAGCATCTAAATATACCTTAACTTGCAGCAATTAAATTTCCAATGTGAGTGTCCTTTTTCAACATTTATGCCAAAGCATCTTGCATACTCGTGGTGCTCACTTTTATAGCGTCTCGAGATGCGTACTATGTGGTTCGTACATTGCACGTTGAGGTGTTACGACTCAAACGCGAAAACGCGAAAACCCGACAACGCGATAACCCGACAACGCCAAAACGTGACAACGCAAAAACACGAAAAAGCGAAAACACGAACGTACTGATGCGAAAATGCAAAAACACGAGATGGCCGCATCCGACTTCCATATACACGCTTAAAACTAAAGTGTTGAAACTTACTCGGAAAGTGTTGAAATAACCCTTTAAGTGTGTCCACACGGACAACACTTGAAGAGCAGTCCCTGTGGACACACTTAAAGGGTTATTTCAACAATGTACGAGTAAGTTTCAACAATTTAGTTCTAAGCGTGTAGTCTTCATATACCGGTACTCATATATATACATATACTCATATCCAAATACTCAACTATCCATATGTTTAATATACTATGTAAATACATATCCTATAATATCCTATATCCTATGTACTCTTGTACATATCCGATGTCCAATAGAGCACACATGGTATACCGTTACGAGGAAGATATTTTGATGTGTAGGTTTTTAATTTCCTAATTTTTCTAATATGTGAGGTCTGTACTCACCATTATAAAACATCCGACCGCGACTAAGGTTTTATTGCACGATCACGTCTTCTGCTTGAATCAATGTGAATCATCGACGCGAATCTCCCCCTTGAATTATATTATGGCTTTTTTACTACACATGTTTACTGCATCCCTTTTTTCTTTACCTAGTTCAGCATAGCCATGCGAAAGTTCTAATCCCGATTTTAAATATTATTCAAGAAATAAACGGTTTGGTTTCGCCTATACACTGGAGAAATAATTGAATGGAATTAGAGCGACGAACAGATTAGGGCCTGTTAACTGATAGCGAGGACCTCTGCAAAGTTTGTGTGAGGCAAATGTAAATTGTCGCCACTCAGTCTCACTCAAATAATCTCACATCGAGAAAGTAGATTTTTGCCGTGTAATATATCTCATTCGCCCTTTGATTGCGACTGTTCATATTAACTGGCGATCGAACCTGTTCACGGTCTCCATATAAGGCCCTTAGCTTCGGATCGAGTCGGATCAGACGCACGCTACGTAGCGTATATAGCGTCAGAGACCCTGCACGATACATTCGTTATTTTGCAGTCCGAGTGAGTTAGAGCTTTGAAACTTTGAGTAATAACGATATCTGGATGAATTGATTTTACTTAAAAGGAAGAGTTCCGTCAGGGCGATTTCAATTAAATATACTGTCTCATTTTTCACGTCGAGCGCTCCATTTCTAATGGCCAAAATATTGGGTCATTTTACCAGTCAGTCTTTTGTCAAATTGTCATCCCGGGCGTAACTGAGCTAGGGTTTTCACGCCTAAAGATGCCCAAATGTACATAACTGAGGTATGGTGTTCTATTTGTGCCAAGTTCCCGTCGCCTTTTCAAAACGCGACGTCGCCTTTTGAAACGCGACGTCGCCTTTTGAAAACGCGACGTCGCCTTTTAAAAAACACGACGTCGCGTTTTAAAACGCGACGTCGCGTTTCTTTCCTATCTTTTAACATTGCCAAACAAGACGTGGGTGAAACACGACGTCGCCTTTTGAAAACGCGACGTCGAGTTCCGTTGTGTCGAGTTTTACAATGCAAAAACATAGGAAAGAAACGCGACGTCGCGTTTTAAAAGGCGACGTCGTGTTTTCCAAAAGGCGACGTCGTGTTTTAAAAACGCGACGTCGCGTTTCGAAACACGACGTCGCGTTTCAAAAGGCGACGTCGCGTTTCAAAAGGCGACGTCGCGTTTTGAAAAGGCGACGGAAACTTGGCACAAATAGAACACCATACTGAGGTTGTTAAAAGTTACTCCCTGGCTTCGACCGCTCTGTAGGCGAACTTAGCCAACGATTCGCATATGTCCATTTGCATGACCGACAAAGTCAAGCAGGATGTTACTATGGATATCAGCAACTACAAAGGACAGAAGAATTCGTATACATGTGGTCAAACGCGATAATTAGCGAGGGGGCCATCACTTCGGAACTGTCGTGTTCGCCTGAGAATTCCCGGAATGACTCATATACACAAAAGAAGAAATTTCTTACAGAAAAAAAACAACAACAGGGAACTAGATTCATTGTATTGCGTAATGTATAATATATTGGACGATTGAGGATATCATATATCTTTAAACGGACATATTCGTGATTTCTTATGTATACCGGCAAATAAAACGTAGTATTGTATGTAAATAACTCAGTCACGATCAGTGAGTCAGTTTACCTGAATGCATACTTTCAACTCCCGCTTTTGCAAGGACATATGACCAGGCCAAGACAACAAATGATGTCTACCTTATTGTTATGACAATGACTCAATATCGATAATCAAAGATCGAAGACAATATGATGTTTACAGTATATTTGGCATGGATCATACAGGTATGATTAAATTGAATGCAATCAGAACTGTCCACATCCATTCCAAACCCCACCCCTTCCTCTCCACATTAGACTCTAAAGATTTCTATTCGAAACGCCAAATGGGTCAAATACATATATACAGGCTAATTTAGATCCACGTACGACATTTGCGCACATCTTTGCTCGAAGATGATGCCGTTTTACATATACCTCAGTTTTCTAATTGTTGTTCTGATCGCGGAGATATGTTCAAAGTGTGATTTTATCCAATTTTGTCCAATTGAAAACACACGAAATTTGAAAAACTGAGGCACTCATATTTGTTGAGTATAAACGTTTAAAAATAGAGACTCATTTTATGAAAAGACAAGCATTTATGTTGGAATAGATACATACCTCTCAATCGCGGAGATATAACGTATTCGAACAAGATATAATATGATGACAATATTTATCAAGAAATTCTTCATTTTATATGACAATGGCAGGCAATCGTTGAAATATATTTCTATCGGTAAATGGTACCGATACCGTGTCTAGAATACACATTCATCTAAAACTCATCTATAACATTCATGTAAAAAAAAAATCATCTAAAACTGAACTTGCTTGGCCATTTTTTAAACTGTCAACATCAGGAGCTACTCTACGACAGGCTGGACATTCGTTATGTGTGCAGCAACATATGAAAAGCTCATTTTCCCATAGTTATTCTTTGGCCCATACGAGTAAATATCTTTGAGACTGGCTTTCCTCGTATTGTATTCGCGTGCACCGTACTACAGGTCTTTAACAAAGTGCGCAAACGTTGTTTGTGACTTTATAACATAAACAGCAATTTTGTATTTCCAGCTGTTCTCAATAGGTCGCCACTTTAAAGTTTCAAATACAGGTGTGTCCATCGGCAGATTCAATATAATGTTACCTGCCCTTTTTGGACATTTACAAACGTATTCGTGTATTCGGAACATGTATTGCGCCAAAATGCTGAAAAAAAATAAGTGAATCGAATATTAGTTTTCTGTGATCGAGGGAAAGATATTGTCGGACTCTTGAAAGTTGTGAAGATATCTTTCTCGATGTTTCCTGGGTATATGAAAATTGTATCTGATCTGAGGATTAAACCACAGTCCGAGATATTTGAATTCGGTGACACACTCTACTAGTTTATCCTTAACGTTTATATTCATTGAGTCATTTTTAACTCTTTGTTTCGTGCCGAAAAGCATACTTATTTGTTTTTGAAATGTTTAAGGACAGTTTGTTGTCATGTAATCAGAGGGTTACATGATTCATTTCATCTGTCAAAACCTGTTCGATTCTGTTGCTCTTTTCCCCCTCACAAACATGGCAGTATCGCCAGCATACAAAATGGCATTTGCCTTGTGCACAATATCTGTAACATCATTAATGTAGATGAGAACAGAAGTGGCCCTAAAATGGGACCCGTGAGGACTCTAAACAAGATTTCATATTTGTCAGACATGGCGTTATCTACGTTGACTACCTTCTGCCTGTTATTCAGGTAGGGTTGAAACCACATACGCTCTGTAGCAGAGACACTGATTTCAACAAAATCTGGTGATCCACTGTATCGATCACCACTGTATCCCTGGTGTGCAAAGTTCGAAATTCCTTGATGTACCAATCAATCTTGACCGCTTATTTCTTGCAGGAAACTAACTTATGTAAGTACTATGATTGTTTTTCATTAAATTTGGTGCTAAGGCTGTTATGTGTATTAGGTCTTTCGATTATGGACGCGAAAATTCCTTAATGGACGACAGTTGAATATTAAATGCAGATGAGACGCTTGTATATTATTGAAAAATATCGAAAGTTGCTATGATATTATAATACTTACTACAACAATTGGGATAAGCATCTGACAGTGTTCATTTGAAAATACTTTGATGGACCTTTCCAACAACATATCAGTTTTGGTTGATCACATTGTAAGCTATAGAGTCGAGTCGAGAGTGTGTGGCTATTGAAAATACTTTGATGAACCTTTCCAACAACATATCAGTTTTGGTTGATCACATTGTAAGCTATAGAGTCGAGTCGAGAGTGTGTGGCTATGTAGATACTTTGATGAACCTTTCCAACAACATATCAGTTTTGGTTGATCACATTGTGATCGAGGGCCCTTCAGGAGGTAAAAGCATTTTGGGAAAGGTATTGCGCCACTTTTTCTAAGAACTCTGGCGTTGAATGTATGTGGATATTGAAAAACTCAAAATGTCTTACGGAAGAACTTGATGCTAAAGGTCACATACCGTACAGACATGTATCCACATGGGATTTCTCGACTCTCTATACTACAATCCCTCATCAGGACCTTATTGACCGTATAAGTTCATTAATAGTATCTGTGTTCAAGAAAACTGATCGTAGATATATTAATAATGGAAGCCATAAAGCATTCTTTAGCTCGACTACATACAAGAATATCATTCATGGGATGTTTTTCTTTGTTTATAGAGTTGCTTGAATTTCTCATTAAAAATATCTATGTGAAATTTGGCAACACAATATATCAGCAGCATATAGGTATTCCAATGGGTACTAATTGTGCACCCCTGTTGGCTGACCTGTATCTGTTCTCTTATGAATATGACTATATGCAGGCGCTTTCAAAAACCGATCCATTCAAAGCCGTTCCTTCTCATTCACCAAACGCTATATAGACGATCTTCTCGCTGTGGATAATCGCTATATAGATGACGCAATGAAGGATATATATCCACCTTCACTGGATTTGAAGGAAACTACAGATAGCCCTACAGGCACATCATATTTAGATCTATATCTCTAAAAATGAAGCGGGCATTCTCTCTCGTCGACTTTATGACAAAAGAGATGATTACAATTTCGACATCGTAAGCTATCCCTTTCTGGATAGTAATATTCCAGTGGGACCTGCATATGGCGTATACATATCTCGCTTAGTAGCATTTGCTAGATCCTGTGTTAAATGTGATGATTTTAATCAACGTCACAAAACATTGTTGCAGAAACTTATATAAAACAGGGCTATTCCACCAAGCGCCTCCACTCAAAGTTTCTCAAATTTGGCGATACATATCCCATGCTGATAGCAAAGTACGAACGTAGCGTGCAAGATCTATGGCGCTACGTTTCGTAACTTGTGTCTAATTCCGCTAACCCGGGGCTAGGGGCCGTATGAACCCATGTACTTCAAGAACCTCATGGTACTCGTATGAACAATCACAATCAAAGCGTGACTGAGATACATCATTCTTTAGATGACGACTTTACAACGAATATTATGGGTTAAGAATACTGATCAGCGATACGGATTTGATATTTTTGGACCGCTTCTCTCTTGCAGGAAACAAGCCTATGTTTTTGTATACTATGATTGTCTTTTTGAATTTGGTGCTAATACTGTTATATGGAAAATGGAATGGGTCTTTGGATTATGGACGCGGATATTCTCTAATGGACGACGGCTGGATTATGAATGACGGACTAGACGCTTGTAATAGAGTCGAGTCGAGAGTGTGTGGCTATTGAAAATACTTTGATGAACCTTTCCAACAACATATCAGTTTTGGTTGATCACATTGTAAGCTATAGAGTCGAGTCGAGAGTGTGTGGCTATGTAGATGAAATTTGATAGACATATTCTCAAAGCATGCTGTTCAACCCTGGAACCCTTTCAAATCGACGACCATATCCATACTGGTTTCTGTACAAAATTATTCATCTTGACCTTTTAGTGGCCGATCTGCAAATGGCTGTTTTGTTTTTTTCCGCTCTAAACCTCACAACTGTGCCCCTCCTCACCCCCTGGTGAACATACATACAGCAGACGTGTTTCCCCTTAGAAGGAGGGCCACTTGACTCAGGTCGGGATTGCGTCCTCACGGACCACTCTCATATGAATATTTCAATTTGCCGTTTACCATAACATCGTAACAAGTGAATGACAATAGTAGTAGGGAGCAAGCATTTCGAGCCTTATTTTGCCGGGGGAGGTAACTCTTGCATCCGCCAGGGGGCGCTACCAGTCCCGTATGACTGAACATGATAGGACATGTACTGAAGTGTGACGTCATGTATGACGTCACTTCCGGTCTGCGTGAATCGGGCGTGTGTATTCCTTCGCGGTGATGCGGTCTGGTGGTGATGCGGTCGCGGGAAAAAGCTTCCGCGGAGAAAAAATAGTCCCCAGACTTCAAATACGCTGCATGGTCCGATTGGGTCGAGTGAGGTATAGTGAAGCATTCGTGAAGGGGCATCCAGTCATGGGTGGGTGCATGTAAAATTAGGATTTTTTCCCGAAACTATAAAAAGCGGAACACGGACTTTACCCCTAAAATAGGGGAAAACACCTATCAACCCTAGTCAAAAGGGCTAATATCGGTCCCCGGGCTTATTGGGACCTGCGTATCAAGTCAATGGGGTGGGTGCATGTAAAATTAGGATTTTTTCCCGAAAATATAAAAAGCGGAATACGGACTTTGCCCCTAAAATAGGGGAAAACCCCTATCAACCCTAGCCAAAAGGGCTAATATCGGTCCCCGGGCTTACTGGGACCTGCCTATCAAGTCAATGGGGTGGGTGCATGTAAAATTAGGATTTTCCCCCGAAACTATAAAAAGCGGAACACGGACTTTACCCCTACAATGGGGGTCTGTATTATACAATATAAGGGAAAATGCCTGTATGGGGTATGGGGATGGTCAATTTTTTTTTCGTGGGCTTTACTATGGCTTGTGGGGTCGCGTTTTTCTCGTCTCGCCAAGAAAATGACAATGGGAAGGGTCCCGGAGCGAATCGGTGAAATTTTTGGGAAAAGTCACCGAGGTCTGTATATAGGCCCATAGGCTGGCCATGGGGAGTATGGGTTCAACCTGGGAAATTCACACACGTTCATTGTGATATGGGCTGTTTGGATTTGTTTTTCACGTCTCGTCATTTAGAACACGATGGGAAGGGTCCCGGAGCGAAACGGTGAAATTTTGGAAAAAGTCACCGAGGCCTGGGTAGGCCCATAGGCCTATACTGCATGGCTATGGGTGTATAGGTCCATACGGGGTGGACGTTTTGGGATCTAGGTGGCCCACTAATGGCCCGATGGGGTCGAGTGAGGTATCAATGTGAAGCCTATGTGAGGGGGCAACCGATGGCATGGATGTGGGGTAGGAATATCGTCATTCTGCGCATGCGCAATAGACAAAGTGTATGGAAATAGACGTTTTGGGATCTAGGGGAGCCACTAGTGGGCCGATTGGATCGAGTGAGGTATCAATGTGAAGCCTATGTGAGGGGGCATCTGATGGGGTGAGTGCAGGGTTGAAATATCGTCACTCTGCGCATGCGCAGTGGACAAAGGGTATGGAAATAGACGTTTTGGGGTCTAGGTGGGCCACTAGTGGGCCGATGGGATCGAGTGAGGTATCCCTGTGAAGCCTATGTGAGGGGGCTAGACTAGGGTGTTGTTTCCATTCTGCTGCGCAGGTCACGTGGGTTGTGACGTCACTTCCAGGTTTCACCTCCAAACCCAGAAGAGTTCCAATGTTCTCTTAGACGTCCGGATGTTCAACCTCCGGGGGTTTTCCCGGCCCGGCTCGGGCCGGCCCGCCCCGGCCGCAGCGCGCGCGCGTGATCTGATGCCGCAGCGCGCGCGGGTTATCCGGAAGTGCGTGGGTGAATCCGTAGCGCGCGCGCGCATAAAGATCCTCATACATACCCCAATGCAGGCGCAGACGTGATGTGCCCGGATGATAGACACGGAAGTCGCCGAGAAAAACACATACAACACGTCACATACAGTCGCCCCCCTCAAGACCCTCATATATACCCGAAAAGATACGGACGTTACCGAAAAGACACGGACGTTACCGAAAAGACACGGACTTTACCGAAAAGACACGGACTTTACCGAAAAGACACGGACGTACCCGAAAAGACACGAAGGTGAACGACATTGTGGAAAAACCCCAGACAGGTTAGTACATGCATTCCTATGATGTTCACAGGTTACGCCCATTCACAGGGCGTAGTAGAAAAAAGCGCATTTCTAACCTTATTGACCTTATGGCGCAAGCGAGTATAACAAGTGCCCATGACTCACACGGTGTATAAAACCCTACCCAACAGGTACACTATAAAGCCACCTCTCTAACCGTTCGCTTTTCATTCCCCACCATGGCAGCGAGCGGAACAGAGCTTGCGTTATTCCAACTGACGTCCGACGTCTACCTCATCGTCAATGACGATCACCTGGAGCATTCCCTTTTTCCCCGGTTGGAACAGAGTGGAGGTACCTATATCACACTCTGTCCACCCTTATGGATGGCACTGAAAGACGTACTCCCCGAGGTGGATGACTTACTACACCCCGAGGTGAAAGAAGGGACTGTGGCTACCCGGAGGCTTACACCTGGCTGCACCCTATTGTTGTACCCCAAGCGAGTGGACCTCATGGATAGCGGACTTAGGTGTTGATGTACGCCTGAACCCAAAGCGCACGTCTCTTTGTCACCGGAAGGATGGACTACCTTGAAACGGGTGTTGTTGGGTGACCTGCACGGTGATAGCATTCACCTGTGTGACGACGTCTACATTTTCTGCGGTCCCCTTTTCGCTCGACTCCTCTGTCTGAAGTACTATCTCTATAGGAGCCACATAACCAATCAGAATAGTACGTATCACGGACTACACCCGTAGAGCTACATCTAGGCGCGCATGTGTGACATGGTCTATAAAACACGTCTCTCTGGATCCTACACCTTCATTTCTATGGTTGCAGAGCCATGACGGAGATCCAGCCCTATGCCACTCGCATTTTACAGCATGCCACCGTGGTGAATTCACTCACGGGTTACCGAGCAGTGGTCCGGTCCATGTTTGCAAATGGCGACGACAACGAGGGCGACGCCAGATCCTGAACGAGTTCACAGAAGCGGTCCTCGACAGAGTGCACTCGATGGAGAGGTGTGCCATCACTCACCACTACTGGACTATGACAGCCATCCTTGATGCTCGGGCTATGGACCACGAGCGCTCACGCTGGAACCAGCGACGGCTGGTTGGCCTCACAATAGTCTGTGCCCTATTGACCCTGGCGCTGTGGCATTGACAGTGGGACCTCACTATAAATACGAGGGTCAGACAGTGTGTGTGTCATTCACCGTTCGTCATTGGATCAAGCATGTCACCAGTCCTACGAGCCATCCTTCCCCTTATACCCCGGGTGGGGTTACACGTCTATGAAGATAAAGTCACCCTCGTGGAAGACCGTGGAGATGTTTGCTGGTCGCGCGCTGAGACCATATCGAATACGGTTACGCTACACCGTGACGGCTGGACCAAATTTAAACAGGTGTTGAGCGGCGAGCTCGACGGACACCTCATCCACATAGACAATGCCATCTACGTACACCGTGGACCCTTCTTCCCACGCCTGGGCCGCTACCAAGACCCTACGCGAGGCTTCACCTTAGACCCCGATCTGTGGACAGCCTTCGAGAAAGTGGTGCCTATCGTGGACCAGCTGTTTATACCGGACGAGCGGTCATCAGACGAGTTGGAGTGGGCTCGTGCCCTGAGAGAAGCAGCGGCAGAATCCAATGAACAAATGTCTAGCCATGAACCAGACGACGATGCCATTGATTACCCGGCTAGACTCAGTCAGCCCAGTGACATGACCACCCAATCCTTTGATCTCACGGGGTTCTCCCTTTAAATACGAGAGACAGTCAAATCTGGTACCATTCACGTACTGACCATGACGGAGCCTATAATACTGGCGTATCTCAGCTTGGCCCCCGAGGTTTTCCTGCACGTTTATGCGGATAAGGTCGATATCATGGAGGAGGTGGAAGACATCTGTGATGCAGACCCTACACAACCGTGCCCGGCTCACATTCGTGTGTCTCGGGAGGCCTGGACCAAATTCAAACGGGTGTTGTCTGGTGAACTGGACGGCCCCTTCTTTGCTCAATTGGCTCGGCTAGATGGGGTTACAGTGCATTTTACCCTTCACCCTGATCTATGGTCTGCGTGGAAGATGCCGTGGTAGATGTGGATCAAGTGCTTATCCGAGCGGTCATCAGACGAGTTGGACTGGTCATTTACCATGGACACTGTGGAAGCCAACGAAGAAAATCGAAACTCCGGCCCAAAGATATACCCGTTATAAATAAACGATAGAGCCAGGGTCCATCATCATTGTCACCATGAAGCGCTGGGAGAAGGTGTTGGATAACTTATACTACAGTCCCGACAGTCCGGCGGTCTATAGTGCATTGTCGGCTCTCTATCGAGCGGCCAAACCCCCAGGGGATACAACGTGCCCAAGTCCGAGATTGGTTAAGAAAACAAGACACTATACACCTTACATCGATCTGTCCGTCGCCATTTTCTACGGAACCGGGTCATCGTGGGAGGAATAGATGCTTGGTGGCAAGCGGATTTGGTCGATATGAGCGCCTTTGCCAAACACAACGATGGGAATCGGTATATCTTGACGTGCATCGATATCCTGTCGAAGTATGCGTGGGTGGTACCCATCCAGACGAAAACGGGGCGAATCTCATAGCGGCGTGCAAGGACATCTTCAAGACCGGGCGCAAACCCATGTATTTGCAAACCGACGAAGGCACGGAATTCCTCAACAGACCGTTCCAACAGTTTTTGAAAGCCCAGAAGGTGTTTTTCTTCCATACGTACAACGAGACCAAGGCTTCCGTGGTGGAAAGGTTCAACAGGACATTCAAAGGCCGCATGTATAAATATTTCACCTATAAGAATACAAGGCGGTACATCGATGTTCTCCCGAAACTTGTGAGTGGTTACAATCGAGCCTATCATCGGAGTATAGAGAGAGCCCCCATTACCGTGACCCAACGCAATGAAGCCCAAGTCCGGCGTGTCTTGTACCCCAGGCAATCGCAGCGAACGCCGAAGGCGGTGTTCAAGGTCGGGGACCCTGTACGGATCAGTAAAGTCAAAGGTCAGTTTGAGAAAAGTTACTTGCCCAACTGGAGCGATGAGCACTTCCTGATTAAACGGCGCCTACCCCAACAGCAGCGAGTCTATGAACTGGAAGATCTTCAAGGGGAACCGTTGCTAGGGACGTTTTACGAGACGGAATTACAGCCTGTCGTAAGAACACAGCAAGACTACTACACGGTGGAGCAGATTTTGAAAACAGAACGTCGACGTGGCAAACTGTTTCATTTCGTCAAATGGCAAGGCTGGCCCAGTTCCTTCAATTCCTGGGTCGCTGTCAACCAGGTGAAACGACTATAAAGCCAGACACCACTACCGTCATCCTTCATTCCACGTTCGACCACGGTGCTATGGACAAACAGCAGCTGCCTCTGAACACAGCGTCTCCCAAAACGCGCAAAGCGCAAGTGGGCTTTGTGGTGATAGTGCTAACCCTGCTGAGTGTGTTGTACGGAGGTGTGTTTTACGACGTAGCCTATGTCAGCACGCTACTTAACCAACTGAGAACATCAGCCATCAGTGAAACCAGTCTACAGATAGCACCAGTCAATCCCGTATCGAGCCCAGTCACCACCACACCCCGTGAACAAGCCACGTCGAGCTCCACACCAAGTATACAGTCAACATCTACACCAAGTACACCAAGTACGTCTGAAGACCCACCGGATTTCATCCCTCACAGTGAACAGACAACGACGACCGACGTTGTACCCACCACCATCATCACTCGCAGTGAACAGACAACGACGACCGACGTTGTACCCACCACCACCACTCCAGTTCACTCGTACGAAATTTACAAGAGCGGGTTACCACGACAGCGGATACAGCTCGAACCATGGACCCTCGGTGGCAGCATCCCTTCACTTGCGTCATCGCAGGATCGACGGGCTCCGGCAAAACGCACTTCGTCAGGAAGCTCCTTCAACACGCCGACAGCATGATCACCCCACCCATTGCCCGAGTCGTGTGGTGTTACGGAGAATGGCAGGAAGCGTATGCAGCAATGCCCCACATCACGTTCGTGGAAGGCCTACCCAACCTGGCCGATTTGGAACCCGACACCTTGGTGGTTCTGGATGATCTCATGGCGGAGACGGATGCGCGGGTCACCCAACTCTTTACCAAAGGCAGCCACCATCGACGGCTCAGCATCATCTACATTGTGCAGAATCTGTTCAGTAAAAACAAAGAACATCGGAACATCAGCTTAAATGCCCACTACCTGGTGGTCTTCAAAAACCCGAGAGATACCACTCAACTGCTGCACCTGGCGAGACAGATGTATCCCGGCCGCACACCGTTTGCGTTGGAAGCCTTTAAAGATGCCACAACCCCTCAGCACGGGTATATGCTCTTCGACCTCAAGCAAGCCACCCCCGACCACCTTCGACTACGGACCGGCATCTTTCCCGGAGAGACCCACCACGTGTACATGCAAAAATAATGTAAACACACCCACAGTGGCTCCCCCAGCTGGAGTGTGTGTTTGATGATGGGGATAATAAAAAGAATGAATACCACAGCATGGTTGACTTTGTCTCTGTTCTCTGAGGTAGATAAAAAGGGCAGAGTTGTGGGTTCTGGCATTAGTTGTACATGATGTTTGCGCGAGTACGGAAGCACGCCCCGACGCTCCGTGTATTGAAGACGGCCCCACCCGAGTTGGTCCGAACCATTGTACGCGGTGCGGACCCTGACCTTGTACGCTGTCTGTGCGAGATCGGGTACAACCTGTTAAAAGGCAACGTACCACTGACTCCGGCTCAGAAGACCAAGTTGGCCAAGCATAAGACAGGTCTCCGAACCCTAGTCCAGAAGCGGGTCCCTCAAACACAAAAGAAAAGGGTGTTACAGAAAGGCGGCTTTCTCGGGGCCATCTTAGCACCGTTGGCCGCTTCCGTGTTGGGTCCAGTATTGGGTGGACTCTTCGGCCGACAATGAACCACACGAAAATATGGTCCTCGTCGAACCACGATTCCTTCAAAACCTCCAATCGCCCTACCCTGTCCCACCTACAGTGAAGACCATAAACACCCTCGATGGAGAGATGCAACAGATCTTACAGAGACCGGGGTTAAGCGACAGTGAGAAAGTACAACGGTACAATGAGACGCTTCAACGGTACATGACGTTCATGGACCAATACAAAACCCTCTCTACCCCACCACCACCACCACCACCACGTGACACACCGCCGACCTCAGCACCGCTCCAACAGCCGCCATTACCAGGGGTACCACCCACAGCCCCACAGTGGGTGGAAGACGAAGTCCTGAAGACTGTACCTGCATCGTTCAAGAAACAAGCTGGCCTGGTATTACAACGGATGAAACAGAATCCTAACATGACTTGGAATGATAAAGGCGAACTACTGGTACAGAATCAGGTGGTCCCCGGGACCCACATGACGGATTTAGTGAATGACCTGATGCGTAAACGCAGGTCGCACACGGATCCTCGAGGATGGGAGGTCTTCGCTCAAGGCTTGAAAGACATGCATGTACCACAGGAATTGGTGGGGAACCCCCATCGCTGGGCCTTTATGCAGCGAACCCAGCAATCGCCGAGTGGCCCACTACCTTCTTGGGAATCCGAATGGGAACCGGAGTCACCCCCCAAAACTCCACCACCACAACGGGCACCTTCTTTTCAGACCTTTAAAAAACCATCTTTGATCAAGACACCCCACATCTCCAGAGCCGTGACACGTAGCAAGTCAACGCGACGAACACGACGCCGGACACAACCGCCCAAGGCCTGGAACACCTATTAAAACCAACAGCAGCAGCAGGACAGCTCAGTCGCCATGTTTTACCTCACCCTACCCAGTAACAGTTCGCTGGATGTGTTTCCTGACAACACCTTGGCCAAGTACGTGACCCAGTTACCGCAACCGTTGCATTTACCTGGGCAGTGGGAATGTGGCCGCGTGGATATCCAATACCTTTACTCGTGGTACAACGTGCGAGCCAATGAAGTCTGGTACGAGGTGACCTACGAAGGAAAAGACACCCGACTCACCCTCCCCGAAGGCCAATACGATACTCCCAAGGAGTTCATGGGTGGGCTGTCAAGACTGTTGCATTATAAGGCTCTACGGGAGGTCACGAATACTTCAAAACCCATCAAAACCTATCCCTTCAAGAATCACGTGGACTTCGATTACAACGCACACAACGACAAGGCACAGCTTATCGTCACCGCCAACGCGAGTGTCGTACTGAGTCCTATCCTACAGCAAATGCTGGGTTTCGATCTACAGACGTTCGCTGGTCCCACCGCCCACCAAGGCGAGATCCCGATGGATATGAAGTCGGGTATGTACGGACTCTACGTCTACTCGGACGTGGTGGACAACCACATCGTGGGCGATATCAACACACCTCTGTTACGGGTGGTCCCCATTAAAAAGACGTATGGAGATCAAGTCACCCACAGTTTCACCCACATGCTCTACCGTACAACACGATCACGGTGGATATAAGAGATGACACGGGACGACCGGTGGCATTCGAACGCGGGAAAGTGGTGCTGACACTTCATTTTCGACAAGCACGTGCTCCCCACTTTGTATAATGAAGGTGCCTTACGAGTGCGATGCACGCAGCTATATGGACTATTATGCCCAACAGGCCGGCGGTGGCCTTCCGGTATTTAGTGGTGCACGCATGCAACGAGGACATGGACTGGGGAACATACTCGGAAGCATCGTCAAAACGTTCCTGCCCTTGGTGACGCGTGGGGTGAAAGCAATCGGCAAACAAGCGGTACGCAGTGGACTGCAAGTCGCCGGTGATGTCTTGGGGGGTACGGCACCCAAAGAAGCCTTGAAACGGCGGGCCAAAGAAGCAGGAGGCGTCTTGGTGGCCAAAGCACAACGCACCGTAGGGAATAAAAGACCTGCACCACCGAGACCACGCACCAGTCGACGACCGACCCAGCGACGACGCACATCGAAGACACAGGATATCTTTTCTTAAAACATGTCCTTGATCCACGCAGAGTCCTGCCCCTCCACCAACAGTGAATTTGATTTGTGGACCGTCCCGCCCACACAGACCAGTGCCGAACAAGGATTATGGGTGGAGCATCTCCCGCTCTCCAGCATCAACGAAACAGGGCCCATCGAGTTCACCATCAGTAATGCGGATACGGCCTATGTGGATTTAGCCCATACATACTTGTATGTGAAAGCCAAGATCGTCAATGGAGATGGCTCCAGAATCGTCGACCAAGCAACGGTGGGCCCGACGAATCTCTGGCTGCACTCGATGTTTCAACAGGTGGATATATTTCTCAGCGACAAACTCATCAGTGACTCGACCAACACGTACCCCTATCGAGCCTACATCGAGACGCTGTTGTCGCATGGGCGAGAGGCTAAAAAATCTCAACTGACAGCCGCTTTATTCTACCAGGACACAGCCCAGCACATGGGCGTAGAGAACGACAATGTGGGATATAACAAACGGAAGGCTTTGACCGCGAACGGCGTCTCGGTGGATCTCATGGGTCGACTGCACGCAGACATGTTCATGCAAGACCGGTACCTGTTGAACAAGATCCCCATCAAAATCCGACTGATACGGGCGCCTCCGACCTTCGCCTTGATGGCCACTAACGTAGACGGGCATGCAGCTGACTATAAGATTGTCATCCAAGACGCAGTCCTGTATGTCCGAAAAGTGAAACCGAATCCAGCCGTTCAATTGGGACACCTCAAAGCCTTGAAACAAAACCAGCCCAGTACCCTATCCGACGTGTGCAAACCAAAGTGTTCTCTATGTCTGCTGGAAATATGAGCGCCAACAAAGAAAATCTGTTCCTGGGGGAACTACCCAAGCGATTGATCCTGGCCTGTGTGGAAAATACCAGTTTCAGCGGAGCCTACCCAGAGAATCCGTTTGACTTTAAACATTTCGGCATCAATTTTGTGGCCCTGCATGTGGATGGACAACAGGTCCCAGCCACGGCCTTAACACCGAACTTTGGGCGCGGAATTTCATTCGAGCCTATCAGAGCCTGTTTACAGCCACCGGTCAAATCAACCAGGACGAAGGGGATTTGATCAGTCGGGAGGACTACGCGAACGGATACACGTTGTTCTGTTTCGATCTGACCCCACCTTAGAGAACGACCATCAGCTGGCCCTGGCCAAGCAAGGCATACGGTTGGAAATCCACTTTTTACGAGCCCTCGCGACCACCGTCAATGTGATTTGCTACGCCGAGTTTGACAACATCATTCAAGTGGACAAAGCGCGCAACGTCCTGTTTGACTTTTCCACCTAACATGGATACAGACCAGATAACCACCGTGCTGGAGAATGACCCAGAAACACGTATGGTCTTTCAAGGGGTGTTCGCCCGAGATGTGTTCCCATTAGACCGTATGTATCCTGCTGCTTACGTTCTCAACACGGACCCGATGGATCGGCCCGGTGAACATTGGGTGGGCGTGTACTTGACTGAACAGCAGGGCGAATACTTTGACCATTACGGCCTGCCACCCCTCCATCCCGATTTAACAGACTTCATGGATCAAGGCACAGAGACGTGGTGTTGGAACAGTCAAACGTTGCAAAGCCTGACCAGTAGCGTGTGCGGACAATATTGCTTGTTTTACCTGTACCATCGCTGCCGGGGAAGACCCTTATCTACCATCGTACAGATGTTTGACGAGTACCGCAAGGCCGAGGACCGCGATGTACTCGTATATGACTGGGTCGCCCATCATTTCAATGTACAAGCCCCGTTCTGGGCTTAAGTTCTTTCAATGTACACACGCCCGCTGTTCTGGGCTTAAGTTTACAAGCCCCCTGTTCTGGGCTTCAGTTCTTTCAATTTCAATGTACAAGCCCCCTGTTCTGGGCTTCAGTTTTCACGTGGTTGTTCTCACGTTGTTGTTGTTACTGAATAAAAAACAAAATGAGATCTCACCAAAAAACCCTGTCTTGTGTGTTTTCTATATGAGTATAATGCATGAAACTGGCTTTGAACACCGTATTAGCCAATCAGTGGCCTATAATGGAGCCAAAGGTAACCCATCCATGTCCAGAAAACATTACCCGGGTGTACAAGAACCCGGATGTAGGCGCGGACGTAGGCGAAAGCATCCCAGTACCCGGATGTAGGCGCAGACGTGAGTGAAATTCTAGTACCCGTACATTGGTTCTTTTATCGATCGCTCATTGTCTCTTTTTCTCGACCGCTGATTGGTCCAAATGGAACTGCCCATCCTTCCCAGGTTAATTTACAATCCCCTTTTGGGGTTCAAGCTCTGTATATCGATGCAACATTGTCTCCGAACCTTGCCGAAAGGGAGACCTTGGACCTTTTGACCTGGATGTGACCTTTGACCTTTTGACCCGACATTCAAACCGCGCACTGCCGGTGATGACGCGCGCGCGCGTGTGTGGCCGGAGAACCCGCGCGCGCGCGCAGTGGCCGGGGCGGGCCGGGCCGGGCCGGGAAAACCCCCGGAGGTTGAACATCCGGACGTCTAAGAGAACATTGGAACTCTTCTGGGTTTGGAGGTGAAACCCGGAAGTGACGTCACAACCCACGTGACCTGCGCAGCAGAATGGAAACGACACCCTAGTCTAGCCCCCTCACATAGGCTTCACATGGATACCTCACTCGATCCCATCGGCCCACTAGTGGCCCACCTAGACCCCAAAACGTCTATTTCCATACCCTTTGTCCACTGCGCATGCGCAGAGTGACGATATTTCAACCCCGCACTCACCCCATCAGATGCCCCCTCACATAGGCTTCACATTGATACCTCACTCGATCCAATCGGCCCACTAGTGGCTCCCCTCCGTGTTCCGCTTTTTATAGTTTCGGAAAAAAATCCTAATTTTACATGCACCCACCCATGACTGGATGCCCCTTCACGAATGTTTCACTTTGATACCTCACTCGACCCAATCGGACCATGCAGCGTATTTGAAGTCTGTGGACTACTTTTTCTCCGCGGAAGCTTTTTCCCGCGACCGCATCACCGCCAGACCGCATCACCGCGAAGGAATACACACGCCCGATTCACGCAGACCGGAAGTGACGTCATACATGACGTCACACTTCAGTACATGTCCTATCATGTTCAGTCATACGGGACTGGTGGCGCCCCCTGGCGGATGCAAGAGTTACCTCCCCCGGCAAAATAAGGCTCGAAATGCTTGCTCCCTACTACTGACAATCTTTCCTTTAGTGTTAGACTAGATAGTAATCATTATATTAATTCATAATAACACACAATGGACATACATAGCAGGTACACTGTAAATCACATGTATGTTTAGAGCTAGAACGCTAAAAGTGAGGTTCAGTTTCAGAACACGTTCCAGCCTAAAGGTGTTTAGGTTTTAAACACATGGGTGTTAATTAGGATAAAACACTAAGGCGTTTAGGTTATAAACACGTAGAACTAAACCTCACTTTAATGTTCTAACTATAAACCTGTGATTTACAGCGTAGATATATCTCCAGCGTGTACAAATATGCAGAACTAATTCCCTTGGGCCAATATAATATTTTTCTGTCAATTATTCTCCTCCTTCCCCGCGAGGTCCACAGCAGATACTTGCTGTGCAAACATGGGGAACAATAAAAATCTCCCTAATTCTGGGATAAAAGATATCCTATATTCTGATATACAATCGTCTAGTCCGCCATTCAATATTCAGCCGCCGTCCATAAAGAATTTCCGCATCCATAATCCAAAGATCTAATTCATATAATTGCATTATCACCAAATTAAACGAATAAATAATAGTATGCAAAGTTAGTTTCCTGCAAGAGAGAAACGGTCCACAGTTTTCAATGATGCCGGAAATACACCATGATGTTCCAAAAATATCAATTCCGTATCGCTGATCAGTATTCCTAATCCATATGATTCGTTTTAAAGTCGTTATCCAGAATATATGTATCTCGGTCACGCTCTGATTATGAACACTGTGAGGATATTGGAATACATGGGTTCATCCGGACCCTAGCTCCGGATTGAGCGGAATTAGACACCAGTTACGAAATGTAAGGCCATAGATCTTGCACGCTACGCTCGTATTTTGCTATCGGCATGCAATATGTGTCGCCAAATTTGAGAAACTTTGAGTGGGGACGCTTGATGATATAGCCCTGAGGCTAACACATGAAGGACCATTAAGCAACACGATCTATAGAAATAAATCTTCTGTGTCTGTATAGATACATTTCATTGTAAAGGTCTTGCAGGGAGAAGCCTATTTCTATGTTCGAAATAGTGCCGTCATATTCTTCAGAAAAAAATTTGTCGATTTTTCAGATTTAGTCCGATTTTCTGAATTTTTATTATTGTCATCATCACGATGTGCCAAGCTGCCAAATAAAGAAATTTTGTGCACTTTTATGCGTAAAAATGCAAAACAAGATAAACAACGAAAACGTAACGAAAAACAAGATATGTGCCATGAGGTAAGTTGAAATGTATCATATTCGTACAATCGTGCGGCATTACTAAACCCACCTTTGAAAGATCAATTTCGTTTGATGAAAACCCAGTGAGCCTAAACCAATTTTCCCCAACAGTTAATATCTTCTTGCACATGGGCAATACCCTAGGTACGTGAATATACCATTTCAGTGATTATTGAGAGACCTACAAGACTTAATAATATTTTTTACAACATACATAATTTTTTTTTGTTTCGGAATTTTCGATCAGCAAATAAACACATATTCCGAATGGACGGGACGGAAATTAAGGGCAGTACAACCATTTAAGGGTACTGATCCCTCCTTCAGACACTTTCATATCCTCTAGAATTTGTTTTTTTCAGACAAAAGTATGCCTCGTAGCTATGGTAATATATATAGTTGTTGAAAGCACATTTCTTATAATGATTCCAAATATATAGCTATATAAATCTGTAGCTTGTGAAGATATCTGAATTTTGAAAAAATAATTTAAAAAATTGGCCTTTCTTAAACGGCTATTTTAAAAAAGTATTCAACTTATCGTAACTTACATAATCAATTCCTGTAGAAGATAACTCCAACTGGAAATCAGTGTCTCAGTTTTGTCGATTTTGGCCTATTCCTTATTCCATTGACATTTAATTCAACTTCAAAGTTAAGAAATATTCTATTAAATGTCAATAAAACGCGAACTAAGCCAAAATTGATAAAACTGAGGCACGGATTTCCTATTAGAGTTGTCTTCTACAGGAAATGATATTAGTTTCATGAAAATTGCGTTTAAAAAAATTAAATTAAATTTTAAATTAATTAATTTTATATATTTGGAATCCTTAAGAAATGCGCTTTCAAGAAATATATACATTACCATAGTATGAGGCATACGTTGAGCTTGATAAATACAAATTCTAGAGGGTGTACAAAATTGTATGCAGGAGGGCTCGGTATCCTAAAGGTTACTGTATCGGGTCTCAGTTGCGTACGTGTAGGTATCACAATTTTGCTTAATTACGGGGCAGTGCTCTTTTGTATCCATACAAACTATACATTTTCTGAAAGCCCTTGACTCAAGAAATTTAGATAAAGAAATAACTTTCTCGAATTATTACAAGAATCGATTTATTCAAAAACAAATTATATCATTTAGAAAAGTATATTCCTCAAAACCACGCGCTAATAACTCAGTTTTCATCAAACAAACTTGCATTTTTGGAATAATGAACTTTACCATTTAAATAAAAATATTTGCCTCAGTTTTTTTAGTTAGGGCCTAGAAGTTATATTATCGTCGTTCAAAGTTGAAAGATTGAAAAAAAATCTACAAAAACTCGACCACTCTCCACTAAATCATAAATAATTCATGAACAGGGCCGAACTTATAAAATTTGAAGCAACCTTTAGAAGACCTACATTATTGGAATATTGTGTTCAAAGTTCATGTTTGTACATCAAATAACAAGAGAGAAATTATGACGGGAAAACCACTTTTTGGCGAAAAACTAAAAGGAGAAAATAACCAAAAACCAATCAGCACTACTGCACCACGAATGGCTTGAGTTTTGAAAAGTCATGTTTTTTACTACAATGCACTAAGTTTCATAAGTTCTTATTCCCCAAACTTGTAGGTTTGACTGTGTACTCTAGTATAAGACAAAAAAATCGAGATTTTGAAGCTTCGATCCGAAACAGTAACCGTAAGTCTCATTCATTGCTCAAAACGCACACTCCGTGACGTGTTATGGTAGTGTAGAAAACAATAATCAGTGTTACGATATTCCATGCACGAACTGATTAAAACGAGATCTTACAATCAAACCTTAATCGTAAGGTCATCGGGAGTTTTATCATATAACCGTGGAATTCTTCACTATTTTATTGTGGAATTTCATCGGTACGCTGCTTAAGATTTACACATGACAAATGGTGTCCAGATCAGACAATAACAATTGTCTAATCCTTAATTAATGCCCACATAAACTTCTATTCTTCTAAATTACGGACGAAAATACCGTTTCAGCGGGTATTCTGAGATGAGCCCTTACCGAGTTAACGCGTTCGAGACGGCATTTCAAACGGTGTACGTTGTATATACCACTTTGGTGCTGAGCTAAGTAATAACCTATTTGAAAGGATTGGAGAAAATTAAGGAAATTAGCGTAGTTTAAGTATCTCTAACCCCCTTTTTAGATCACGTAAAACGATTGGCTACCTCTGGTTTTGTAAGGTCGATCATGCATCACTCTTAAAACCCAAATGTTATATTTAACATCTAGAGGGTTGGAGCAGGGAAAACATTTAGAAAATGTTGTTTCACCACTTTTAAGTGTTGGATGCAACAGCTTAAAATGTTGCATTTAACACTTAAAAGTGGTGAATACAACACTTTCTAAGTGTTTTCCCTCCTCCAACCCTCTAGATGTTAAATCTAACATTTGCGTTATCATGTCTTATTATTATACCTACTCGGAATATATATAGACATCCAACCTGGTGTCGATCACCAAGGCGCAGGGTACAGTGATCGGTAAGACAAATATTGCCACTCTAAAAAATAAACGGAATCACTTTCTAGTTCTCTTTCTCAGAATGCGCACCTGCACTATACGGAGCCGCCGTATAAGTAGTATATGAGGTGGATCTCGAGCAAGGTTTTCCAGGGAAATAACTCTGTTTTGTGGAGGTCACGTGGAGGAGAGGTCAAGTGCACTATAGTTCCGGCAGAATGACCAAAAATCTACCTCCAACACAGGAGAGTTCCAATTGTTGCAGGGAATGTATTCATCCGCGGTGATGCGGTCTGACGGTGATGCGGTCGCGGGAAAAAACTTCCGCGGAGAAAAAATAGTCCCCAGACTTCAAATACGCTGCATGGTCCGATTGAGTCGAGTGAGGTATCAAAGTGAAGCATTCGTGAAGGGACATCCAGTCATGGGTGGGTGTATGTAAAATTAGGATTTTTTCCCGAAACTATAAAAAGCGGAACACGGACTTTACCCCTAAAATAGGGGAAAACACCTATCAACCCTAGCCAAAAGGACTAATATCGGTCCCCGGGTTTATTGGGACCTGCCTATCAAGTCAATGGGGAGGGTGCATGTAAAATTAGGATTTTTCCCCGAAAATATAAAAAGCGGAACACGGACTTTACCCCTAAAATAGGGGAAAACCCCTATCAACCCTAGCCGAAAGGGCTAATATCGGCCCCCGGGCTTATAGGGGCCTGCCTATCAAGTCAATAGGGTGGGTGCATGTAAAATTAGGATTTTTTCCCGAAACTATAAAAAGCGGAACACGGACTTTACCACTAAAATAGGGGAAAACCCCTATCAACCCTAGCCAAAAGGGCTAATATCGGTCCCCGGGCTTATCGGGGCCTGCCTATCAAGTCAATGGGGTGGGTGCATGTAAAATTAGGATTTTTTCCCGAAACTATAAAAAGCGGAACACGGACTTTACCCCTACAATAGGGGTCTGTATTATACAATATAAGGGAAAATGCCTGTATGGGGTATGGGGATGGTCAATTTTTTTCGTGGGCTTTACTATGGCTTGTGGGGTCTCGTTTTTCTCGTTTCGCCAAGAAAATGACAATAGGAAGGGTCCCGGAGCGAATCGGTGAAATTTTTGGGAAAAGTCACCGAGGTCTGTATATAGGCTCATACTGGCTATATGGGGGGAGGGGTGGTCAATTTTTTTTGTGGGTGTTACTATGGCTTGTGGGGTCTCGTTTTTCTCGTCTCACCAAGAAAAACACGATGGGAATCAGTGAAATTTTTGGAAAAAGTCACCGAGGTCTGTATATAGTCCCATACTGGCTATATGGGGGTAGAGGTTCAACCTGGGAAATTCCCATACGTTCATTGTGATATGGGCTGTTTGGATTTGTTTTTCACGTCTCGTCATTTAGAACACGATGGGAAGGGTCTCGGAGCGAAACGGTGAATTTTTTGGAAAAGTTCACCGAGGCCTGGGTAGGCCCATAGGCCTATACTGCATGGCTATGGGGGTATAGGCCCATACGGGGTGGACGTTTTGGGGTCTAGGTGAGCCCCTAATGATCCTATGATGTCGTATGAGGTCTTATTTGGAAGCTCTCGTGGAGGAACATCCGACTGGACTAATGGTTCGTCCGTTTTCGATAGTCTGCGCATGCGCAGTCTGGCCGTAGTATAGAAAGCAGGCATGTTGGGGGGTATGTGGGGGTGTGTTTGAGGTAGAGATGGACCGCTATGGGTCCGAATGGGTCGTGGAAGGTGTCAAAGTGAAGCTTGTGTGGGGTAGAGTCAGAATGGCGTGTTTTTAAATGCAAGTCGCGTCAATCTGCGCATGCGCAGTTGGGTGTAGTAAGTAAAGTGGCCATTTTGGGGCAGGGAAGGAAGGTATTTGGGGTAGAGATGGACCATCCTTGGTCCGAATGCGTCCTGGGAGGTGTCATGTTGTAGCTCTCGGGGTGTACAGTCCCATTTGAGGGTTGTTCCCGTTATCTGTGACGTCATCGGTGACGTCATCAGTACGAGTAGTAGCGAAAGTGGACATTTTAGGAAAGTGCAGGAAGGTATTTGATGTAGAGATGGACCCTCCTTGGTCCGAATGTGTCGTGTGGGGTGTCATTTTGTAGCTCTCGGGGTGTAGACCCCGATTTGAGGAATGTGCACAGCATCTTTGACGTCATCGGTGACGTCATCAGTACGAGTAGTAGCGAAAGTTGAAATTTTGGGGCAGTGAAGGACCTTTTGGTCTTTGATATATGTTGGCGTTTGTGGGAAGTTGATGCTGGGTCGACATCGGGCCTTACAGACTAGTCTTTTGTGTTAATTGCCGTCATTTACATCTGACGATGATACAGCTCACCAATATCCAATGTACGAGTTGTCACAGCGAAACAGCTCACCAATTACCAGTATACGAGTTGTCAGAGCATTTCCATCATAGCTCTCTAGATTTGTATCTAATACCGCTTATGCCGGTGCTAGGGGCCGTGTGGTCATATCATCCAAGTTGCCACATGAACAGGTACAATAAAAGCGAACCTGAGATACAACACATATCATAAATCGTTAGATTCTTGGTATGTGCTTTAGAATAGGTTTACCAGAAGACTATTCTGTGAAGTCATGTGACGCAGTCAGTATGTCGGCACCTCTTCCCACTTCCCTTATATGTGTTGTAATTTGGGGTAGAGATGGACCATCCTTGGTCCGAATGCGTCCTGTGGGGTGTCATCTTGTAGCCTTCGGGGTGGAGACCACGATTTTAAGGGATGCCCACAGCATCTGTGACGTTATTGGTGACGTCATCAGTACGAGTAGTAGCGAAAGTGGGCATTTTGGGGCAGTGAAGGAGGGTATTTGGTGTAGAAATGGACCATCCATATCTGTCATGCGTATTATACAGTATCTGTCCTGTATTATACCAATCTGTGCTGTATTATACTATATCTGTCCTGTATTGTACCATATATGTCCTGTATTATACCAAATCTGTGCTGTATTATACAATATTTGCCCTCTATTATACCATATCTGTGCTGTATTATACCATATCTGTCCTGAATAACACCATAGCTGTGCTGTATTATGCAATATCTGTGCTGTATTATGCAATATCTGTCCCGTGTTATACAATATCTGTCTTGTATTATAGCAAATCTGTCCTGTATTGTACCATATTTGTCCTGTATTATACAATATATGTTCTGTATTATACCAAATCTGTGCTGTATTATACAGTATCTGTCCTGTATTATACCAAATCTGTGCTGTATTATACCATATGTTTCCTGTATTGTACCATATATGTCCTGTATTATACATTATATGTTCTGTATTATACAATCGGATAGCGGTTGTCGTGAATAACAACAAGTTTAGCAATGTTTATATAGTTTATTATCCCCAATGTTACATCATACCCAGGCTGCGGGAGCCGCCCTGGGTATGTTTAGTATGTTCACAGCAAAACAAATTGAAATATCAAACACCATGTTTTATTATTTAACGCACCGTCACATTGGGTACAAGTGTTTACTGGGCTCAAGTCAACGATCAGCATATAGACATAGAGAGTATGTGAGGCATGTTATGGTATTCATCAGTGCACAGGTGACGCATTCAACCGATGGTGGTGGTCGGTCAGCTTGGTAAGAAAAAACGTGACATTGGTTACCCTCTCTACCACCCATTGTGTGTTGGGGCGTTGATGATGTGCCCATCTCAAGGCATCCACGATGTCCAGTATCTCCAGCATCGTCTCTAGTGACCTCCGGTTAATGATGGTGAACGGCTGGTCAGGCACATAGATATTATTGCCGGGATAATAATACCGTAACTGGTCCGTCTTTTTGTGACGTAAGATGTACCCGAAAGCGACATTCAATTTGAAGGCCGTAGTTTGATCTTTGAAGATGGCTTCCACGTAGCTGCGTAGACGGGTGAGGTTGGTCAGTGGGAAATTGTAAATATCTTGAATAGGGCCATGAGGGTGGAAACAGTGCCGTGTCATGGACCAATGGCGCCGATCGATGTCACTCACTGGATGGTTGTCCTGTAAGAGATCGCCCAGAAAATGTTCGATGTTGTCAGCCGTATGACTCGAAACCGTAACGCTGGGGCCCGACTGGATATCCAGGCTCTTCTGAACTGTGGGTATAGGCGGGCTCTCCTTCATCGCATCACCAGTGGCGTTCGTCTCCCCGGGCTTATCTTCGCTGGGTCTGACCTTCCGCGGCTCCTCTTCAGTAGGAAGTTGTCGCTCATGCCATGGTACCGGGGCATGAATCAAACGTTGGTGTCGCAGCCACTGACTGGTCAGTTTGAAAAGCCCACCACAATCCTCGCATGGACGCTTGGGTGGCCCATGAATTGAACGTTCATGGCGCAGTAAAGCATCTTCCCGATTAAATGACCGTGCGCAGGTTATACAAGTATACAGTCCGTCGTTGTGGACGGCCGTGTCGTGGCGACGTAAATTGTCTAGACGAGTAAACTGCTTCTGGAAAGTTGCTTCTGGCAAGTTGTGCAAGTGAACATCTTGGTGGTTGACAGAGTGTCTGATGAAACGACCAGGCCGCTTTCCTTTTATAGCACGCTAGCTGGTGATCTATTTTTACCACACTCAGTTCAACTACCCCAAGTCGAGGACCGAGATATACTGGTGTACGACTGAGCCGCATTGCGCGCGCGCGCGTGTGTGTGTGTGTGTGTGTGTGAGTGTGCGTGTGTGTGTGTGTGTGTGTGTGTGTGTGTGTGGGCAGTGGATTTTACATCCGGGATCTTGTCAACATCCGGGTTTCCAAGTGGGGTTTTCCCGTCGTTCCTCCGTCTTCCATCCGGGTACTGTGGTTTTACATCCGGGTCCTCAGCTTGCATCCAGGTTTTTCATGAGTCACATTGCGTACGTGTGTGTGTTTGTGTTTGAGTCCAATCGTGCACCATGTCGAATTACGTTCTCTCCGAAAACTTCCTCTCATCGCATCAATATGCTCAGATCCATTCAATATAAACACAGCCAAG